>SJYQ01003368.1:107117-425907 GCA_006410935.1 Redunca redunca | reverse complement strand
AGAAGACTCTTGAGAGTCCCTTGGACTGCAAGGAGATCCAACCAGTCCATCCTAAAGGAAATCAGTCCTGAATATTCATTGGAAGGACTGATGCTGAAGCTGAAGCTCCAATACTTTGGCCACCTGATGCGAAGAGCTGACTCATTTGAAAATTCCCTAATGCTGGGAAAGATTGAGGGCAGGAGGAGAAGGGGACAACAGAGGATGAGACAGTTGGATAGCATCACCGACTCAATGGACATGGGTTTGGGTGAACTCAGGGAGTTGGTGATGGACAGGGAGGCCTGGCATGCTGTGGTTCATGGGGTTGCAAAGAGTTGGACACTACTGAGCGACTGAAGTGAACTGAATATTCCATTGTGTATATGTACCACAGCTTTCTTGTCCATTCATCTGCTGATGGACATCTGGGTTACTTCCATGTCCTGGCTATTGCAAACAGTGCTGCGATGAACACTGGGGTACACATGTCTTTCAATTCTGGTTTCCTTGGTGTGTATGACCAGCAATGGGATAGCTGGGTCGTATGGTTGTTCTATTTCCAGTTTTTTAAGGAATCTCCACACTGTTCTCCACAGTGGCTGTACTAGTTTGCATTCCCACAAAAGTGTAAGAGGATTCCTTTTTCTCCACACCCTCTCCACATTAATTGTTTGTAGACTTTTTGATAGCAGCCATTCTGACCAGCATGAGATGATACCTCACTGTGGTTTTGATTTGCATTTCTTTGATAATGAGTGATGTTGAGCATCTTTTCATGTGTTTATTAGCCATCTGTATGTCTTCTTTGGAGAAATGTCTGTTTAGTTCTTTGGCCTATTTTTTTTGAGGGGGGGGTCGCTTATTTTTCTGGAATTGAGCTGGAGTTGTTTGTATATTTTTGAGATTAAGTATTTGTCAGTTGCTTCATTTGCTATTATTTTTTCCCATTCTGAAGGCTGTCTTTTTACCTTGCTTGTAGATGCCTTCATTGTGCAAAAGTCTTTAAGTTTAATTAGGTCCCATTTGTTTATTTTTGCTTTTATTTCCTGTCAGATCCTGCTATGATTTACGTCGAAGAGTGTTTTGCCTGTGTTTTCCTCTAGAATTTTTGTAGTTTCTGGTCATACATTTAGGTCTTTAACCCATTTTGAGTTTATTTTTGTGTATGGTGTTAGAAAGTGTTCTAGTTTCATTCTTTTACAAGTGGTTGACCAGTTTTCCCAGCAGCACTTGTTAAAGAGTGTCTTTTCTCCGTTGTATATTCTTGCCTCTTGCCTCTTTTGTCAAATATAAGGTGTCCATAGGTGTGTGGATTTATCTCTATTTTCTATTTTGTACCACTGATCTATGTTTCTGTCTTTGTGCCAGTACCATACTGTCCTGATGACTGTGGCTTTGTAGTATAGCCTGAAGTCAGGCAGGTTGATTCCTCCAGTTCCATTCCTCTTTTTCAAGATTGCTTTGGCTATTCAAGGTTTTTTATATTTCCATACAAATTGTGAAATTATTTGTTCTAGTTCTTTGAAAAATACTGTTGATAGGGATTGCAATGAATCTATAGATTGCTTTGGGTAGTATACTCATTTTCACTATATTGATTCCTCTGATCCTTGAACATGGTATATTTCTCCATCTATTAGTGTCCTCTTTGATTTCTTTCATCAGTGTTTTATAGTTTTCTATATATAGGTCTTTTGTTTCTTTAGGTAGATTTATTCCTAAGTATTTTATTGTTTTCGTTGCAATGGTGAATGGAATTGTTTCCTTAATTTCTCTTTCTATTTTCTCATTATTAGTGTATAGGAATGCAAGGGATTTCTCTGTGTTGATTTTCTATCCTGCAACTTTACTATATTCATTGATTAGCTCTAGTAATTGTCTGGTGGAGTCTTTAGGGTTTTCTATGTAGAGGATTATGTCATCTGCAGTGAGAGTTTTACTTCTTTTCCAATCTGGATTCCTTTTATTTCTTTTTCTTCTCTGATTGCTGTGTCTAAAACGTCCAAAACTATGTTGAATAATAGTGGTGAGAGTGGGCATCCTTGTCTTGTTCCTGACTTTAGGGGAAATGTTTTTAATTTTTCACCATTGAGGATAATGTTTGCTGTGGGTTTATCATATATGGCTTTTATTATGTTGAGGTTTGTTCCTTCTATGCCTGCTTTCTGGAGAGTTTTTATCACAAATGGATGTTGAATTTTGTCAAAGGCTTTCTCTGCATCTATTGAGATAATTATATGGTTTTTATCTTTCAATTTGTTAATGTGGTGTATCACACTGATTGATTTGCAAATATTGAAGAATCCTTGCATCCCTGGGATAAAGCCCACTTGGTCATGATGTATGATCTTTTTAATACTTTGTTGGATTCTGTTTGCTAGAATTTTGTTAAGGATTTTTGCATCTATGTTCATCAGCGATATTGGCCTGTAGTTTTCTTTTTTTGTGGCATCTTTGTCTGGTTTTGGAATTAGGGTGATGATGGCCTCATAGAATGAGTTTGGAAGCTTACCTTCCTCTGCAATTTTCTGGAAGACTTTGAGTAGGATAGGTGTTAGCTCTTCTCTAAATGTTTGGTAGAATTCAGCTGTGAAGCCATCTGGTCCTGGGCTTTTGTTTGTTGGAATATTTCTGATTACAATTTTGATTTCTGTGCTTGTGATGGGTCTGTTAAGATTTTCTATTTCTTCCTGATTCTGTTTTGGGAAGTTATCCTTTTCTAAGAATGTGTCCATTTCTTCCAAGTTGTCCATTTTATTGGCATATAGTTGCTGATTGTAGTCTCTTATGAGCCTTTGTATTTCTGTGTTGTCTGTTGTGATCTCTCCATTTTCATTTCTAATTTTATTGATTTGATTCTTCTCCCTTTTTTTCTTGATGAGTCTGGCTAATGGTTTGCCTGTTTTATTTATCTTCTCAAGGAACCAGCTTTTAGCTTTGTTGATTTTGGCTA
This sequence comes from Redunca redunca, assembly GCA_006410935.1. Classification (NCBI taxonomy): domain Eukaryota; kingdom Metazoa; phylum Chordata; class Mammalia; order Artiodactyla; family Bovidae; genus Redunca; species Redunca redunca. The sequence continues at coordinate 422,972 of SJYQ01003368.1, read as the reverse complement.
TGGTCTCCTTTGTTTCTTTTGCATTTATTTTTGCCCTAATTTTTATGATTTCTTTCCCTCTACTAACCCTGGGGTGCTTCATTTCTTCTTTTTCTAGTTGCTTAGGTGTAGAGTTAGGTTATTCACTTGATTTCTCTCCTGTTTCTTGAAGTAGGCTTGTATTGCTATGAACATTCCCCTTAGCATGAAGTGGCAACTTCTAAGCTCCCTACATGCAGAACCTGAAAGCAGAAGTCCTTAACTTTTTTTAAAGTCATAAATTTTACTTTTTTAAAAATTTGCATTTTAAAGGAGCCATAAAGTTAAAAAACAGATTACAGCTTAGGGGAAATATTTTCAATTCACATTATATGCAAAGTCTAATCTGACAGAATGTGGTCCACTGGAGAAGAGAATGGCAAACCACTTCAGTATTCTTGCCTTGAGAACCCCATGAACAGTATGAAAAGGCAAAATGATAGGATACTGAAAGAGGAACGGACAGGGAGGCCTGGCATGCTGTGATTCATGGGGTCACAAGGAGTAGGACACGACTGAGCGGCTGAACTGAACTGAACTGAACTGGATCTCCTTAATAGAAAATGGACAAGGACAAGAATGAAACTACAGAATAATTACAGATGTCTTTTAAGTATTTAAAAAGGTGTTCAAATATATAAAGTATTTTTTAAATGCTTACCTAACTACTTGTTGCTTTTCTTATTACTACCTTCCAAATAAAGCATATGCAAATTAAAACTATTAGACATCATTTTAAATTTACGTTGCCAAAGATTTAAAAAATGGATAATGCAATGTATGAGTATTTCTATACTTTGTTTCTGAGAGGATAATTTGATACAAATCTTGCTAAATTTATAAGATCATCAAAGGTGAAAAGATATCTTTTCTCTTTATGCAGCAATTTCAGTTCTAGGGTTGATCCTTCAGATATATATGCGCTCAACCATCCATGTATAAGAATATTAATTGTAGCATCTTTAGTAATGAGACTGGAAACAGTTATATACCCTGTGATAAAGCAATATAATAAAATGTAGCTCTTTAATAGAATAAGGTACTGTTCCAGCATGTCCACCTGGGTGTTCATTGGAAGGACTGATGCTGAAGCTGAAACTCCAATACTTTGGCCACCTCATGTGAAGAGTTGACTCATTGGAAAAGACCCTAATGCTGGGAGGGATTGGGGGCAGGAGGAGAAGGGGACAACAGGAGATGAGATGGCTGGATGGCATCACCAACTCGATGGGCATGAGTTTGAGTGAACTCCAGGAGTTGGTGATGGACAGGGAGGCCTGGTGTGCTGTGATTCATGGGGTTGCAACAAGTCGGACACAACTGAACAACTCAGCTGAACTAGTATGTCCATGGAAAGATTTTGAAAATGTCACATTAAGAAACCAAATACAGAAAAAGACTGTGCTACCAATTCTGTTTTCTTTTTTTTTAAGTGGGGATAAACTTGAAGGAGAAAACAATGTTTGTGGTTGATTCTAAGAAGTCGTGGATTAGGAGTCTGAGAGGGAAGTCTCACCTATGTCTTTCATTTTGTGCTTTTATTGCTTCAGAAAAGGGGAGGGAGAGAGAATGCAATGAAGCACACCTCTATAGAGCCTTGCTGCTAGTCACAAGAAACAGGCAGTTCAGTTAATGGTTTTGAAACAGGTAGGAAGGGGACAGGGCACAGCCTTTAAAAGAATGGCAGAGCCGTTGTGGATACAACAAAAAAATTGGTTAGAACCTATTAGGCCCAAGATGGCAGGAGATTTGACTCCCAGTAGACTTTGAGCCTCATAATGTACTCATGGTGTTACATTAGCATATGCTGAATGACACACCCACAGGCACCATGACAGTCCTGAGGCTGACCATAAAAGGCAAAAAGTGGACAGTGGCCCAAATCCTGGAAATCCCGCCTCTTCTCCAAAATAATTGAAAAAAATCCCCTTGCTTCTTAGCCTATGACATTACCCAACCCTTAAAACCAACCACCCCGTATTCCAGGGCCACTCTTGCCTTATGAAACAGACCACATTCTGTCTATAGAATGTGCATCTCTCTAAAAGACCTACTTCTTACCTATCATTTTGTCTCTCACTGAATTCTTTCTGCACTGAGACATAAAGAAAAGAACCTGAGTTTCATTAAGTCCTGACACAAATATGTGTGTGCATGCACGCTCCACTTCAGTTGTGTCTGACTGTTTGTGATCCAGTGGTCTGTAGCCCACCAGGCTCCTCTGTCCATGACACCAAGTGAGTGATTCTATTTAAAAGACAGTGGACTCAAGTCCCAATCTGAGTTGTGCAATATCAGTTTCAGTGCTTTTCTAAGTTCAGCAAGATGCAAGAATCCTGGTTCCTAAAGAATCTCTCCGGGAAATATCTAACTGTCTGAAGCCCTGTTCTGCCAGTTCTCTCAGAGCACAGAATGCCTCATTCCACCTGGAGTTCCTTTCAGAGTGTGTTGAAGGTCAGTAACGGCAGTACCTAATAACTTAAGTCTCGTAGAATCAGGTAGTAAGAGACGTTCTTTAGTTGGCAAGTAGGTAAAAAGCTTCAATTATGCAAGATGAACAAGTTCTAGAGACCTGCTGTGCAACCTTGTACCTATAGTTAGCCATACTGTAGCACACTTACTTATTTGTTAAGAGGGTAGATCTCACGTTAAATATTCTTACCACAGTGAAAAACATGCTTGACAACAAACAAGCAAATAAGTAAATGCATTTTTAATAAAGAAAGTCCCATACACATCAGCAGGTTCTAATCCTTAGCACAGTAACAGATCACAACACAGGAATCCTTAAGAAACCCAAATGAATCCAATATTTTGATTTCTAAACTCAATAGGGGGAGAAGCAACAACGAAATCGGGCTTCAGTAGGGCATCTCTCACGTTCCTACATTATTCAGCACAGTCCTTTGAATAAAACAGAAATGCGATCTCAAAATCTGCTATAGGTTTCATTAAATGGTTTTCACTACCATTGAACATTAATTTATCTGCATTGATACATATAGGAGATTTCCTCAGTTAAAAGCAGACTTCCTCAGACAAAAACTCATTGAAAATGTAAACATCATTAAAATGTCATCCCTCGGCTTTCAATTCCCTGAGGCTGATCACACCAGAAATTTTCATCTTTTGCTCAAGTATAAGTTGGCTTTTAGATCAGATGGCTGTTGCAGGCCTATGCTCTTCTTTTGCAAAATAAGCATTCAGCTGTGACTGGAATAAGCATAGCAGCTGTTCTTGGGAGGGAGAGGGACACGGGAAAAAGTGTGAGCAGACTTCTCCGGCTGGCAGATGCTGTGATTTCTCTCTCAGTGCAGCAGTTAGGCTGAGCTATACACTTCTGCACACACACATTCCCTTGGCAAACAGACTGTTCTTTTTGATGTGTGCCTCCCACAGCCTGGTGGCATCTTGTGCAGGCTCCTCCAGGGACCCATAAGCCAGCTCCTAGGGATTTCTAAAGGAAATCAACCCTGAATATTCACTGGAAGGACTGAAGCTGAAGCTCTCTAATACTTTGGCCACCTGATGCAAAGAGCCGACTCACTGGAAAAGACCCTGATGCTGGAAAAGGTTGAGGGCCGGAGGAGAAGGGGCCGACAGAGGAGGAAATGATTGGATAGCATCACCAACTCAATGGACATGAGTTTAAGCAAGCTCTGGGAGATAGTGAAGGACAGGAAATCCTGGTGGGCAGCAGTCCCTGGGGTCACAGAGTCAGACACGACTTAGTGACTGAACAAGGAATGCAGAGCCCAAGGAAAACCACAAGGGGGCACTTTTGCGCACAGGTGAATCCGACTTTAGGAGACAAAACATCACCAACAGCAGAGGAGAGAAGGTAGCTGGAGACTGTGGCCCGAGATGGGAAAGGAGAGACCACCTGCTGTAAAAGCCACTCAGGACTTTTATCTTTTTTTTTTTAAATTTTTTTTTAAATTTTGGCTGTGCTGGGTCTTACCTGCAGCATGTGGAATCTAGTTGCCTGACCAGGGATTGAACCCAGGCCACGTGCATTGAGAGCAGAGTCTTAGCCACTGGACCAGCAGGGAAGTCCCCACCTAGGAATTTTAAAAGTGACATAAACTAGCTGCTTCCCTCCAATCTAGATGTGTGTGCATGCTTAGTCATGTCCAACGCTTTGTGACCCCATGGACTGACTGTAGCCCACCAGCCTCCCCAGTCCGTGGGATTTCCCAGGCAAGAATACTGGAGTGGGTTGCCATTTCCTTCTTCAGGGGATCTTCCCTACCCAGGGAAGAAGAACCCAGGTCTCCTCTTTCTTGTGTATTGGTGGATGGATTCTTTATCACTGAGCCACCTGGGACCTTGATTACAATGAAAATAAACCTCAAACCAAATACATACAAGAAATTATTTAACAAGGGACTTACCAGTAGTCCAATGGTTAAGAATCCACCTTCCAATGTAAAGAACACAGGTTCAATCCCTGTTCAGGGAACAGAGATCCCACATTCCTAAGGGCATCTGAACCTGTGCACCGCAACTAGTGAGCTCTAGAGCCTATGCTCCACAGCTAGAGAAAGGCCGCACAAGGCAATGAAGACCCAGTGTGGCCAAAAGAAAAGAAAAATTGAAAGAGCAAACTGAAAGAGCACAGTTCATATAACTTGTTTGTCAAACACAATGAATCCTAGCTCTCTGTTCCTTTACTGCTTCAAACATTCCACAGGGCACAACATTCCAAGGGAAAGATTCTGGTACCCAAAGAAGCAATATTAGGTGACAGAAATTTATGCCACTTTTAAAATTCCTAGGTGGGGACTTCCCTGCTGGTCCAGTGGCTAAGATTCTGCTCCCAATGCAGGTGGCCTGGGTTCAATCCCTGGTCAGGCAACTAGATTCCACATGCTGCAGCTAAGACCCAATAGCTGGACACAGGACTTCACAGGGATCAAGTCCTGCGTGTTGTTTCCCAAGACAGCTGACACAGAGCTCGGGGACTTTTTATACTCTGTTCAAAGTGTCTGTTTGATAGGGACAGAGTGAAGAGACAAAGCAGGTAAGTAGATAGTTCATCCCACTAGGGGATTATAAGTAGAAAAAATATGAGTGACCCCTATAAGTTAATGATTACTCAAGAAAGCAGAATGCTTAACCACCAAATCAAGCATGCTTGCTTAGCAACAAAACCATACACCAGAAGCATGGAACATGCCCCTAAACAATAAAACAATGGTGATCTGAGACCACAGCCTGCCCAATGAGCTCAGTAAGTTAATGATTTCTAGGACATGCTCTACACACATAAAAAACAATGATTTGTGGGCCCAGCTTGACGACGTAGGGACAAGAAAACTCCCCTGCTCAACCTGGAGAAGAGGCTGATGATGAAAACTTGATGTCTACTTAAGAAAGATAGTCTTCTCCCCCTCTCCACTTTTCCTTATAAAACTGTAGCCCACTAAGTTCTCAGGGTGCAGCATTTCTCACCTCTCTGCTTGTAAGCCTCACAAGCATCCGATTCTAATACATCACTTCTTATCTATCACCTTGCTCTCACTGAATTCTTCTCTGTGCTGAGACATGAAGAACTGTAGTGCTGGAGCTCTCCAGAGCCCCTGGAAATGACACCTAATGGTTTCATGTTATCTTATCCACAGGAAGGTGAGACCATGAACTCCTTTAGGGAAAAAAACAGATCTTATTCACATTTTCTTCCCCCGTTGTAGGCCACCAACATTTCCTACCAGCCCTTCATGAGTTGGGGCCTAATTCCTATTCCATTGAATCTGGGCTGGTCTCAGTAAAGGAAGCAGAAGTGACACTGTGCCAATCCTAGTCCTAGGCCTTCAAGACTGGTGGCTTCCTCCTCTTGGAAGCCCACCGCCATGTAAAGAAGTGCGATTACCCTGCTGGAGATAGAGGCCATATGGAGAGAGTAGAACTGTGGGGGATGAAAGCAAGAGAGACCCAGTCAAGCCCCTGCCATTTCAGCCTTACCAGCTAAGGCACCAGACATATGAGTGAAGCCTCTCTGGACCTTCCAGCTGGTACCACAGGAGCAGAGACATGCCAACACTACCATGTGCAAATTGCATAATCCGAAGGGAATAAATAGTTGTTTCTACCCCCTGAGTTTTGGGAGCGGTTTATTACATAACCACGGATAACCAAACATCCCCCTTGCCACGTGCCCCAGCACCATGGCAGTCACATTCACTGCTGTGGACAAAGAATGCCACCTGCCACATCAGCAAACAGAAGATGTTGCGGCCATCAAGCCATCAGCCACTGCAGCCACTGGGTTGGTGAGCCCTGAGGGTACTCAAGATGGAGACAAAGAAGCTGCCTACCATCAAGCCAAGCCAGTCAGCCACTGCAGTCACCCTCACCCGTGCACCTTGAGGGGATTCACGTTGGTAAAGAACTGGATACTGGCCCTAGATAGTTGAGGTCCATATCAAAGGAGCAGCTTCATTAAGCCCACACTCTTGCATCTTGCCATACATATTAATAGAAAAGCACCAAACTCACTAACTTGAGATGTTTGTTTTTTGTTTAATCTTTTGATGTTTTGACTACCAGTTTTTGTTGCAAAAACTCCCATTCGTCCTGGCTCCTTTACCTCTTTGGAGCATCCCCTCAGCTATCTGAGAGGGTGTCTTCTGGGCGTACATCCTCAGAATGTTCACGGATAAAACATAATTCTCAACTTTTAGGCTGTCATCTTTTTTTCAGTTGACAGAATAATAGCACAAAGGTAGGCTTGATTTCGGATGCGCACAGCAGTATATAGCAGCTTGCAGCAAGCAGCAGCAAGCATTAGCTAGAAGTAAGGTCTTAGTTTATCAGACGGGGTGTCCTAACCCCTGGACCACAGGGGCCAGAAGTTAGGGCCCGAGTCCCTTTTCCTTGCCTGCCTAGTCAAGAATGAATTCAGTGGGGGAGGGAGAAGGTAAAGAGTAAAGTAAAAAGCTTATTGAGGGCTTCCCTGGTGGCTCAGTGATACAGGAGACAGGGTCGGGGCAGATCCCATGTGCCTTGGAGCAACTAAGGCCACGCCCCACAACTGCTGACCCTGTGCTCCGCAGCAAGATACCGCAGTGAGACGCCCACAACTAGAGAAAAGCCTGTGCAATGGGGAAGATCCAGCACAGCAAGGAATGAAACAAATAAATTTAAAAATTTTCTAAAGTTTATGGAAAAGAAAAGTACATGCGAAAAGGCTTACAGGTGAGCTCAGAGTGAGTCAAGACTTTGGGAAGCTTAAATCCTTTATAAGGGGGCAGTTTTCCGGGTCTTTGTCTTCCTACAGGCTAATCTCTTGCTTTGTCCCCTAACCCCCCAATTATTTTGTCTCAGGACCTTCCCTTGAGGTGCACACGGACCCCTCAGCCAAGACGGAGCTCGAAGTAAAGGCTGTGGGAAGGCTTATGTCTTCCAGGCTTACGTCCTGGAATTATCTCCTGACTTTTGACCCCAAGGAGCCTTTCTGCACATGTGTAGTATCTCCCTTATCCCCCAAAAAGGGAAAGTAGCAATCCCTTTTATCCTAACAGGGTTCTTCCCCTCTTTGTCCTTGCAATGACTATTATCTTAAGGTATTCATAAGAGACAAAAGACTGGCTATTTTTCCTGTTGTTACTTCCATTTTGGAGGGCAAATAGAAGGTGAATGATTGTAAATGCCTTAGCTGGAGCCCATCTATCTCCTGTCTCAAGAAATACAAACAGGAAGCTAGTTGTAAGTATCCAGCCTGAAGCCCATAGAGGCCAGTTGTAAATGTCTAACCTAGGACACATCAATCTCCTACCTCACTATTTTTCTGCCTCAGAAAAAACTGTGTTTCTGTGGATGAAGGTGCAGAGAAAAAGTGGTACGTACATACAATGGAATACTAGTCAGCCTTGAAAAGGGAAGTGAAAGTGTTAATCACTCAGTTCAGTTCAGCTGAGTCTCTCAGTCACATCCAGCTCTTTATGATCCCATGGACCTGTAGCCCACCAGACTCTTCTGTCCATGGAATTCTCTGGCAAGAATACTGGAGTGGGTAGCCACACGTTACAACATGGATGAGCCTTGAAGACATTATGCCAAGTAGAGTAAGTCAGACACAAAAAGACAAATACTGTATGACTTCACTTATATGAAGTAGTGGAAATGTCAAGTTCACAGACAGAAAGGAGAATGGTGGTTACCAGGGGCTAGGGTAGAGAGAGGCGGGAGTTATTATTTAAGTTAGTAGGTACAGAGGTTCCGTCTGAGAAGATGAGAACATTCTGGAAGTGAAGGTGGTGCTGATGTTTGCCCAACAAAGTTAACTATTTTAATGTCACTGAACTCTACACTTTAAAACAGTCCAAGATGTCATGAGTTTTTATTGTATGTATATTTCAGGTTATATATGCTTCAGGTTGTATTTTACCACAACAAAATATATAGTACTTATTTGATAATTTTATGAATTAGGAAATTGTTCTTTCTGTCTCCATCCCTCCTCCCTCTCTCTGCTGTTTTCCCGTATCCCTCATCTCAAATTCTCCTTTAAATCTGAACATTTGGCACATATGTGTCACCCAGAATGCTAGATGTAGGTCAAAGACATCAGTATTTTAAAAAGCAAGAAAAAGAGAAGCTCGCTACCTCCCAGTGTTCGCAAGGTGGCAAGCCCACGATAAACGTTTCAACAGCTGCACTGCACAGTAGAGAAGGCTCAGGGTTGCATCTACACACTGGCACCTGGGGTTCTGCTTCTGCCAAATGAATCAGGTGGTTGAAAATGTTGCTTATTTGAGTAGGCATTTCAGAAAAACTCTGGAGGGGAAAAAAATCAATAACTAAAACGAGGTCCAAAAAAAGGCACTGCTTCCCCTATTTCTAGTCAGATTTGCCCAGGGTCCTTAGACTATTATCAGGTCTGACTCTGAGTCCCCACCTCTGCCCTGGAAATCGGACATTCTATTCCCCTTTCTCTGTTGACAATCTCTCTCCTGAGCCTCTCACCCTGGCCCACTGTGGACTCCATCCCCAATCTTTCTGACCTCAGGTCTCATTGTCTCACTTCACTTTGGGGTCGTAGCACTAGGCATCACATGTGGCTTTACCACCGCTCTGATTTAGTTTGGTTTTGCCTCTTTAGACAAAATGTAGTCCACCTCCCCTGACGTTTGGCCACCAGTATCTGGAATCTGAACTTTTCTCTTTAATATTTATTTACATATCTTTATTTGGCTGTGCCAAGTCTTAGTTGCAACACACAGGATTTTCGATCTTCCTTGCAGTGTGCAGGCTCTTTAATAATCTCGGTATGCAAACTGTTAGTTGTGTGGCATATGGAATCTAGTGCCCCGGCCAGGGATCAAACCCGGGCCCTCTGCATTGGAAGCACTGATTCTTAGCTACTGAACCACCAGGGAAGTCCCTGGAATCTGAACTTCTGCCAAGGAACTCATGACTTGTGTCCCTGTGGACTCCCCCTCACCTGAAGGCACTTTCTCACTTCCTTTATTTCTTTGGCCACGTTGCCAGGGTAACTGGAACATCCAGAGGGAAGGAAATTAATCCACACTAGGAGGCAAGTAGATTTCTTTAACTCTAAAAATGAGAGGGGAAATGGAAGTGGGAGGGAAAATAGGCAAAAACAGTCCAGTCCAGACGAAAAACAAACTCAGGTCTGAGCAGATGGATCCAGTTTCACTTGGAGAGACAGTGAGGCACAGTAAACATGGTCTGGGCCCAGGGAGCAGACATTTCCGGATTCCAGCTCCATCTCAGCTCTCCAGTGTTCAGACAGGTGACTTATCCTCACTGAGCCTCAGTGTCCGCACCTGTGATAATAACACCTACCTCACGAGTTGAGGAGAATTAAAAGAGACAAGCAGTTCACCACAATGCCCAACACAGAGTCAATTCTCCATTAAAGACAATGGTAATTATAACCAATCCAAAGGGAAGTGAAGAACCAGGTGAAATGTACCAGTAACAGGTTAAGAATCAGGAAGAACAGGGTGACAAAAAAGTGAAAATTGTGTCATGTCGTGAAGTTTTTACCAAGGAAAAAAACAGATTCAAAAGTTCTCTTTGAGTATAGGATGGGGTGTCCTGTAAACAATGGACTTTAAAGTGTTTTGTTTTCCTAATAAACTTATCTGTGGTTGCCAAGGGGGAGGAGTGGTGGGGGAAGGATGGAGTGGGAGTTTGGAATTAGCAACTGCAAACTATTCTATTTATAATAGGTAAACAACAAGTTCCTACTGTATAGCACAGAGAACTGTATTTAATATCATGTGATAAACCAAAATGGAAAAGAATATGAAAAAGTATATATGTATATATATATATATGTGTGTGTGTGTATATATATATATATATGTATGTAACTGAATCACTTTGGCATACAACTATACTTTGATAAAATAAATTTCTTAAAAAGTGTTTGGTATTCCTCCTGTAGATAGGTTTTTAGAACAAAGATGAAAGCTGAAGGGAAACAAGTCATAGCTCAATGTAAAGAAGACTTTCTTTCTGAGTTGGCTTCCCTGGGGCTTCCCTGGTGGACCAATGGTTAGGATTCTGCCTTCCAGTGCTAAGGGATTTGGGTTTGATCCCTGGTCCAGGAACTAAGATCCCACATGCTATGGGGTGCAGCAAAAAAAATTTTTAAACCAATTTTAAAAAAACTGAAATGACTGTGCCTTGATAAGCCATAGAATCTGAGAATGAGACTCGTACTGGCAAAGGGAGAATGGCCTTTGACTGGACGTTTATCACAGAATTCAGACCTAGGCTGGATGCCCATGAACATTCCTTATAACACTGAAATTCTAGGTCTGCTGTGTTCTATTGCTCACTGTAAATATTATCAAGTATTTATTGGTCATTTCTTGAGCACCATCGTGGGGTTAGAGGAGAGAAAAGAAAGTACAAAAATCTAGAGGATAAAAGTTTCTGTTTTCAAAACATTTTGAGTCTCCTTAGGCAAGCAAGATACACGATTCAATTTGATATTTATTAAAGCTGACTTCTGGTGAAGACTGTGCTTGTCGGTAGAAATTCAAAGAGGAATTGAGACGGCCCCAAGGATCCTGAGATACCTACATCAGAGCAAGATGCTGTACTCTCAGGGTTAACTGAGTTTTTTACGTAAGATCTACATGAATTCAGAGGGAGGAGAAATCCTTGGTTTTGAGCTGGAGCATGATAATGTATAAGCAGTAAGGCCTTGCTGAGTACTTCATACACACAACTCTCCTGACTAATCTCAAGAAAATGTGTTTGTATTTTGATGTGAGGACTTGCTATGAACAAGGTTATGGGACGGAAGAAACAGACACGTGCCAGATGTCAACAACAAGAGGAAACGATGGGACCTTCCACCCTCCAAAGTAGGGACAGTAAAGGCAAGGAGTTGGAAAGACAGAAAGTGAGCAAAAGGTACCCTGCTGGGCAAAATGTTGATGAAAAATAGTGCCACTGACTAATTCTTTTTTTTTTAATTTGGTTGCTTTGTTACTTTGTAAGTTGCTTAAAGATTACTCAGGCCTTTGATAAGTTCCCAACATATCCAATTTTCTACCATCACATCTTCACTCTATCTTTTCCAGAACTTCTGTCTTCCTTAGAGACAGAAGAATATTTTGTTTTAGTATTTATTTAGCTGCTCCAAGTCTTAGTTGCAGCACACAGGATCTTCAATCTTCACTGCAGCAGGCAGCATCTGCAGTTGCGGCATATGAACCCTTAGTTGTGGCATGTGGGATCTAGTTCGCTGACCAGGAATAGAACCCTGGGCCCCCTGCACTAGAAGCATGGAGTCTTAGCCCCTCGACCACCAGGGAAGTCCCAAGGGAGTAATATTTTTTGAGCCTCAACATCTGATACTTTCCAAACTTGTATGGTCAGTCCATTTAAGATGGTTTGTCTCTTGGTCTCTCTACATGCCCCGCTTGATCAATCCCTGCTTCAATCCTCATAATTATGGGACTTCATTAGTAACTGCCTATGTGCTTGACCCCTGCCCCACCCTCTGATTTCTGTCGTAATTGAGGAGCCAACCTGATATCAATTCCCCCTATAAATGGTAGCCTCCTCCCAGAAGTGACAAAGATTGCTGCCATGTCCTGCCTGCCGTCTGCTGCACTCAGTAGGGTGTTGCTCCAGGAACCTGCTTCATATATGTAAGACTTCATCCAATAAGCCATGGATGTCTCTGTTTCTAGACCCTTTCTTCGCCTTAAGGCTAGGCAACTACTAAGACATGTAGGCTGCACCCCAACAATACTTTATCCTAGTTTCTCCTGAAGACGGTTATGTGGGTATCATAGTCACTTTCACTTAAATCAGTGCAGAAACTGACATACACACATACTAGTAAAGCTCCCAAGGTAACACAGTGGAGAGGGAAAAATTCGAAATTAGATCTGTCTAGTTCCAAAGCATGTGGTTTTGAAGCACCCTACACTGTTTTTCCATGATGCTCATGGTGACCACGAGGACGATGGTGATGTCAGAGATGATGATGTGGATATCGTGCAATAAGCTGATGAACTCACATGTAGAATCATCGTGTTCTAGGGGCAGAAGCAAGACAATGTTAGCAACCAACACAAGAGGGACCTGTAACACCAGACTACAGGGCAATAGCATCATATTCTAAAGCAAGCCTGCCCACTTCTGAATCCCAGGAGTGAAACAGTTCTGGCAACACAGTTGCTTTCAATTTAGCCAGTTCAATATTTCATTTTTATCTTTAACTGATTCAAAAGTCAGCGCTTATCCTTTGGTTAAATTTTAGTGAGGCTTTTAACAAGATATTAAGACGAACTTCATGCATGACCTTCAACAAGATTGCAAATGGCTTAATCAGACATGATTTTGTTTATTATTTTATTTAGATGTATTTATAAGTTAAATAGAAAAACTCATTTTCATGAAAAACAAATATTTTTGATTGAACAATCCAAGACATCTTGTTTTGAATGGGAACAAGGAATTCTTTCATTTAATCCCAGTAACAAACCTGACATTCCCATTAAAGCGAAGATAGTCAAATAAGGTTACTATGCTCCCAGCTGAGCTGTGTGTTCGTAGGGTGGGGGAGAGGGAGAGAAGAAAAGAAATCAGAGAAGAGAGGGGAAATAGAATGAGAAACAGATGGTCTCTAATTTTCAAACTGGAAACTTCTTTTGGTTGTTTACCGTTTGTAATCTGAACCAAAAAACAGAAGGCAGATACAAATGCCTTCAAGTGATAACTCCCTCTGGCTTGGAGCATGGGAAGGGGAGCCTTGGAGCCCCTTACCCCACCCGACACGTGGTCCTGGCCACAGGGTTCTGCTGGCCCTGGCATCTTCCCATTTAGCACTTGGAGATCTCTGGTCTTGGGGAACTGGCCTTGCTTTCAGCTTTGTGTGTGGTTTGCAGTGCTCAGACTGATCCACACTGTAATGAGTGAAGAGGCCAGGGGCTGGGTGGTGTGTCTGCTGGTTCTTCCAAGTTCCAGTTTCATCTTTCCAGTTTGCTACTACATTGGCTTTTCAAATACAATGTGTCCAAAATTAATTTTGAAAAAGTTTCTTCAACTTTTGAGAATGACATTTCTTTAGTCCTCTAACTTCAAATATTTCTTTTTTCCCCCCAAATATTGTTCATTTACCTGCCATATCTAAATCATTTTCAATCCTCTAGAATGGGTAGATTTACTTCCAAAATATCTCTTGAATTTAATTTTTTATTTTCAACTGCACTGCCAACATTCTGTTTAAGCAGTTTTCTCACCTGGGTTTTTGTAACATCATAATCTCTCTGTATCCCTGAAAATAATATTGACTTTATACCAGAGAGGGAAAAATCCTCTGGTCCTTCAGGGTTGGTGTAATACATTAATTTAAATATAAGCAGGCATAAAATTAAAATTGTGAACTTTTTACCTGTAGTAGTTATTACCAGGAACGGTCAGCACCCCATATCTGCAGGTTCAATATCCATGAGTTTTGCATCTGCGAATTACACATCCATAGATTCAACCAAACTCAGATCAAAAATATTCCCCCAAATTCCAGAAAATTCCAAAAAGCAAAACAGGAGAATTTGTCATACACAGGCAGCTATCCACAAAGCCCTTACATTGTATTTACAGCAGGAGACATAATAGACACGGATTCGATTCCCGGGTCAAGAAGATCCCCTGGAGGGGAGCATGGCAACCCCCTCCAGTATTTTTGCTTGAAGAATCTCATGGACAGAGGAGCCTGGTGAGCCACAGTTCATGGGATCACAGAAGAGTCAGGCAAGACTGAAGCAACAGCACGCATGCACAGATGCATACAGTGTTTGCACTATATTAGGTATAATTAGTAATCTAGAGATGGTTTAGGGTATACTGGGGGATGTGTGTAGGTTATATGCAAATACTATACCATTTTATATAAGGAATTTGAGCATCCACAGATTTTGATATCTGTGGGTGTCCTAGAATCAATCTCTTGAAGAAACCCAGGGATGACCGTAACTAAAATGCCGGGGGCGCTCCACAGAAAGAGAGAGGCAGTGGAACTTCCCTCAGCAGAGCTGAGGGGTCCTGAGGAAAAGTGAGCCTGCTGTCTGCCAACCTAGCCCCTCGGCGAGCGAGAAACAATCAGACGCGACAGGGGTCCTGTCTAAGCAGTTCCGCTTTATTATCGTAAGCTCCTGGTTTATATAGGCAAGCAGGGGGGTTTTGCAAGGGAGTTCTACCAATCAAGTTATCACGCATTGTCCACGTGCACGTGCACGAAAATCAAGAGAGCCAATCAAAAATTTTGACAAACAACTTAAGCCACGCCTTTATCTCTTCCGCCAGGCGCCATCTTAGCAAAGCTAGCCCTTCTTTTTAAGGTTTCCCATTTAGGGAACCACACTAAAACATTTTACATTAAAAATAAACACGAAAGACTAATGAAACTATAATACATTAATTTAAAGTGACAGTATATTGTCCTGCTGAAACTAGTGTTAGGTAAATTTGTCCGTTTGTGCTTCACTTGTTATTAGCTGAATTCTTTTGAGCATGGTGGGCCACTTTTTGGGCATCCCTTGTGGCTCAGATGGTAACGAATCTGCCTGTAATTCACGAGACCCTTGGTTGAAAAGATCCCTGAATAAGGGAATGGCAACCCATTCTAGTATTCTGGGCCATGTTTTGAGTTCTAGCACGCTGTTTTTTAAACAAATACTCTTGAAACTGTCACTGAATGATTTTTAATAGTATACTCCTAACACACAAATATTTGTAACACTTTCTTATTTACTTGCTAATAAGCAGTTTCCGGGCTTTCCCGGTAGCTCAGCTGATAAAGAATCTACCTGCAATGCAGGAGATCCTGGTTCAATTCCTGGGTCAGAAAGATCCCCTGGAGAAGGGATAGGCTACCCGCTCCAGTATTCTTGGTCTTCCCAGGTGGCTCAGACAGTAAAGAATCTGCCTGCAATGCGGGAGACCTGGGTTCAATCCCTGGGTTGGGAAGATCCCTTGGAGGAGGAAATGGTGACCCACTCCAGTATTCTTGACTGGAGAATCCCCAAGGACAGAGGAGCCTGGTGGGCTACAGTCCATGGGATAGCAGAGAGTCAGACATGACAGCTTCAAATTAAAATGTGCAGAGGCAAGATGCTCAAGAAAGATGCACCCTGAAGAGGTTTCATGTTTCAAACTGGTTCTTTGGGATCCAGGATGCTGACACTTCCATGTGCCAGGTAAGGTCTCAGTTTCCTCACTCATCTCTGTATAAGCTACTTTGCAACTTCTGTTCTTTTTTTAAAAAAAGAAATTTATTTGATTGCGTCGAGTCTCGGTTGCAGCACGTGGGATCTTTCAATGCGGTATATGGACTCTCTAGTTGCAGTGTGCAGGCTCAGTAGTTTTAGCTAGGGCTTAGTCCTCTGCAGCATGTGGGATCTTAGTTCCCCGACCAGGGATCAAACCCACATCCCTTGCATTGCAAGGCAGATTCTTAACCACCAGGCCACCAAGGAAGTCCCATAGCTTCTGTTCTTTTCTGGTGCTGTGACATCATATTGCCTTCACTTGGTTGTCAATGCATCATAAGCACAAATTCAAAGGCTAGAAAGTAAACTCCATAAGCAGAGGGTTTTTTTGTTTTGTTTTGTTTGTTTATTTTTGTGAAAAACATTAAGCGTACATTAAGGAAAATAGCACAACGAACCTTTTCATCCTTTTGCCCAACTATAACCATCCATTTGTGGGCAATTTCATTTCATTTATATTCTCATCCACTTTTCCTCCACCCCTAGTCCCCAACTGGGCAGTTGTGAAGCAGATCCTAGACACCAGGTAAATCGATACATAAACATTTCAGCACATACCCGTGAAAGATAAGAACTCCTTTTATTTATGTTTTTAAAAATTGTAGAAGCTACTTATTGATTTAGTTTTGGCGGCGCTGGGTCTTTATTGCTATGCACGGGTTGTCTGAAATTGCGGTGCATGGGCTTCTCGTTGCAGTGGCTTCTCTTGTTGCAAGAGCACAGGCTCTAGGGCCCGCAGGCTTCAGTATCTGTGGCACGTGGGCTCAGTAGTTGCAGCTCGTGGGCTCTAGAGTACAGGTTCAGTGGGTGTGGCACACAAGTTTAGTTGCCCCACAGCAAGTGGGATCATCTTCCTGGGCCAGGGATCAAACCCACGTCCCCTGCATTGGCAGGTGGATTCTTAACCTCTGGACCACCAGGGAAGCCCAAGAACACCTCTTAAAACACGACCACACACCGTGATGATGCCTAAAAAATTTTTTTCTTATTATTGATAAATAACCAGTTAGTGTTCAAATTTGCAGAGGGAGACTTTCATCTAGTTTTGTCTATAGCTGTATGCCCAGGGTGTAGAACAACACCTGGCACATAGTAAGTGCTCAATTAATATTTGAGTAAAGGCATGGACATTGAATTTGAGTGGCTGGATTCTGTTATATAATGTGGTCATTCAAATACTCTAGGCTATCATAGTATTTTAAGATTCTTATAAGAATAAAAGCACACAATTTGAAAAGTATTTTAGAATTCTCTGAGCACTGAGAATATATCCACAAACCCCAGTTGAGTCACACTGTTATATACAATAGATTAACATATATTAATCTGTCAGTTAATCTTCAAGTTCTTATTTTGGCTCTTCTGATCTTAAAAACCTTTGGTACTTCCTGTTACTTGCAGAGTTTCAATCCAAATTTCTTGGCCAGGCATTTGGGGTGCTTGGGACTCTGGCTTCAACCTGCCTGGCTGATCTCTCACTGTGGTCCTCCATCATTATCAGGGAAGGCTGCTCGTCCCTGCTCTCTTGCTTTCTCCTCCCTTCCCATGACCTTCCTGATCCCTCCTCTCCTTGTTCCCCATCACTAGTGGTGGAAACCCTTCCTTTTCTTCTGACAGCCTCAAAGAGCGTTGTCCTCATGAGATCTTTGGTGATGCTCCAACTGAACTGAATCACTCTCTTGAATTCAGCTACCATTGGATGGTACATCTATTAACACAGTTTTAATATGCTACCTGGTTTGGGGTTTGAGGTTGTATTTATGTTATTGAAGTATAGTTGATTTACAGTGATGTGTTAGTTTCAGGTTATAGCAAGTGATTCCGTTTTACATATATTCTTTTCCATGATAGTTTTTACAAGATAGTAAACATAGTTCCCTGTGCTCTACAGTAAAACCTTGTTCTTTAACTATTTTATATACAACAGTCTTTCTGAGCTTCCTTGGTGGCTCAGATGATAAAGAATCTGTCTGCAATGCAGGAGACCCAGATTAGATCCTTGGGTCAGGAAGATGTCCTGGAGAAGGGAATGGCTACCCACTCTAGTATTCTTATCTGGAAAATTCCATAGACAGAGAAGCCTGGCGGGCTACAGTCCACGGGGTGGCAAAGAGTCAGACATAACCAAGCGACTAACACTTTCAGCTTTTCGCTTCACTCTATATCTGCCAATCCCAAACTCCTAATTGTTCTCCCCCACATTTTCCTCTCGGCTAACCTTGTTTTCTATGTCTGAAAGTCTGTTTCTGTTTTGTAAATAAGTTTATTTATGTCATATTTTAGACTTCACATATAAGTGATATCACATATTTGGCTTACTTCACTTGGTATGATAATATTGTTCATGTTGCTGCAAATGGCATTATTTCATTCTTTATGACTGAGTAATATTTCATTGCATATATATGTTTTTGTTTTGTTTGTTTTAAGCCTCTTCTTAGCCTGTGGGATTTTTAAGGGAAAGCTCTGGTGTTCTTTTCTGTGTATTCCCTACTGGGTTTGGTTTAGAGCTTTGTGCGATTGCTTTCAACAAATAATTGTTGATTGGGCAAAGCTAGAAGAAGCTAGTCATCTTTTGTCATTCAAACCTACATCCCTTTATCACTCCTCAATTCCTCATTTACCTCAGTTTAAGCTCAAAACTCTTCACTGGTTTCCCATAGCCTTTGAGGTATCATCTAGATTCCTTAGCAGGCTTAGAAACCCAAGCATAACCAGCTCTGCCTACCTCAGCTTCATCTCTTCCTATCTCCCCAGCTACCCCTTATTCCTTTGGATCCTGAACTCTGTGTTCTGGTTTGCCTTCTGCCGTCACTCCATTCCGTCTGCTTGAAACACTAACTCTCTTCATCTATTACCATCATCTAGGTTTTAGCTTAGGTGGCACTCCCTTTGGGAAATCTTCCCTGATCTCCTAAAGCTGGCCCAGGCATTCTTCCTGTGAATTCCCATAAAACTCAGAACTTCACAGTCACAGCATGGATTTCTCTGCACCATGACTGCCATCAGCCCTGTCTGCTGTCAAGAATACCAATGTACATCTGGAAGGCAGGGTCACAGTGTCACTTGCCACTGTAAGAACTGAAGTCCACATTATATATTACTGGTAGTGATATATATGTGGGGACTGAAGAGGTAGCAGTGGTTACATGATGTGAAGGTATAGAGGAAAACAGAGCCCATAGTGAAGGGGGCCTTGAAGACAGCGTCAAGGAATCTGGCTTTATCCTGAAGGCAGTAGAGAACCCTTTAAAATGGCCTTTAGGGACTTCCTGGACAGCTCAGTGGTTAAGACTTCGCTTTCCAATGCAGGGATTTGGGGTTCAAGCCCTGGTCAGAGAGCCAAGAATCCCACATGCCTCATGGCCAGTAAGTCAAAACACAGGAATAAAAGTGGAAAAAATATTGTAACAAATTCAATAAAAGACTTCAAAATGGTNAAGTGGAAAAAATATTGTAACAAATTCAATAAAAGACTTCAAAATGGTCCATATATTAATATATGTTTATGTATATATATATATATATATATATATATATATATATATATGTCTGGGCTTCCCTGGTGTCTCAGTGATAAAGAATCCACCTGCCATCCAGGAGACATGGGTTTAATCCCTGGCCTAGGAAGATACCACATCCCACAGAGTAACTAAGCTTCTGAACCACAACTAGTGAGCTCTAGAGCCCAACAGCCACAACTGCTAAGCCTGTGAGAACTAGAACCCATGCTCTGCAACAAGAACAGTCATTTCAGTGAGAAGCCTGACCACCAAAGCTATGAGCAGCAATAAAGACCCAGCACAAAGATAAATAAATTAAAAAAATTTTTTTTTAATCTTTAAAAATAAATTAAAAAAAGGATCTTTAGCTAGGGAAAGGCATAAGCACGTTTCCTGGTAAGGTTTTAAAGAGAGTACTTTAGCTGCAGCGTAAAGGATGAAAGCCAGCCAAGACTAGTGCGTCCCTGACCCCAGCTTCAAGCACTCTCACCAGCCTGCCCTGCTCTTGGGGCATTCACATTCCAGGTCCCTCCTGAGTGCCCACCCCTTGCCAAAGCTGACTGGTCCTGGGTCCTGGAGTCTCGTCTGTGATAGCGGTTACAGAACGAATCTGCTAATGCACTCACAGGGGCCATAGATCAGTCCTTCTAGATAAGGCAGTGTGATATAAAGGGCATGGCCTGGAGTCACAACCCTGAAGTTAATTTTCATTTCAGTTACAGCTAGCAAGAGACCATGAGGGAGACACTTCTGGCTCTAAACTTCACACCAGGTTTCTGTGAGTATCAAAATCAAGGTAACTTTCAGTTTTAGAGAAGATGTGTTTTTCTAGCAAGGGGAGAAAAGGAATTGGAAAGGTTTCATGGCATAATTTGCCAGGCTTCTCTGTCCATGGGGATTCTCCAGGCAAGAATACTACTGGTGTGGGTTGCCATTTCTTCCTCCAAGGGATCTTCCCAACCCAGGGATCGAACCCAGGTCTCCTCCATTACAGGCGAATTCTTTACCATGTTAGCCACCAGGGAAGCCCATAATTAACATTAGAGCTAAGCAAAGGCCTAGAAAGGGGGGAAACCCCCCCCAAAAAAGGGCCTGGAGAAAAAAATGGGGGCATTTCTCATGTTTTACTGTCAGGGAACAAAAGACTATTAATTTTTTTGGCTGCATTACATGTCATGCAGGATCTTAGTTCGCTGACCAGGGATCGAACCCACATCCCTTGCAGTGGAAGTGTGGAGTCTTAACCATTGGACCACCAGGGAAGTCCCCAGAAAATAATTTAAATATTTTCTCAAGAATAGCTTTCAGTTCAGTTCAGTTCAGTCGCTCAGTCATGTCTGACTCTTTGCAACCCTATGCATACCAGGCCTCCCTGTTCATCACCAACTCCCAGGGTTCACCCAAACTCATGTGTATTGAGTCGGTGATGCCATCCAGCCATCTCATCCTCTGTCATCCCCTTCTCCTGCCCTCAATCTTTCCCAACATCAGGGTCTTTTCCAATGAGTCAACTTTTCACATGAGGTGGCCAAAGTATTGGAGTTTCAGCCTCAGCATCAGTCCTTCCAATGAACACCCAGGACCAGTCTCCTTTAGGATGGACTGGTTGGATCTCCTTGCAGTCCAAGGGACTCTCAAGAGTCTTCTCCAACACCACAGTTCAAAAGCACTAATTCTTCGGCGCTCAGCTTTCTTCATAGTCCAACTCTCACATCCATACATGACCACTGGAAAAATCATAGCCTTGACAAGATCAACTTTGTTGGAGGTTGCTAAAGACTTGAATGTATGTGAAAGTGAATAAAAGTCGCTCAGCTGTGTCCAACTGTTTGCAACCCTATGGACTATACAGTCCGTGGAATTCTCTAGGCCAGAATAGTGGGTAGCCTTTCCCTTCCCCAGGGGATCTTCCCAACCCAGGGATCGAACCCAGGTCTCCCACATTGAAGGTGGTTTCTTTACCAGCTGAGCTACAAGGGAAGCCCACAAATACTGGAGTGGGCAGGCTATCCCTCCTCCAGCAGATCTTCCTGACCCAGGAATCAAACCGGAGTCTCCTGCATTGCAGGTGGATTCTTTACCAACTGAGCTATTGGGGAAGCCCTGACTGAATGTACTGTGTCCCCCTCAAATGCACATGTTGGAACCTAACCCCCAGTGTGATGGGATTTGGGAGTGGGATCTTTGGGGGTGATAAGTTCGTGAGAGTAGACCCTCATGAATGAGATTAGTGCCCTTATGAAGGTGACCCCAGAGAGCTCCCCCACCACTTCTGCCACATGAGGACATAGAAAGAAAACAGCCATGTATGAACAAAGCAGCAGATTCTCATCAGACACTGAATCTGCCAGAGCCTTGATCTGGAACTTTCCAGCCTCCAGAACTGTGAGAAATAAATCTTTGTTGTTTATAAGCCACCCAGTCTATGGTATTCTGTTATAGCCACCCAACATACTGAAACAGCTGTCAAGGCAGGTGAGATTTGATTTGAAATTATTTGTCTTAGAGGTTTGGATGTCCTGTTTTCAGGTTCCTCTGTCCATGGGATTCTCCAGGCAAGAATACTGGAGTGTGTTGCCATCCCCTTCTCCAGGGGATCTTCCTGACCCAGGGGTTGAACCCATATCTCTTGCATCTCCTGCACTGCAGACAGATTCTTTACTGTCTGAGCCACCAGGGAAGCCCAGATAAGACTCAGATAATGCTAATTTTTACTGTTTTAGCTCCTTTTTTCTTACAGTCCCAGAAGACCATGTATTAATTCTCTATGAAAAAAAAATTCTCTATGATCTGCAAGTCTATTCCCCATTAATGTTACCTATTATAATTTACATTTAACATTATAAATATTTTATATATTAACATAATATTAATGTTAAATATTAATGTTTAACATTAATTCTGTTCTAGGCTTTTGCTTGGATTGGGGTCATATTCTGATTGTCTTAGGACAGATGTAAAAAAACTTATTTTAGGTGGACTAATGTGTGCATAGTAGAGCTTATATTTGTTTAATCAGATTCTAAGTCACAAGGTAACATTGTTCAATTCTGTCCTATCTGTATGGAGAGAAGACACAACCATAGTCAGGATCGTGGACCTCTGCACACCTCATTCTTATGCCAAATGGGGTCAAGTCAGAAAGCCAGACACCTCTGTTCACTTTCTAAATCATTTTAAAGCACCTCCTCAGGTGCTCAAAACACTGAAGAATGCTTAGGATTTTTCCAAAAGTGTGATTCTGAACCCTCTTAAAACTAGACAATGTTTAGTTTCAGCAGGAATAGCAGATAGGAATTTTCCCCAAATTGTGTAGACCATTCTTATTCTAGTTCTATTAAAGCCTAAACTTTCTACTCCCCCTGCCCTCCTTGCACCCCATACACACACTCAGCACTTCCATGCTGAGACAGACACAGAAGAGAGGGAAGAAGTCAAAGTCTGGACTCTGAATCCCTAGGGTGGAGCCCCAGTTCCCGTGCTTACAAGCCCAGGGGCTGGAAGAGAACAACCCCTTGCTGAACTGTAGCCTTGGTTTTGTTCCTGTTCTTCAGTCACTCAGCCTTATCCAACTCTTTGTGACCCCATGGATTGTAGCCTGCCAGGCTCCTCTGTCCATGAGTTTCTCCAGGCAAGAATACTGGAGTGGGTTGCCATGCCTTCCTTCAGGGGATCTACCCAGCCCGGTGATCAAACCCGAGTTTCTTACATCTCCTGCATTAGCAGGTGGGAACTGCAGCCTCTCACCTGTAAAATGGGGGTAACCACAGTAGTAGCCCTTCTGGGGTCTCACGTGGTGTCACAGACATGGAACGACTGTAAAGGCACCTTGATGTTCAAATACTCCCGAAGTTGCCGTTATTTCTTCCTTTGCTCTTCTTTCTGTTTGCATAGCTCAAGTGAAGCTGAGTTGGGAGGAAAGGTGTGTGCAGAGTGGAAGACCAGAGTCCCAGGGCAGTCCAGGATCAGAGAGCATGTCAGGGAAAGATGCCGGGCAAGCAGAGCAGAGGCTGCAGCTGGGATCAGTCAGAGGAAAATTTGTCCTCCTTCCTGCGTTCCTTTGCCCCTTCCTCCCACTCCTTCCTTCTGTCCCATTTGGTTGCACTTGGAGAAGGAGATCAAAGAGTAGACACCTTGAGTCTTCCTCCGGGGGACTTTATAGTCAGGTAAGTAAAGCTATGAGCACAGAGGGACCAGTGGTGGGGGGCGGGGTAGGGGCTGAGTGACATTGTGGACACCCCAGTGAAGACCTGATGCCTGTAAAGTGGGAAAGCGCTGGAAAGGCAGGTGAGCTGCACAGGGCGGGGGTGATGTATACTTACTGGGTTTGTTGAACCAGAACTCTGCCCTTCTAGAGGCCACTCCGACCATCATTCTGAGACAGGCTTGGGACCTGGGACCCATTGCGGCAATGCTGTAGTGCTTGCACCTGGACACACCTTTCCTCGAGCAACAAAATACTAAGAAACTGTACAGACTAAAAGTAACTGCAAATTCTGGACCCCAAAGATACAAAGAGACCAAAAAACCCTAATGCCACTTTTGAGGAGCCTGGAGCATAAAGAGGGAGCTGAGAGCAAAAGCAGGGTACTGCGCATGACCCTTGTACACACCACCACCTTTGGGGCAAGTGAAACTCCTAAACCACCCCTCGAGTCTGGACACACCCCTCCCCTCACCCCATATAAGGAACAAGCTTGCCCCTTTTTTTCTTGCTTTTCCCTGGTGTCATCAGGGGCATCAATAAAGCCTGGCCTGAATTTCCTGTCTAGCCTCTAGTCCATTTCTATTGACTGGGGAAGGCCAAGAACCCTGGTTGGTATCACTGCCTTCTAGCCATTTCTACAAAACCCTAAGAACAGCTTTGTTGTTTAGTTGCTAATTCGTATCCAGCTCTTTGCGACTCTATGGACTGTAGCCTGCCAGGCTCCTCTGTCCGTGGGATTTCCCAGGCAAGAATACTGGAGTGGGTAGCCATTTCCTTCTCCAAGAGATTTTGCAGACCCATAGGTGTCTGTGTTTCAGTTTGGAAGGCATTTCATTTCTTTTCAACAACTTGATGCTCTGTGTTGTTGTTCAGTCGCCTAGTCATGTCTGACTCTTTGCAACCCCATGGACGGCAGCACGCCAGGCCTCCCTGTCCCTCACCATCTCCCAAAGTTTGCCCAAGTCCATGTCCATTGCATCGGTGATGCCACCCAGCCATCTCATCCTCTGATGCCCTCTTCTCCTTCTGCCCTCAATCTTTCCCAGCATCAGGAACTTTTCCAGGGAGTCAGCTCTGTGTAGTAGCAGCCATTTGACAGGTGAAGAATCTGAGGCCAGTGTCAAGTGACTTGTCCAAAGCACACTGCAGGAAAGCCACAGAACCTGGCCCAACCGTGAAACCCCACAGTGAAACCCAGCAATCATAGCAGGACAGCATCCAGCACACTGAGCTGAAACCTTTGGACTTGGGCGAGTGGGGAAGCAGGCCCGATGGGAGGGGGAGGCGGTCTTACTCATCCACCACCCACTAGATCTCTCCCTCCCTCCTCCAGTCCTCTGCTATCTCCCCCCAGGGCATCCATCGCCCACGCCATCCCCCTCCAGCTGCAGTTCTTCTGACCACAAAACACTTCCCACTTCACATCCTGCCCCAGAACCTAGAAGTACAATAGCCGCCACACAGCAAAAGGAAGCAGTTAAAGCGCTGGTTCTCCCCTCCCTCTCTCTTTCTCCCCCTCCTCCCCTCTCTCACCTTCTCTCCCCCAACCCTTCCTTCATCCCAGCCTAACATAATCAGGTTTTTAAACCCATTCAGACTACTACTGGGGACCTTCTGGAACTGGATTCTCCCCTTCTGATGGGCCCAGGAGATTTGAAATTGCCAAGCATTTCAAGAAATTTACTTCTTTTCATTCCTTGCAGACCATCCCTGTAAAACCAGCACCAGCTCTCATTTTGTGGTTGTTCCCCTGGGGAGGTGAATAATACACAAAGAGGCCTCCTCTGTAGGCTTTCATGAGTAAGAGCAGAAACACTTAGGAACTGAAGGGGGATGGGCTTGCACTGTTTCTACCTGTATCTATTTTGTTTTCTCTTTTCCTGCCCTCCTTCCCATTCTAAGTCCAGGATTACAGGTAGTCCACTAGTGGGCTAGACCCAAGCCCACTGCAGAGAATGACTTTTCTCTACAGAAGTCATAGGCTGACCACACGCCTGTTAGGGACAGTCTGACTTTCAATATTGTCTTATTGTCAGGGCCTGTGAGCTGATGTTGGGTTCAAAAACCATGATCACTTCGTTTAATACCTTCCCCTGGGGACTGTCAAGGCTCATTTCCCACCCATGTTTCTTGGGGAAGAAAGCCAGCCTGGCTGTGTCCATCTTGTCTTCATTTTTGTAGCATGTGCTGGCCTCCCCCACCCAGTCCCAAGAATTTGGAAGGACTTGAGCATAAGAAGAGGCTGAGATGACAGACCCTAAACGAACACACATAGTCCAAGCCCCGATGGATGATGTCCTTGCCCTCACGTGGTCCTCACCTGGTCGCAGGGACAGTTATCTGCCTCAAATGTGAGCGCTGTCACTGCAAGATGTTGTTAAAGGTGATTCCCAACTTGGCCACCTGATGAGAACAGACTCATTAGAAAAGACCCTGATGCTGGGAAAGACTGAGGGCAGGAGAAGGGGGCAACAGAGGATGAAATGGTTGGATGGCATCACTGACTCAATGGACATGAGTTTGAGCAAATGCTGGGAGCTAGTGAAGGACTGGGAAGCCTCGCCTACTGTAGTCCATGAGGTCGCAAAGAGTTGGGCACAACTTCGCAACTGAACAACAAACAAATTTCCTCATCTGTCAAATGGCAACAATACTTGAAACTTCCCAAGACTACTGTGAAACAATTCATGTGATAACTGGAAAGCACCCTATAGAAGGCTATTCTGATGCCCACCCAGTTGCAGGCTTCTTAGCAGAACTTCAACTCTGAACAAGAATGAGGAAATAATGGAAGAAAAGAGTGAATGAATAAATGAATACAGTGTTTTACTGTCAGTGTAAGAGTGATGGGCTAAGTCACCTTTTGTGGGATTTGATAGCCTGCAATCAAATGTATACAAACAATTCTATGCGAATCAAATGTGATTACAAAGATGTATGCACTGACTTCTTTTAATCTTCACATTCCTTTAAGTAACTTTTCATTTCTTTTTTCTTTAAAAAAGTTTTATTGCAATATGATTGCCTTACAATGTTGTATTAGTTTATGCTGTACAACAAAGTAAATCAGCTATGTGTATACATGTATCCCCTCTTTTTTGGATTTCCTTCCCATCTAGGTCACCACAGAGCCTTGAGCAGAGTTCCCTGTACCGTTAGGTAGGTTCTCACTAATTATCCATGTCATACATGCATGCGTGCTCAGTCATTTCAGTCATGTCCAACTCCTTTCGACCCTACGGATTGCAGCCCGCCAGGCTCTTCTGTCTATGGGATTCTCCAGACAAGAATACTGAAGTGGGTTGTCATGCCCTCCTCCAGGAGATCTTCCCAACCCAGGGATGGAACGCACCCACATCTCCTGCATTGCAGGCAAATTCTTTACCATTGAGCCACTGGTGAAGCCCTATCTATTTTATTGAGAGCATCAATAGTGTATGTATGTCAATCCCAGTTCATCCCATAGCCTCTTTGGCCCCTTGGAATCCATACATTTGTTCTCTACCTTGTATCTCTATTTCTGCTTTGAAAATAGGTTCATCTGTACCATTTTTCGATATTAACACATATGTGCAATTAATAAATGATATTCATTTTTACCTTTCTGACTTCCTTCACTCCATATAACAGTCTCTAGGTCCATCCGTGTCTCTGCAAATGACACAGTTTTGTTTCTTTTTGTGGCCAAGTAAAATTTCATTGTATATATGTTTCACATCTTCTTTATCTATTCTTCTGTTGATAGACACTTAGGTTGCTTCCATGTCCTGGCTACACTAAATAGTGCTGCAGTAAAGGTTGGGGTACATATATCTTTTGGACTTACTGTTTCCTATGCTATTTATTTTTTCTTTTTGCAAACCAGGAATGTGAGGTTCAGACTTGCCTACAGTGCACTGGGTAAGAAGTAACGAAATAGAAACTTGAATTCAGGTCTTCTCCCTCTAAGCCCACACCACTGCCATTTCCCTCTAGAACACAGTCTCAGCTTCGACTTCTCCCTGCCCCTCCCCCATTCATCCAGTTAAGGTGCCCTCTTCCCCTTCATTCTCTTTCTTGCATTCACCTGTATTATTTCCTTCACCTCATGTATTACTTCCGCTACTGGACATCATCTCATTTGTTGTTGTTGCTTTTAAGTCTGTCAGCTGTCCTGTGAGCCCGGCTCTGTGCTGAATTTGACCTTCATTCCTTAATAAAACAATCACAACAGCCTTATGAATTTAATATCACTTTTATCTCTATCTTATGTGTGAAAAAATGAAAATTTATAGAGTTTAGGTTTTCTTGCAAGTTTTCACAGAGTAGCAGAGTTACTCTAAGTAAGAGTTCAGATATTTGGTATCTGACTGCAAATGTTCACAGTTTTCAATTCTGTGCTGTCTCCTAAAAGTACTAGATGACTGTTTTTTTAGGATAGTGGTGCTTTTGTCACTGTTATCATTGTTTTCAGAATTGATACATAACTTCTACAACATCTCTTAAGAAAATTGGTGACACCCTAGTATCTACTGATTTCAGGAGGATTGAGACTTACTAAAATAAATGATGTAACAGATGTGTACAATAATGGAATGACTCCAGTGTATTTCGCATACTCTTGGAGACAACTAGCAGTGTGAGTCTCGTTAATATCTGGCTTGAAAATGCATGTCCTTACACTTCTCTGCAGATTTTACTGAAGATCATTACCGAAGAGCATGTGCTGCCTGGTCATGAGAAGGAGATGCCCAGATGTGCATTTGGGGCTGAAAGGAACTTAACAGACTAAAATCTGCTGGCTATCACCTATCACACAAACACTAGCATTGACTATAAATGACTGGAGATAGTAAACAGAGCATGGGTTTCATCCTCTGAAACTTCTAAATGTATGGTTTGGGTAAATCTCTTAGTTCTCCAAGTCTTTATTTCTCAAAATGAGGAAAATAAAAACTTTATTTTCAGAGATGGTATAAGACGTGGGTCTGATGCCTGGGTCAGGAAGATTGCCTAGAAAAGGAAATGGCAGTCCACTCTAAGTATTCTTGCCTGGGAAATCCCATGGACAAAGAAGCCTGGTGAGCTACATTCCATGGGGTTGCAAAGAGTTGGACATGACTGAGCACACGCACATAAAGGAATAAATGAAACAATTCATACAAACTACCTGGTGTGCTGCTGGTAATAAGTAGACTTTAGTCTCCTCCCACTATCTCCTGGTTTATAATGATTTACTAGTCCGTACACAAGACTTGAGTCTAACATAAAGAATAAGATCAATACTGCAAGTAAAGAGACTGGAATGCTAACATCTAAAGAATGCTGTCCCCAGCATAGCAGTACATCTTGGGACATTACCCACTTGGCCTAACTATGCTGTGTTAGCTCAAAACATTTTTGGAATGCTTTTCTCTACCAGTCAGCCCTCTGTGTAGTAGACGTGCGCAGGAAATGAAGTCAACAACTTGCTTATTTATCCATCTCGGATTGTTACTCATCCTGAACAAGTGAATGAATGATTATTTTCAAAACAGACGGACAGATAAGGAACAAGCCACAACATTACACTGCTTTGTGGAGTGGCCGACTCAGCTCTCTGGTCAAGCATCACTCAGCTTCCCAGAACTTTTTCCAGAAATACTCACAGAAGCACTTGTTAGCAGTTTAACAGTAGCCACTTTCTAAAAGGGGAAGTGGATTGGCTCCGAGGGACAGTGCGTATTAGTCACAGGAGGTGAGGGATGGTGACATTCTTAAAAACAGAGGGGACCAGAAATAGTATGGCAAATACCTACAGCATTCCTTTCTCTAAACAAGGGTTTAACACTAGATTTAATGAGGGTGGTGTGTAACAGGGCTGGTGTCGGGGGTGAGGCAACCTCATTTCAGGGAACAGCAGTCCCCAGGGAAGGACTCAAAAGCTGTTATTTACAAAAAATTTTGCTTTGATTGTGAGCTTCCTGAACTACTTTACTTAGATTTCAAAGGCCAATGACGTTGATACTCTTCATGAGTAATTACTAGCTAGATGTGTGGATTTATGGGCCTTGGGGCACTTGCTGCCTGTGCTAGAGATTCTTTGTTGGAAGAAGACCTGCATCTCCCATTTCATCTCTAGCTGTGCTAACTCTGCTCCAAGGCCATCAGACCATCCCCTGCTCAGGTTTGCCAGCTTTCTTGTAAATGTATCACTACTATCAGGCAGAAACCCAAAGTCCTTTGAAATGTGAAAGGCTTAACTGCAATTCCTTAAGTCTAGTTCTCTCTATATTTATACAAACCCTTCCCTTTAGCCATATCACCCAAAAGTACACTTCCCATTCCATGGCACCTCACCCTTAGAATCTTAAGCTTGCATCTCCCAAGGACAAGAACATTCTCCTTCATTATCACACTTAGGAAAATCAACATTAGTATAATAACAGCAGACAACATTGAGTCC
Source organism: Redunca redunca (assembly GCA_006410935.1). NCBI lineage: Eukaryota > Metazoa > Chordata > Mammalia > Artiodactyla > Bovidae > Redunca > Redunca redunca. Next base: position 393,053 of record SJYQ01003368.1, on the reverse strand, counting down.
ATATTCAAATTTCCCAAATTGTCTCAAAATATTCTTTTAGGACTTCTCTGGTAGTCCAATGGTGAAGAATCCGCCTGCCAATGCAGAGGACATGGGGTTCAATCCCTGGTCCAGAAAGATTCCACACAGCACTGGGCAACTAAACCCATGTGCCACAACTACTGAGCCCGCACTCTAGAGCTCATGAGCTGCGACTGCTGAAGCCCACCACCCTAAAGTCTCTTCACAACAAGAGAAGCCCCTGCAATGAGAAGCCCACACATCACAACTAGAGAGTAACCCCCACTTGCTGCAACTAGAGAAAAGCTCCAGCGCAGTAACCAAGACCCAGTGCAGCCAAAAAATAAACAAATACAAATTTAAATGTCCTTTCACAGCATATTTTTTGGATCCAGGATCCAATCAAGGCCTAAGTATTGCATGTGACTGTTCTGTCTCTACTTTTTCCCCATGTGGAAACAGTGTCAGACTTTATTTTTGGGGGGCTCCAAAATCACTGCAGATGGTGACTGCAGCCATGAAATTAAAAGACGCTTACTCCTTGGAAGGAAAGTTTTGACCAACCTAGACAGTATATTCAAAAGCAGAGATATTACTTTGCCGACTAAGGTCCGTCTAGTCAAGGCTATGGTTTTTCCTGTGGTCATGTATGGATGTGAGAGTTGGACTGTGAAGAAGGCTGAGTGCCGAAGAATTGATGCTTTTGAACTGTGGTGTTGGAGAAGACTCTTGAGAGTCCCTTGGACTGCAAGGAGATCCAACCAGTCCATTTTGAAGGAGATCAGCCCTGGGTGTTCTTTGGAAGGAATGATGCTGAAGCTGAAACTCCAGTACTTTGGCCACCTCATGCGAAGAGTTGACTCATTGGAAAAGTTGACTCTGATGCTGGGAGGGATTGGGGGCAGGAGGAGAAGGGGACGACAGGGGATGAGATGGCTGGATGGCATCACTGACTCAATGGATGCGAGTCTGAGTGAACTCCAGGAGTTGGTGATGGACAGGGAGGCCTGGCGTGCTGCGATTCACTGGGTCGCAAAGAGTCAGACACGACTGAGCTACTGAACTGAACTGAGAGCACACTACCTTCTCATTCTGATCTTCACGGTTCTAGGGTCTTTAATAAACCTCGGCTACTTGTCCCGAAGAATGTCCCATGCTCTGGATGAATGACTGTTTCCATGGGATTAGATTCAGGTGACATTTCTGACAAGAGCATCACATAGGCTGTGATGTGTACCACCCACTGAGTCTTATCTCAGGAATCACAAGTCAGTTACTCCATGACTGGCAATGCCAAGGTCTAACTCTTGGTTAAGGTAGAGACCACAAGGTCTCTCTTTTCTCCTTCTGTGAATTAATAAATAAGGTATGGGTGACACTTTGAAACACTGTGAATATATCCTACTCCCCAACAACCTTTTTACCCAATGAATGTGAGGGTGTGTGCTTGGTCGAGTCCGACTTTTTGCAACCCCATGGACTGTAGCCTACCTTGCTGTCTGTCCGTGGAATTTTCCAGGCAAGAATACTGGAGCGGGTTGCCACTTCCTCCACCAGGGGATCTTCCCAATCTAGCAATCAAACCCATGTGTCTTGCATCTCCTGCACTGGCACGCAGAATCTTTACCACTGCGCCACCTGGGAAGTCTTTTACCCAACGACTTTAACATCTATTAGTGATTCTTAACAGAATCTGCCATTGTTACACTGAAGGTTGCAAAATTTCTAATTCTATCATTGTTCCTTCACTCATTTGTCAGCATTGCTTTGTGAAAAACTGTTTTTTCTTCCCCCTCCCTCTTCCCTTCCTCTTTTTATCTTTGCAAGTATCACCATGGATTTATGGATTTTATTTGCCTGCTATAATCCAATATCATCATTGGAGGGCAGTGAAGGGGGGTGTTCAAATTGGATTTAGCTGTGGGAGCTCCTTCAATCTGGCTCCTGTATACTCTTCATATAATCCCATTCATTTGGGGACAGTTCAAGCTTTGTGACATGAGATGTTCCAGGCCAACTTTCCCTGCTTGTGACCTGGAATCAGCATCTCTCCATGGAGCCCTGTCTCTTTTTAGTAGGAAATGGTACTTGGAAATCAAAATCTATATGCTAGGAGTGCTTTCAACTACAATTTTAAGATGCAATCTTAAATCAAATTTCTAGACCGCTGCTAACCAGGTCTGGGATTACTCAGACATTATTATGACAGTCAATAGCAATACGTCATGACCCCAGAGGATGCTTAAACTTTCCTCCTGGGAAAATCTCTGTCTTAGATGCCCTTCTGAGGCTGAGGGGTAATCGATGCCTTCACTTGGCCTCACCTGAGAGAGTTCTCTACACCAGAGGTTCCCAACCTCCAGGATATAATGCCTGATGATCTGAGGTGGAGTCAGTGCAGTAATAGAAATAGTGCACAATAAATGTAATGCATTTGAATCATCCTGAAACCATCCCCCATCCCCTGGTCCATGGAAAAACTGTCTTCCACAAAACCAGCCCCTGGTGCCAAAAAGGTTGGGGACCACTGAACTACACTACCTTAAGGAACTTTCCTTGCACTTAAGAGTGCCAAGTCATAAGACATTTTTGGTCCCAGCCCAAGAAAGACAGAAGAAAATTACCAGAATGGCTCTCATTTCTGCAAAACCTGGGTTTAAACACGGATTTTCTCTTATGCATCATTGCATTATCATAGTTATACTGCATAATTTTTTTCTGAGTCTCATTCTTTTATTTTTGTCACTAGGAAAAATGTATGTAATGTAACTTCTTTATATTGTTCTGTTTTCTTGGGGGGAATAATAATTAAACAAGGTATTATGCCTAAAAGTGCTTGAAAAGTGTAAGGAGCTGTGTGAACACTATTACTAAACAGGAAGTGAAAGTGAAAGTTGCTCAGTTGTGTCTGACTCTTTGTGACCCCATGGACTGTATAGTCCATGGAATTCTCTAGGCCAGAATACTGGGGTGGGTAGCCTTTCCTTTCTCTAGGGCATCTTCCCAACCAAGGGATTAAACCTAGGTCTCCCACATTATAGGTGGAGCCACCAAGGAAGCCCAAGAATACTGGAGCAGCTAGCCTATCCCTTCTCCAGTGGATCTTCCCAACCCAGGAATCAAACTGGCGTCTCCTGCACTCCAGGAAGATTCTTTACCAGCTGAGCTACCAGGAAGAGGAGGGTAAAATTCTCAGTGGGTGGAAGCAGCATAGATAATAGAAATCCAAGAGTATCTCAGTCCCTAGTTCTTTAATTAAAGTCTTTAACCAAGGGGGGCGGTTTGCACTTGTATTTCTTCTCTTGGCTTCTCTTTACAGAAGCTTCTAACTAATAAGAGAACCAGCCATGAGGAAACTTCTAGGATTGGTCTGCAGGCTCCATCCACACTCATGCTGGACACAGCCCCAGGAGCACCCACAAGTAGCTAGATGGGGGTGGTGGTGGTCGTGGTGCAGTGACTAATGTCAAAGCCAGGGCCTAAAAGAACAGAGTCACTTGTCATTTAAAGACATGTGTTTCCCAGGACCTCCCTGGTGGTCCAGTGGCTAAGATGCCATGCTCCCAATGCAGGAGGCTCAGGGTTCCATCTCTGGTCAGGGAACCAGAGCCCACATGCTGCAACTAAGATTCCACATGCCACAACGAAGATCAAAGATCCTGAGTGCTACAATTCAGACCTGGTGCAGCTAAATAAATAAATAAAATATTTTTTAGAAAAGACACGTTTTCCCAAACCATCCTTCCACTGAACATTGGAGGTTTGCCTAAATATCACCTCTCTTCCTGGTTCAGGCCACCTATTCAAAGAAGGCCATTCTTCCCTCAAGCCCCCACAAGCCTCTGGTCACAGAAGCTCCACTTTTGGTGTGTGGTCCTTGACAGACTTTTCTGTAAGGATGGCTTTAAGGAGCCTTGCTTTGAGCTTACTCACAGCATGAACTGGAGATGTGAACTCGGATCTGTCTAATCACCTAGGAAACAAGGAGAGAGAGGCGAGGTTCAGGCCAGGGCTCTGAGCCAGTCTAGCCAGTGGGGTGGGAGAGAGAGTTTCTTAGCCTTGGTCTCAAGATCAGGGAAGCGAGGAAATGCAATTGCACATGTGCCATCAGGGCATCTTTCATCTCAACTGGAATGCAATTCTAGTCAGTTCAAGAGCATTTATTAAGTGCCTACTGAGAGCACAGCTCTGGGTAAGGCACATTGAGCCTTATGGAGCTTACACTATCCCCTGGAGGTAAACATTAAGTGTACGAAATGCTGTTCGCTGCGCTTAGTGCTATGATAAAAGAGAAACAGAAGACAAAGTGAGTTGCAGATTTCATCAATGCAGTATGCGTAAGGCAGGCAGGTGAGCTCAGGTCAGTCCCCTTAAGAGGTCAGGGGAAAGAACAGCTGCAAGCAGGGGAAACAACATAAATTAAGGACAGGGGCCTTTTCCAAAACTATTGGGAAAGTATGACTTTCTTACTCATTTTCTGCCCTTCCCCATTATCTGTCTGCTCCCATTAACCCAGATCATGCAGTTGAGAAAGCTTCTCTGTCTCTCTCTTTTTACTTTTTTCTCTTTATTTTGGCTGTGGTGGGTCTTCATTGCAGCACATGGGCTCTTCATTGTGGCATGCAGTCTTCTCTCTGGGGGCAGGCAAGTTTAGTTCCCCAACCAGGGATTAAACCCATGTCCCCTGCATTGGAAGGCAGATTCTTAACCACTATACCACCAGGAAAGTCCCCATCAAAAGGTTTCTCTTGAACCTTGAAGTTCATCCAGCCTCACAATGAATTGCTCTAAGAACTACTAGTGTAGGGGGACTAAATAATGGCCACCCAAAGGTATCAGGTCCTCATCTCTAGAACCTGTAAAATGTTTCTTTGTAAGGAAAATAAGAGGTTTCACAGATGGAGTGAAATGAAGGGTTTTGAGATGGAGATATTATCCTGCATTTTCCAGGTGGGCCCTGAATACAATCACAACGGTTGTTATAAGGGAGAGGAAAGAGCAGTTTTCAGACACACACTTAAGAGGAGAAGGTGATGGGAAGACAAAGCCGAGAGAGATTTGAAGATGCTGCCTTCAAGGCCAGAGGGATGCAGCCGCAAGCCAAAAAATGCCAGTAGCCACCAGAAGAGGCAGGGAATGGATTCTCCCCTAAAGGATCTGGGAGGGGTACAGCTCAGCTGACACCTCGATTTCAGCCCAGTGACTCTGACTCAGGATTTCTAGCCTCTAGAACCGTGGGAGAATACATTTCTCTTGTTTTAAGCTATCCAGAGTTTGATAATTTTTCATAGCAGCCGCAGAAATGAACAACGTTCAGATTCCTCAAGAGATGGATAATCTGTTTTGCTCAGGGGACTTTAGGAAGAAAGAAAGAGAGGGAAAGAGGGTGGTGTGTTCCTTGCCGTACTCATTTTGCTTTTATTTTTCAGGTGATAGTCCGGTCATCCACCCCCAGAGATGGATCCAGAATCCCCACAAGACTAGCCAGCACAGATGGTCTCCACTCTAAAGAGCCACATTTGTGGAAAGACTTGTCCTGTAATTTTGAAGATGACAAGGCTGACTGTGTTATCTTCTCTTCTGGGCTTTTTATTACAACACTGCTCACTCAGGGCACAAATTTTCAAGCAAATCTATCTTAACAGACTCTTCAGGCTTATGCCATGCTCCCAACTAGCTGGGAGCTCTTAATTCATTGAGAATTGTCTCCATCCATGACAAACATTTAAGAAGTTCACATGGGAGGTAAAAATATATCATGTCCACATGCCACAACTAAAGATCCTGCACGCCACAACTAAGACTCAGCATAGCCAAATAAGTAAATAAATATTTAAAAAAGGATATAGTGATAGTGAGCAATCTCCAGTCTCAAGTAATTTATAACGAATTTGCCTAGGCCTGAGCACTGATCATTTATTTTACTAAAAATCAATGGAAGAAAATGTAACTGTTGATCACTTCTGTCTGAAGTGATTGTTTTTCCTTCTTTATCTGATTGACATTAATTTTATGATTTAAAAAATCTCACTGTATTGCTTCTATATTTCATAAAGCATTTACACTTAAGTAGAATGAAAAAGTGAAGGAAAAGAAAGGGCAGGATATTGTAAATTATCCATGAGATTTTAAGTTTGAAATGTGCTCTGAGTTTCAGAAGCTGGGGGCCTGAGAAGACTTCTTGGAAATTTCAGTATTTTGATTGAGCTTGAAGAATGAGTAGCATTTTGAGATGTCATGCTGATTTTCCCTTGTGTCTTCATTTATTTGAGCTGCTGTAATAAATACCATATACTGGTGTCTTATAAACAATAGAAATGTACTTTTCATAGTTCTGGGGGCGGGAGGTCCAAGATCAGGATGTCAGCATGGTCAAGTGAGAGTCTTCTTCTGGGATGCAGCCTTCCCAGCGTCCTCACATGATGGAATGGGCAAGGGAGCTCTCGGGAGTCTTTTTTATAAGGGCACTAATCCCATTCATGACTTCCCTGGTGGCTCAGATGGTAAAGCATCTGCCTGCAATACGGGAGACCCAGGTTCGATCCCTGGGTTGGGAAGATCTCCTGGAGAAGGAAATGGCAACCCACTCCAGTATTACTGCTTGGAGAATCCCAGGGACGGAGGAGCTTGGTAGGCTACAGTCCATGGGGTCACAAAGAGTCGGACATGACTGAGCCACTTCACTTCACTTCTAATCCCATTCATAAGGGCTCCACCCTCATGACCTAATTACCTCCCCAAAGCCCCTCCTCCTAATCCCATCACCTCACAGATTAGGATTTCAACATATTAATTTTGGGAGAACATGCTGGGAGGGATTGGGGGCAGGAGGAGAAGGGGATGACAGAGGATGAGATGACTGGATGGCATCACCGACTCGATAGACATGAGTTTGGGTGAACTCCGGGAGTTGGTGATGGAGAGGGAGGCCTGATGTGCTGCGATTCATGGGGTCGCAAAGAGTCAGACAGGACTGAGCGACTGAACTGAACTGAAAATTTCAGACCATAGCACCATGGTTTCTAAGTGGTTTTGCATTACTGATCCAGTCATTGGGTGCTGATGAATTTCCCAATAGGGTATCAAAGCTGGGCTTACATCAGCCAGGGAAATATTACCTATAAAGAAGTCTGGTTCTGCAGTAACCCAAATTCTCCAACCCTGATCTATTATCTGAATCTCTTCCATTTCCTCCAAGCCCTGTGCTTCTGCCATGCCAGTCTTCCAAGATGATCTTTCAAGATGACCAGATCTCTCTCACCTTTGGTCTTTGCACTTGGTATTTTCTCAGCCTAGAACATCCTTTCTTTCCTTCTCTTTCTACTCAGCCTCATTGCACCCCTATTTTCTCATTCCACTTCTCTCGTACCTTCAGTCATCTTTCAACATCCAACTCAGACATCACATTCTCTGGGAAGCTTTCTCACCCACCTTTCCACCATTTGGCCCCTGTCACAATTTAAGGAAACCTCTGTCTCTCAATCATCCTGTTTTCTTATGGTCTGATCATCCCTGTCTCCCACTAGACTTGGCAAACCTTGAACCCACTCCTATTTTTGAGCTCATTGCATATAGTAGGTAGCCACTTACTGTAGAAGGAAAGAACTACTGAAAGGAAAAATTTTGTCTTTTACTTGTTAGTCACCTGATGATGAGTTTAGCAAAGATTACTTCAATCCCAGATCTGCTGCAACCCCTTTTACTCACACATCTTCCAACAATCTCAAGCAAGTCTGTGGTTCATTTAATAGTATATCCAAATCAATTATCCCCTCAAAAGAGTTGCCTATTAAAATGTTTTAATTGTATTAATGAATTAAGGTTAATTGTAATATGCCCTGGAGCTAGATTCTGGTGTCTTATTTTTCTTTTTTCTTTTAAATGGAGATACCAGTTGCTTTTATTTTTTTATAATTTTATTTAGTTATTTATTTTGGCTGTGCTGGGTCTTCACTGCTGTGCAGGCTCTTCTCTAGTTGTGGTGTGCAGGCTTCTCGTTACAGTGGCTTCTCATTACAGTGGCTTCTCATAGCAGAGCACAGGCTCTAGGACACACAGGCTTCAGTAGTTGGCAGCATGTGGGCTCAGTGGCTGCAGCACATGGGCTTAATTGCTTCGCAGCATGTGGGATCTTCCCCAACCAGGGATTGAACCCAACTCTCCTGCATTGGCAGGCAGATTCTTTATCACTGAGCCACCAAGGAAAACCATCTTTCTTTTTAAAAAAGAATATTTATTTATTTGGCTATGCCGGGATATTTGATCTTCATTGTAATATGCAGAATCTTCAGTTGCAGCATGCAAGATCTAGTTCCCTGACCAGGAACCACACTTGAGGCCCCTGCATTTAGAGCATGGAGTCTTAGCCACTGGACCACTGGGGAAGTCCCACTGATGTCTTAGTTTTCAATGCCAGTTCACCGCTTAGCAGCTGTGAGACCTTGGGCATGTTACCCAACCTCAGTGGTTTATCAGTAAATTTCCTGTGTAGTTATCTGGCTGACAGTATTGCTGATGGTGTGAAATAACAACATGTGAGAGTCCTGGCCTATAGTGGCTACTCAACATATGTTTGTTCTTTTTCCTCCTAGGAGCATCATGACCAGATGGTTGCAGGGTAGGGAAGCTGGAGAAGGAATAGGAAAATTGGCAGGAGCAGGCAAGTGCTCTGTGGTCACTGAGCACTCTTCCTCCGCCCTGTGCTTTAGATGAACCAACTTGTTTAATTCTCACGGTGACCCTTTGAGACTGGGTGCTGAGAGGTGAAGCAACTCTTTAACTGTATCTGTTCAGTTGTCTTTTCCCCTCCCCCACCTCACCCTGCCCCCTGACTCTCAGGGCCATGGGGAAGAAGCCCTGGGGAAGCATTTGCCAATTTCCATGGTGTAAATACTCCCACCATGGCTGATTTCCTGCTAATAATGATTTGACGAATGGTTCCAGGTATTCCTGAAACAATGAGCTCTGCCCTGGAAGCGGGAACTGGCTGCACACCTATTGCAGGTCTTCATTCTCCCTTCATTCTCCCCTCCTTCCCCGTGCTTCAGCTTCTCTGACCTCTTTTACGTGCCTTTGAGTATTTTCACCTTCGAAGGGTTTGCATTTTTCTGTGCCTGCTGCCTGCAAATCTCCCTCTCCACCTCTTCGTTTGGCTGCCTCCCTCTGATCATTCATATCTTAGCTTTGAGGTCACCTCCACATAGGTGACCTTCCCAACTCACTTTTGCTAGAGGAGTTTCCCACCCTCAGTTATTTCTAAGCACATTACTCTGTTTTCCTTCTTTATAGCACTTATCACTGTATGGAATTTACATTTACTCACTATCTGTCGTTTCCCACTAGAATGTAGGATCCTTCAGAAGAGGGACTTTGTCTTCAGCCCATATATAGTAGGTACTCAGTGAATAATTTTTAAATGGATGAATTTGTTCAAAGTTACATGGCTCATAAGGAAGAAAGTGGAAGTCAAACACAGAGCCCATACACTTGAACCCTCTGACTACATTACCTCAAGTTCACCTCAAGTAGTTTGTAAAATAGTCTGGAATATAGAATAATTATGTAGCCACAGGCAACCACAATGCAAAGAAATCTCTTATGTGCTGGTGATGGGAATATAAACTGGTGTTAACTACTTTGGAAAACAGTTTTGTATTATCTTCTAAGTAGAAAGTGCCCCAGCTTCTACTCCTAGAATTGAGTTTCCCTGGTGGCTCAGACAGTAAAGAATCTGACTGCAGTGCAGGAGACCTGGGTTTGATCTCGGGGTCAGGGAGCTCCCCTGGAGAAGGAAATGGCTATCCACTCCAGTATTCTTGCCTGGAGAATTCCATGGACAGAGGAGCCTGGCAGGCTATACTCCAAGGGTAATTCTTGCACAGATACAGTTGGAGACTTATAAAGAGTGGTGTTTACAATAGCTAGGACATGGAAGCAACCTAGATGTCCATTGGAAGATAAATGGATAAAGAAGTTGTGGTACATGTACACATAGAATATTACACAGCTATAAAAAGAATGCATTTGAGTTAGTTTTAATGAGGTGGATGAAACCGGAGCCTATTATACAGAGTGCAGTAAGTCAGAAAGAGAAACACCAATACAGTGTTTACATTAACACATACAGGTGAAATCTAGAAAGACAGTAACAACAACCCTATATGTGAGACAGCAAAAGAGACACAGATGTAAAGAACAGACTTTTGGATTATGTGGGAGAAGGCAAGGGTGGGATGATTTGAGAGAATAGCATTGAAACATGTATATTGCCATATGTAAAATAGATGACCAGTGCAAGTTTGATGCATAAAGCAGGGCACTCAAAGCCGGTACTCTGGGACAACCCAGAGGGATGGGGTGGGGAGGGAAGTGAGTGGGGTGTTCAGGATGGGGGGCACATGTGTACCTGTGGCTGATTCATGTCAGTGTATGGCAAAAAACCACCACAATATTGTAATTAACCTCCAATTAAAATAAATAATTTTAAAAAAAGAGTGGTCATAGCAGCAGAATCATAAAAGCAAAAACTTGGAAATAATCCAAACATGACATGAAAAGAGATGGACTATTATACAGCAACCAAACCAATGGACTACCCGACAGCCAACAGTATGAATATACCTTAGTTACACACCTTAGCTGTGTACTATTGAGCAAAAAAAAAAAAAGCAAATCTCAGAAGATTACAAACAGCATCATAGTCTATTACATCAAAACAGCTAAGACTACTATATATAAAATAGATAACCAACAAGGGCCTACTGTATAGCACAGGGAACTGTGTTCAATATTTTGTAATAAGCTATAAGAGAAAAGAATCTGAAAAGATAGATATATATACATAAAGCTGAATCACTTTGCTGTACACCTCTAAGTAATACAACATTGTAAATCAACTAACTTAAGATAAAAAGGTTTCAAAGGGACTTCCCCGATGGTCCATTGGTTAAGACTTCTCCTTCCAATGCAAGGGGCACAATTTCCATCCCTGGTTGGGGAGCTAAGATCCCACATGTCCTATGGCCAAAAAACAAAACAAAACATAAAACAGAAGCAATACTGTAACAAATTCAATAAAGACTTTAACAAATTCAGTAAAGAGCGAAAAATTCTTTAAATTTTTTTTCAAAAGAACAGCTAAAAATTTCTTTAAGAATATTCTTTATGATAGTTAAAGATTCACTAGCGTTTCCCTTGTGGCTCAGCTGGTAAAGAATCCGCCTGCAATGCGGGAGACCTGGCTTCAATCCCTGGATTTGGAAGAACCCCTGGAGAAGGGAAAGGCTACCCACTCCAGTATTCTGACCTGGAGAATTCCAAGGACTGTATAGTCCATGGGGTCTCAAAGAGTTGGACACGACTGAGCGACTTTCACTTTCACTTTCATAGATTCAGTAAAATTATATGAAAAGGAAAAGAAGGGAATGATGAACATAGAATATAGGATGAAGCCATCTAGAGTACGGGAAGGCAAGGAATAGGCTTGTTGGAGTAGAGTGTGGTCATTTGGTAAGATATTAGTTACTGTCCAGGTCCTAACTTTTGTTTCAGGTGAAAGTTTTGTGGGTGCTTATGGATAGGATCACCAACTCAATGCACATGAGTTTGAGCAAGCTCTAGGATTTGGTGATGGACAGCAAAGCCTGGCGTGCTGCAGCCCACGGGAACGCAAAAAGTCGGACACGACTGAGCGACTTAAGTGAACTGATTGTATTATTAAAAAATGAACTGATTAAATAAGTAGCTAGGTGGCTAAAATTGAGCCACATATGGACCATGGATTATGATTAATCTAATTCTACAGTCCTAAATTCTAATGAAACAAAGAAACCACAAATGTCATGAGAATAGGAAGGTGAGTAGGACACAGGGATAAACAGTTTCATTAAGGCTTTAGCAAGCATGTATCACTTTTTTTTGGTATGTTCATATTCGCAACTCACTTAAGTATCACAAAACCCTATGAAGTATGTCTTGTTATTTCCATTTTAAAGATGACGAAACCCTGTGATGTATGTCTTGTTATTTCCATTTTAAAGATGACAAAACCCTATAAAGTATGTCTTGTTATTTCCATTTTAAAGATGAGAAAACAGAGGCAAATTATGCTACATTCCCAAACCTTAATCCTCAATCCTAGAAGGGAACGTGTCATAAAATACAGCTAAACACTTTCTAGGGTGGCTGGGGAGACAATGGGTCAGGCAACTGGGCAGAGAGGCAGCAACTGGCACTTTTAGTATTTTCATTTCCAGAATGAAGATGGAAGAAATAGCTAACTGGCCAGAGTATTCTACTGATGTCCTGGCATTACAAAACTTCCCCTACTTGTATAGGTCATAAGTTATTTATGTTGACATTATGTATTATGCATGATTTGGAAATACATCTAACATCAATGTACACAGCCTCACAAAGATTCATTAAAATGCTTACTATGAAGTTTTAAACTTCCATTTTTCAACATAAATATCCAAAAATTGCATCTTGTAACCCCTGAAACCATTCTGAATTTTTAAATGGTAAAAATTATTTTTCCAAGTATTTTGGTCTATGACTGCTGTTTCCACCTTTTAGGGCTTGGAGGTTAGTTTTGCTTGTTTTGTTGTGGTGGTGGTTTTTGTTTCCACGTACCTAGGTTTTTATAGCCAATTAATTTTATTCTATTTTTTATAAATAAAATTTCCTCTTTACGTTGCCTGTGGGAGTTGCTCAGTCGTGTCCGATTCTTTACGACCCCATGGGCTGTAACCCACGAAGCTCCTCTGTCCGTGGATTAAAGAATACTGGAATGGGTTGCTGTTTCCTTCTCCAGGGGGTCTTCCTGACCCATATCTCCTGCATTGCTGCCAGATTCTTAACCACTGAGCCACCAGGGAAACCTGTACATTTGTATGTTGCCTGTACATTTCTTTTTTTGGATGGCCCACGTAGCATGGAGAACTTCCCCAGCCAGGGTTTGAACCCATGCCCCTACATTGGCAGTGTCAAGCCTTAACCACTGGACCACCAGGGAAGTCCTGTACATTTCCTTTCGTATAAAAAACAGAAGTTGTGTGAGAAGAGGAATAAGCCTTTTCTTAAGCTTGTACTGTTTATTTCCTAACACTCCTACTGTCACATGGCAAGTCAGGGACACAGAGCCTTCAGCAGTGACATTCGGGATGAGGCCTATCCAAGGAGGAAGCACAGACAATGGAGTATCTCCTACGAGGATTCCAAAATAGACCCCCTGGGATTATTGTTCAGAGATGGATGAAAAATGAAAATAGACTCCCTGTGCTTTCTCTTCCTTTTGCAATTGAGGGAGAGATCTTTTAATTTTTTCAACATATGAGAAAAATACAAGATTTTTGTTGGATTTAGAGTGATGCTCCAAACTTTGTTTCAGTCTTACCTTTTCCTACCAAATAACATGGCTTCGCAGATTCAACAACCCATCAATAATTGTGCAAGCATAAGCACTGTGCCAAGTCCTATGGGCAAATTCAAGACTGTGAAGTGGTCACAATCTCCAGGTCCTTCGAGCTATAGTAACTGTGCTTTGGGACACAGTAGAAATGATATGACTCTTTTAAATTTAAATTTTATTTTTTATTGAGATATAATTAACATATAGTATACATTTAAGGTATACAAACATACTGATTTCATACATTTATATTGCAATATGATATCCACTGTAGCAGTCTACCAAGTCACACAACTATTATTTCCTCTAGTGGTGGAAATAATGTGACCTTTTTTTTCTTTTTTATTGAAGTATAGTTGATTTACCATATCATGTTAGTTTCACATGTACAGCACAGTGATTCATCCATCCATATATATTTATATCTTGCTTTTCATACTCTTTCCTCGTAGGTTATCACAGTGCCTTGGGTAGAGTTCCTTGTGCTATACAGTAGATCCTTGTTGTTTACTATTTTATATATAGTAGTGTATGTATGTTAATCCCAAGCTCCTAGTTTATTCTTTCCCCCTCCCCATTTCCCTTTTGGTAACGTAAGTTTATTTTCTATGTCTGTGCGGTAAAGCATCTACCTACAATGCAGGAGACCCAGGTTCAATCCCTGGGTTGGGGACGATCTCCTGGAGAAGGAAATGGCAACCCACTCCAGTACTCTTGCCTGGAAAATCCCATGGACAGAGGAGCCCGTTAGGCTACAGTCCATGGGGTTGCAAAGAGTTGGACACGACTGAGAGACTTGACTTTCACTTTCTATGTCTGTAAGTCTCTTTCTATTTTGTAAATAAGTTCATTTGTATCATTTTCTTCAATCCCACATATCAGTGATATCCTATGATACAACAGCTCGAGATTTTAAAGTCTGTTTCACCTTAACATTTGACCTGTGTGGACCTTTCTCCTTTGCCCTCAGCCCATTCCTCACCTGTCCCTCCCTTCCCAGCTACCTTGGGCCCTCTTGCCCGCCCTGGCCCCTGCTCACCAATCCCACTCCACTCCCCTCTGCTTTCTCTCCTGTTAAATTATGGTCTCTCAGAACTAAAGTGGGCATTAACGATCATCTAGTTCAGTCTTTTCCAAAATGTTTTTTGATCCTGTAAACCATCTTCCCATAGAAAACCTTACATAAAACCCCCAAGACAGACAACTGATCAAATGTATCCAATTCAAAAACAGGAAGGAGAGAACACCATGCTTTGCCCACCCTGACTTTCAGCTGATAACACCATCCTCCTCCCACAAGAGTCCCTGAGGGTCCGTGGGTAAAGTCCTGGGAACCCCCAGCTTAAGTGAAGCCCTCATTTGGCAGATGAGGAAGCTAAGGACCAGAGAGGGGCAGAGAAAATATCTTAAATTACAGCCTGACTCCCAGTTCTGGAACCTTCCTCCGGTGCTTCTTTTCTTTCCTTACCAGATAGTGTCAAAATCTTCTGATCATGAAGAATCCCTTTGACCTCCTAGTGATCCAACATCCCAGCTCCGGGGACCGGAGACATTCTGCAGACTTTACTGCCTGTGCTGGAAGGGATCACGTGATCTTTTCTCAAGGGCAGAGAGAAGCAGAAGGGAAAGACACAGGACTCGCTTTCAGAAATTATGAGCGCAGTTATTAATAACTGGGCCCATCCTGGCATCCTTATGGCCATGTCGGAAGGGGTGCCACACCAAGAACAGAAGGGTTTGTGGGGACTTACCTGGAGGTCCGGGCTTTCCGAGGTGGCGCCAGCGGTAAAGAACTTGCCTGCCAATGCAGGAGAGGAAAGATACGTGGGTTTGATCCCTGGGTTGGGAAGATCCCCTGGAGGAGGGCATGGCAACCCACTCCAGTATTCTTGCCTGGAGAATCCCATGGACAGAGGAGCCTGGCAGGCTACAGTCCATAGAGTCGCACAGCCAGACACAACTGAAGTGACTTGGCATGTACACACACACCTGGAGGTTCAGTGGTTAAAGACTCATGGCTTTCGCTGCACAGGGCCTGGGTTCGACCCCTGGTTGCGGAACTAAGATCCCACAAGCCACGTGGCATGACTTAGGAAAAAAAAAAAGAGAGAGAGAGAGAGAGAGAGAAAGAGGTTTGTGGCTCAGGGTGGATTCTGACTCGACCGGTGGATACAGGAGAAATTGACAACTTGCTTCCCTTCTGAAGGAGCTTGAAGCTGATGTGTCAGCTTCCTCACCGTGCAAGGGCCCCTCCCACCTCCCACTGCTGTCAGATACCCTGTCTAATGAACAGTCATTCCTCTTCTCTTTGTGATATAACAACATGGACTTCTATAAAGCTTTCCCTAGCTTTTCAAAGTCAATACAGTTGAAGCACAATGCATCTTAATTGCCAGCACCTTATTCTGTGCAGAACTGAGGACAGCCGTCTTAAATAAAATGATGGCTGGCCCCTAGCTGAAGGGTGAGGTCGTCAGATGGAGATGTTGGTAAAAGTGCCCCAAACGCAACTGTCCACGTCTAAGGTGCCTGGCTTTCCAGCATGCTTTTCCCAGGCTACCTAAAACTATCTTTATACCCATCATTTCCTCTCACAGTTTGCCTAGAGGAGGGAGAAAAACAGTTCAACTTTTCAATAGGAAATAGATCCACAATTCTGTGTCAAGGGACAGAGGAGTGAAACTGAGTCTCCATAAAACCAAGTTCCCTTACCAAGCAGTAGTAGCAGTGATAGTCACTCAGTCGTGTCCAACTCTCTGCGACCCCACACACTGTAGCCCAGCAGGCTCCTCTGTCCATGGGATCCTCCAGGCAGGAATACTGGAGAGGGTTGCCATTGCCTCCTCCATCCCTTAAGAAGTCTACGACTAATTTCTCTATACAAAACTTTATTCCCTTTCTCGCCCCTCCAACCTCAGTCTTGGGCTAACTGAACCCTAGTCAACCAGAGTCAGATGACTAAAATTGCTGTTATTGATAACATCGAAGTTGATAAAATTGCTGCTGTATCATTAGATACCATCATTAACCAACAAACTCGGGTTTCTCCAGGGCAAGATGAGCTAACAAGTCCCCACCGCCCCCCACCCCAAGCCATGGACCACTTGGCCAGAGAACTGTAAAACAGAGATATCCTGACTCCGAGAAATGCCACAGAAATGTCACAAGATGACGATTAAGCCCAGTCTTTTTGTTCTTAAAAAAACAAAAACGAAAAGCTCTAACTCAAAGATCAAATTGGAGTGGATCTGGGGCTTATCTCCCATTCCCTTGCTTGGAGCCTTGCAATAAACGCTATACACCAAGTCCCCTACATACGAACCTCCAAGTTGAGAACTTTCAAAGATGCAAATGTATGTACATTCACAAGCCCAATCATGTGAGTCAGTTCATGTGTCTGGCGTACATGGTCCCATGTGTGTATCCTTTATAAGTGGTTGTGCTTTTGTGTACTTTACCATACGGGACTGTAAGTACACTAGTACAGCATATTTCAAACCCAGGATGTCCAGAAGCAAGAATAAGAGCGGCAAGGATGTAGCTGGTACTGTTAAGAAGCACCAACTGTTGTTAAGTGAAGTCGCTCAGTCGTGTCCGACTCTTTGCAACCCCATGGACTGTAGCCTACCAGGCTCCTCCCTCCATGGGATTCTCCAAGCAAGAGTACTGGAGTGGGTTACCATTTCCTTCTCCAGGGGATCTTCCCGACCCAGGGATCAAACCCTGGTCTCCCGCATTCCAGGCAGACACTTTAACCTCTGAGCCACCAAGGAAGCCCCAGTGAACTGTAAGATTAAAATTATTTTACTTTTGGTGTTTGTTTTAATGTATTATTTGTATGAGAAATATTATAACCCTATTACACAGTATAGTACTACATAGCCAATTGTATTAGTTGGGTACCTAGGCTAACCTTATTGACTTATGAACAAATTGGACTTACTCTTGGGACAGAACTCATTTGTATGTCAGGGACTTAGTACACTTCCCTTTACTACAACCCAGTGTCAGTAGAATGGCTTGGCCACACGTTTTGTGAGTTGACTCAAATTCAGCTTGGTAACAGGAGGAGTCAAAAAGGTTATTATTTGAACATGTTATTTTACTGGTTGGCATTTCTTCATCATCATCATAATGGCAGTAACTGGTTGTATGGGCAAATTTTAAGAGTTCAAATCACTTACTGGCCATGCAATCTTGGACAAGATTCTTGCTCTCTGTCTGCTTCAACACCTTCATTTTGTAAAGTGGCCAATGATAATATGGTGGTGCCTACTTTATTGTCTTATCAAGGGATTAATAAGTTATTTGTGTAAGAAGCTAAGAACAGCATCAATGTGTAGTGAATTTTCAGTGAATTTCAGTTATTTATGTAGTATCGATACTTAGGGTTTATAAACTGCTGCCACAAGACAGTATCGCTTGACTAGGTTTCAGATCATTTAACTCTCAAGCCAAGGTTTTGGAAGAAGTTCAGAATATCAGGTAAGATCCAGTGCCCTTTACCAAACGCATCCCAAGGAGGCTAGTCCACTAGATAGTTTCCCCAGCCCAGTTTTGTCTCTTTGCTCTGTGCCCAGGAGAGGCCCTCTGCATGGCTTTGGGACATTTCTGCTTAGGCAGAGGCCCCCACCCAGGGAGTATGAACTTTTTCCTCATCCCTTACACAATAGCAGATAGAACTATGCACCTTGTTGCTTAAGCCCCAGTAGTCCTTATCTTCCCACTTCCAAACACTGCTGGATACTTTTTAGAAAACTATATTCTGGGCTAAAGAGAATTAAGCTGTGTCATTTCCCCTGGTAAAACCCTTAGATGCTTTAGAAAGCAATATCAAAAAGCTGCTCCTTGAGAGCTGGTCATTAGCCCTCCCCCCACGCTCCAGGCAGGGGAAGGAACTGACGTTTTTGGAGAGCCCAGCCCTGTGTAAGGCTAGTTACTATGATGCATACAGATAAGGACTTGGGGCTGTAGAGGGCAGAAACAACTTGTCCAAGGCACCAAAAGCTCTGGCTCTGACGTGTCATCTGTACCATCTTCCTCAACCTCTCTGGGCTGTTTTCTTGTATGTAAACTGGGATAATAATTATACACACACCATAGGGTCATAAAAATTAAATGAGTTAATTCATTTATCATCCTGAACACAGTGATTGACACATACTAGAGCCTAATAAACAAATGTTAGGTGGTAATATAATCATTACCTGAAAAAGAGCAGCTATCACCCACTCGATGAGTTTGGACATGAGTTTGGGTGAACTCTGGGAGTTGGTGACGGACAGGGAGGCCTGGCGTACTGGAATTCATGGGGTCGCAGAGTTGGACACGACTGAGAGACTGAAATGAACTGAACTGAGGGTTACTCTGTGCCTTTTCCATTACACCGAGCAGGGTCCCCCTAGCTAACTGAGGACCATAAGTGTGTCTCTGAATGAAACAGCTTTAATATCCCCAAGCCAAGTTCATGGGGGCTGGTCATCAGCTCTCCCCACAGCTCCACAACTTGAGAGCTGGTCATTAGCCTCCCCCCCCCACTCATTAATATCCCCAAGACCAGCTCTCATGAGGGCTGATGACCAGCTCACAAGTTGTGGAGCTGTGGGTAGAGAGAGGTGGCTAGGACTTCCACCTTCTTTGAGGTAGGAGTAGTTTGGGCAAACCTATGATGCAACTTACTTGTCACCGCTGAGTAGTGATGAAGCAGTCTTTCTTTGAATGCTTTTACTGACAGGGTACTCATTCGCTATTGAAAATCAACCCATTAGGTGCTGAACAGCTCTTACAATTACAAAGTGTTCTTTCTCAGTTCCTGCTCCCCCACCCTCCTCCACATCCCACTTCCTTCCTCGCCACCTTCTTCCTCCTTTCATCTTCCCCTTCCTCTTCTTTCTGCAGTTTTCTCCCTCCCTTGTAGCTCACATGGTTAAGAATCTGCCTGCAATGCGGGAGACCTTAGTTCGATCCCTGGGTTGGGAAAATAGCCTGGAAAAGGAAATGGCAACCCACTTCAGTATTCTTGCCTGGGAAATCCCATGGTCCATCATGGAGAACACAGAAGGTCTTCAGCGTGATTTCTTGGCCAGCTGATGGGAACTTGGTCTCCAGTTGCCATTAACAATCCTCTGGGTCTTGCATGGTCTCTAGGAAGCAGAACCTTTTATCTGGATGCTGTGGCTTGGCCTTCTGGTCCATTCATGTCGTCCATCAGTTTGCCCAAAATGGCAATCCACTCCAGTACTATTGCCTGGAAAATCCCATGGACAGAGGAGCCTGGTAGGCTGCAGTCCATGGGGTCGCAAAGAGTTGGACACGACTGTGCGACTTCACTCACTCACTCACTCACTCAACCCCATCTAGAACCACAGGAAACTTGAAATGGGTTGATCTGGTGTCTTGAGGCCCCACTGGCTCCGGATGGAAGCCATGGAGAAGCTGGAGCGCTGGAAGTGACTCTCCGGAACCAGTGTACACGGGCAGGGCTGGTTCCAATTCTCTGCCCAGAAGCACCTGGACTTTTACAGCCTGCGCCCAGCCGGGAGCAGTCACGGGCCGCGCTGCCGCTTTAAGAGAGGGGCGGGGCCCGGGTACAGGCGAGGCAGAGCCGGCCCACAAAGCTCCTTTTCCTTTTTGATCCATTCAAAAATTACTCATTGCAAATTCCCGGACTGCTGGGAGCGGAGAAGGAAGGGGGCGGAGGAGAGAGGGCTGCTGCGGGCGCCGAGCAGGGGGCACCCGGGGCCCGAGTGGCGGCCGGCCGGCCGGGCAGAAAGCGGCTCGCAGTTTTGGCTCCGGTGGCCTCACCAGGAAGCGTCAGTCTCGGCACCAGGGAACCTCCGAGCGCCGCCTGCGCCTCCGCCTGCGCCCGGCTCCGGATCCTCGAGCCCCCCTCCCCTGCCCCGGGCCGGCCCTCCGCCCTCCTGGGCCCTCCGGCTCGGGTGCCTTCCCGGGAGATGGCTGGCCGCTGAGCATGGCTCAGTACGGCCACCCCAGCCCGCTCGGCATGGCTGCGAGAGAGGAGCTGTACAGCAAAGTCACCCCGCGGAGGAACCGCCAGCAGCGCCCCGGGACCATCAAGCATGGATCGGCGCTGGACGTGCTGCTGTCCATGGGGTTCCCCAGAGCCCGCGCGTAAGTGGCCGAGCTCGCTGCCCCGGCGACCCCTCCCGCCCCACGCGTCCAGCCCTCGGCTTCGCTCCGGCTCGCCTCCCATGCCCGGCGGGAGGCGCGCTCCCCGCTGCCCACGACCTGTTGGGGGCAGGCTGGGCGCGCGGGCGGCCCGGGACTCGGCTCCTCCGGGAGGACGGTGCAGGGGAGGGCGCTGCTCCCGAGCGCTGGGCCAGGGGCTGGCTGGGCATGCCTACGACGAGGCGTGTCCCAAGGCGCGGGATGCCTACAGGCGAGGGCACCGGGTTCGAGTCCCCGGGACTGTGGCAGGCGTCAGGCCTCCGCGGGTGTTGCTAAGCCGTTCTCTCCCCGGGCTCCCTGAAGTCTCTAGCGCCGAGTCCCCGGGGGAGGCGAGGCCCCACAGAGGCTTCGGGCACCCTCTGCATCCCGAACGCCGGCCTGGCTGGAGGATCCATTGCTGATGGGGAGAGGGCAGGGACGGACGGCGGGGCCGGGAGCCCGGCGCTCCCACCGCTGCGGCTTTCGGCTCCGGATGTCGTTTTGGGTTCTGTCTCCCTCCAGAGTAGGAGCAGCGGGAGCGTAGAGGTTGCTGCGTGTTCATTGATGGGGAGGTTGGAATGGGAAGGGGAAGCAGTGCCCCCAGGGGACCTGGGTTCTCGTCAGTGGTGACGGCAGCGCAGGAATCTGTGGGTGCCTGAGAGTAAGGGGGCGGGGGGTGCGTCCTCTCTCATCCCTTTTCCTCCTGGAGGGTGGGGTAGGGCAGAGCTGAGAGCGCGCAGGTGGCGGACCGGCAGCCTGCTGGTAAGAGGCCTGGTAGCCAGGGCAAGGTGGCAGTGGCCCTAGGAGTTTTCGGAGGCTGGCCACCCAAGTCTGGACCACTGCCTGGAAGGAAGCCAAGGCCGGGTGGTCAGGTCTTTCTTCCCCCTTTATTTCTCGCATGTAGATTTCTTAGGCCGGGACACAAGGCCTGGGGTCCTTGCTTCTTTGAATGACATCACCTGTACAGGGAGTTAGGCAAACTTTATCAGAAAGGGCCAACTTGATTAAAGTGGGGTTTTTTTCCTTCTTTTTTTTTTTTTTTTTTTCCACATGATAGCTCTAGGTTTCCCTTACTTGGCCTCTGGGCAAACCTTTATTCTTACTGACTTGGCAGTAATCTCTTATCAAAGCTTATTCCTGATTTTATCATTCCACCTAACCTGCTGGGACAGGTTGGTGTACCCTATGGTCGGAAGGCCATAAAATGGACTTACAGTTCTGCCTCACACTGACTTCCAGTCGCTGGGGCTCCAGTTCCTGATGCCAGAGTTACAAGGAGGAGATGCGCTGAGCTCTGCAGGGGTGTGCCAGGCTTGGAAACTGCAAGTCAGGTCCTCCTGTGTGATGGATGTGCATAGCTGTCCTTAAGAAGGGGAGATAGGGGTTGGAAGTCTGTGGGTCAAAGCTGCAGAATTAGAACAGCCCCCAGCATTTGCCTTTTCTAAAATGAGGCCAGCATTCAGGACCTAAATTGCTTAATTAAGGGAAGAAATACTTAACTGAATTCTTCAGACTGTCACGTTCGCTCTCCGAAGTGGTTTAAATAGGACGTATTCCTTCCTGCACTGATGGGTCTTTCCTACATAGATGAGTACAAGAGGCCTCATCTACGTCCTGATAGATTAGGATGATGGTTTAATTTTGGCTTGTTCAATCCTTGAGATCTCGTACAACTAGCATTTATTTGTTGTTGGTGGTGTTTACTCGCTAAGTCGTTTCTGACTATTGTTGCCCCCATGGATTGTAGCCCTCCAGGCTCTTCTGTCCGCGGGATTTCCCAGGCAAGAATACTGGAGTGGGTTGCCATGCCCTCCTCCAGGGGATCCTCCTTCATCCAGGGGTTGAAACTGCATCTGTGTCTCCTTCATCGGCAGTCAGATTTGTTACTGCCAAGCCACCTGAGAAGGCAACTAGCCTTTACTTTGTGGTGTTCTAATCACTTCATGTTTATTATCCATTTTATCCTCTTGGCAGCCCAGTGAGAAGGGTTATGTGGCCCTTTTATGAACTGGGAAAGCTATTTTTTAGAGAGGTCACATAAACTTGCTTATGCTTACCACCATGAGCAGTGAATCTGGGATTCATGCTCAGAGCAGGCATGTGTCTGCTCATCCCAGGCCTCAGAGCCAGGACCAGGATGTAGTGAATTAAAGTGGATAAAGTACTTAGAGTGGTGATGTCTGGTACGTAGTGAGTGATCTTTAAGTGCTCCCTCGTAGCTCAGTCGGTAAAGAGTCTGACTGCAACGCAGGAGACCTGAGTTTGATCCCTGGGTTGGGAAGATCCCCTGCAGAAGGAAATGGCAACCCACTCCGGTATTCTGGCCTGCAGAATTCCGTGGACAGAGGAGCCCGGCAGGCTACTGTCTATGGGGTTGCAAGTCAGACACGACTGAGCGACTAAGCGCACACTGTATTAGCTTTTATGGCTGTTGTAACCAATTACCACACTCTGGGTGGTTTAAAAAAAAAAGCAGAAATGTATCCTCTGACAGTTTTGGAGGAGGCCAGAAGGCTTAAATAAGCATCTCTGGGTGAACTCAAGGTGTTGGCAGGACTGAGCCCCCTCCGGAGGTTCTAAGGAGAAGCTGTCCCTTGCCTCTTTTAGCTCCTGGTCTGCCAGCATTGTCTGGCTTGTGGCAGCATTCCTCCAGTCTCTGCCTCTGTGGCCACAGTGCCTTCCTTTCTTTCTCTGTCAAATCTCCCTCTGCCTCTTTCCCATAGAGACTCTGTGATTGCATTTAGAGCCTCCCCAGATAATTCAGGATAATCTTCCCCATTTCAATATCCTTAACTTAATCTTATCAGCAAAGCTCTTTTTTAACTATAAAGTAATATGCACAGGTTCCAGGAATGAGGGCATGAAAATTTGGGGAAGAGCCCCTATTCAGCCTATCAGAGCTACTGTTTCTACTAATGTCACCTGTCTTAACTGAAAAGGTGAGAGTGGGTCATAATGAAAAATCCTGGGGAGGGAGGTGGGTTTACTGTTGTGAAAGTGAAGTTGCTCAGTCGTGTCCGACTCTTTGCGACCCCGTGGACTGTAGCCTACCAGGCTCTTCTGTCCATGGGATTTTCCAGGCAATAGTCCTAGAGTGGATTGCCATTTCCTTCTCCAGGGGTCTTCCCAATCCAGGGATCGAACACGGGTCTCCCGCATTGTAGACAGACACTTTACCGTCTGAGCCACCAGGGAAGCCGGGGTGGGGGGGGGTTACTGTTCCATCTCCTCAAATTCTCTGTCTCAGGGGTCAGAGCCCTTGGTGATCACGTGATCTAGTCCACTTCCTTCCTGGGCTGACATCTCTTATACTTAAGCCTGGGGAGGCTGATGTGGTCAGCCTTCCTCTTCATAACTTAATCAGGTCAGTAAGAAGAGGGTCTTTCCCCGGGGCCGTCTGAGATTCCAGAGAGCAGACTTGGAGCTTCATCTTGGAGCACTGTGAACAAAGAGAGCAAGGGTATCAGACTTTGCTTAGGCTGCCATCTGTGGGGTCGTATAGAGTCGGACACGACTGAAGCGACTTAGCAATAGCAGCAGCAGCAGCCTGTTTCTTAGCCTTAAGCCTGGAGCGTGATGAAATGGCAAGCGGGAGAGAGCAGCTGCGTTTCCTTGGGTTCAGGAAGAACTGGCTGCGGTGATGCTTCATGAAGAGATGAGACTGACGGCTGGAACTTGGCCCTTTGGAGGGAACGGTGGCAGCCAGGGCTGGCGGCTCTGGTTTCCTGGGTGTGACTGTGTCTGGTCTTGTGCAGCAGCAAGAAGGGCCCTTCCACTGGGCTCTGGGTGGGCTGCAGGGAGCTCCCACACCAGCAAAGCCCAGGTCCCCTGCCAGCCTGTGTTGAGCTCTGGTCTTGAATAAGTCACCCAAGCCCTCGGGGCCTGGCTGGCTTCCTCTTAGGGGAACAGGATTAATTAACGCTTGCTTGTTAAGTGCTTGACTGAGAGCAGTGCTGAGCAAGCAGGGTGACCTCGGGGTATGTTTCTCCAGCTCATTATACCCCTAGAGCTATGTTAGGTTTTTTCCAGTCCAACCCTGTGACCTTTGGTCCAACTTAGCCGCTGCTGTAGAAGAACCCCACTGTGTGAGGAAGGATTGAGAAGTGGTCATTTTTATGGTGCGCACGCACGCACACATACACGAATACAACTGCAATGCAAGGAGGTGTCAGGGAAGCCTGAGGAAGGAAGATTTCAAGGGGCCAAAGTGACCTATTCCTTCCTTTTTCTTTCTAAGTGCTTAGCTCCTCCTTTTCCCCAAAGTTCTAAAAATAAAGTCTCAGCTTTGTCAAGACTGGAGTAAGCTTGGTTAGGAGGAAAAGGAAGAGTGTGTGTGTGCTGGGAAGGCCTGGGGCCAGGACAGGGCCGATTGTATCACCCAAGAAAGCAGGAGGAATTCTAATGGAATGTTGCTTTTATGGTTTGTTTTTGTCTCTTTTATATTTATTTTTTTTTAAATTGGAGTATAGTTGATTTACAGTGTTGTGCCAGCCTCAAGCGTACAGCCATACAAACACAGAAATCTATCCCCTCCCACGTAGGCCATCCCAGAGCTCCCAATAGAGTTCCCTGCACCATACATCAGAGTCCCATTAGTTACCTGTCTTATATACAGTCGTGTGTATATGGCAGTCCCATCTTCCCATTTATCCCTCCCCCTACTCACTCCCTTGGAGTGTT
The DNA here is from genome assembly GCA_006410935.1 of Redunca redunca. Taxonomy (NCBI): domain Eukaryota; kingdom Metazoa; phylum Chordata; class Mammalia; order Artiodactyla; family Bovidae; genus Redunca; species Redunca redunca. The sequence continues at coordinate 367,795 of SJYQ01003368.1, read as the reverse complement.
GCTTTGTATTCCCTACTTGGTTTCTGGGGGACAGTGAGGCTCTTTTTCTTCTCTCCTCTGCAGCTGGAGGCCAACTCTGGGAGCTGTCACCCCACAAGTGAATTTGAGGAGGCCCCCTCAGTTGGTAAAGAATCCGCCTGCAGTGCAGGAGATGTGGGTTCGATACCTGAGTGGGGAAGACCCCCTGGAGAAGGAAAGGGCGACCCACTCCAGTATTCTTGCTTGGAGAATTCCATGAGCAGAGGAACCTGGTGGGCTGCAGTCCATGGGGTCGCAAGAGCTGGGCACGACTGAGTGACTAAACAACCACCACCGATACCACTCTGGCCTTTTGTCTTGGTTCTGTTTATCTGGGGCTGCCTGCGGCTAATGCTTTGTCTAGAGCACATGGGTTCTCTAATGATCGAGAAATAGAATCTTACAAAAGAACACTATAAGGCCAGGGTCTGATGCCCTGAATCCTAGCCTAGCTTCTGACCGACACTTGGAGAATTTAGGTCTTCTGTGGCATCCCCTTCACTCAGGATCTCGATCATCTGCTGTGTGTGGCAATCCCTGTTTGGTGTAACTCAAAATAAGGCTTTGTGAAGACCAGACAAGCTGATGGGCAGGAAGGGACTTAGAAAAGTTAAAAATAGATCTGGACCAGGTAGATAGGGTTGTTGTATTATTGTGTTGGATTGAAAGAAAAGGAAAGAGGTTTGATGGTGGTTGGGGTCTCCAGCAAGGATTTACCTGTGTAGTTAAGTTATTGCTGTTTGAACAACGCCCAGCTAAAGAGCAGGACGGTAGCAGAAGGAAAGAGCTAGACTAAGCGCCTTTGACTTTGGATAGTCAGCTGCGTTAGCTACACTTCACTGCCCAAAGATAAAAGCAGTTCTGAGCTGGTGACACAAGGAATTGAGACGCATCTTCCAGAACCGATGAATTCAAGTATCCAGTTTCTCTGGCCTTCTCCAGCTTACCTGCTGCTGGACATTGGCTCCCCTGAAAGTACCTGGTCAGCTCAGCATCTCTGCACACACGTGTGCTCAGTTGCTTCACTCTGTGTCCATCTCTTTGCAACCCCATGGACTGTAGCCCCCCAGGCACCTCTATCCATGGGATTCTCCAGGCAGGAATACTGGAGTGGGTTGCCATGCCCTCCTCCAGAGGATCTTCCCAACCCAGGGATCGAACCATATTTCTTGTGTCTCCTGCATTGGCAGGCAGATTCTTTATCCACTGAGCCACCTGGGAAGCCCAGCATCTCTGAATCATGGTCAGTTCTGGGTGGGCGCTGCAGCTGCTTTCCCAGGGACCTTGGGCAGATCGAGGAGACCAATCAGGGCCCCCTTGGAGTGAAGGGATCTTAGAGGTAGACGGGCAAGAAAGTCTCTACTCCACCTACAGTTACCGTGTGCCCACGCACCACTCCCTTGCATTTGTATGTTACTTTGTGGGTGAAAATTGCTCTCCTGTGCACTCAGCATCCCTCTTGATCTTGAGGAAAGCTTCATTTTAAAGATGAGGAGACTCGAGGCTTAGAGGGACTTACTCTGTATCTGGTTCGTTGCTGTGACAGCCTTAGGCTAGAACTGCAAGTCCAGTGAACTTCCCATACTACCAGTCGTGTCTGACTCTGTGCGACCCCATAGATGGCAGCCCACCAGGCTCCTCTCTCCCTAGGATTCTCCAGGCAAGAATACTGAAGTGGGTTGCCATTTCCTTCTCCAAAGCATGAAAGTGAAAAGTGAAAGTGAAGTCACTCAGTTGTGCCCGACTACTAGCGACCCCATGGGACTGCAGCCTACCAGGCTCCTCCATCCATGGGATTTTCCAAGCAAGAGTACTGGAGTGGGTTGCCATTATGCCCTAATACTACTTTCCATTTTTAGACCACTTTAGAGATTTCAAGGGGCTTCCTTGGTGGCTCAGATGGTAAAGAATAGCCTGCAATGCAAGAGACCCAAGTTTAATCCCTGGGTCGGGAAGATCCCCTGGAGAAGGGAATGGCTACCCACTTTAGTATTCTTGCCTGGAGAATTCCACTAGACAGAGAAGCCGGGTGGAGTACAGGCAAAAGGAGAAGAGGGTAACAGATGGTTAGATAGCGTCATCGACACCATAGACATGAATTTGAGCAAAGTTCAGAAGATAGGGAAGGACAGAGAAGCTGGCATGCTGCATCCCTGCGGTCGCAAAGAGTCAGACACAACTTAGCAACTAACAACGACAACAAAGAAATTACAAAGCTGATTCGTACACATAATCGCTATTAAGTTTCAGACATTGATAATTTCATGAGAAAACTGAGGTTCAGTAGATTAAGTGGCCCAGAGAGTGAAGAGAACCCTGCCTCATGACTCTATCCTGTGGTTTTCCTCAGTACCCTGCCCTTGGTGACCTCAAACTGCTTTTCACTGAGTGGATCAGAAAGCTCAGAGCTAAGGGCTTTGCTTTTCAGAGGCAAGAAACTAAGGGAGCCCTGTCGCCCGCCAGCTCTCCTCCTGCCAACTGCGGTGGTGGCGGAGCTCAGCACTACCCCCATCCCTACAGGCATCTGGTGCGGATGTGTGTGAGGGGGAGTCCCTCTTCTTGGGAAGCCAGGAACCGAAGAGACCCCACTCTTCGGGGGTCTCACTCATGACAGCTGCTGGCACCACCTGGGTTTGAAGCCCAGCTCCGCCTCTTCTCTGCTGGTGACCTTGGTTGAAGAACACTCTGAGCCTCAATTCTCTGTCTTTATACTGTTGACAGTGTTGACTGGAAAAAAATGCATGAGACTTCCCTGATGGTGCAGTGGTTAAGACTGGGCACTTCCACTGCAGGGAGTATGGGTTCAATCTCTGGCCAGGGAACTAAGATCCCACATGAATTATAGCAAAAAAAAACAACAGTATAGCTAGAAGTTGAGAGGTGTATGTTTTTCGAGGAGGGGCTTGCTGAGAACTCAAGCCCAGGAGGCAGCCTCTCAGATATCTCTGGTGGACCTCGTTGAAGAGGTAAGGGAGCACTCAGGATACAAAGGAATTTGGCAGCAAAAAACCAGGTAATACGAACATCAAATGGCAGTGAAAGTGTTAGTCGCTCAGTCATGTCTGACTCTTTGCGATCCCATGAACGGTAGCCTCCTCTGTCCATGGAATTCTCCAGGCAAGAATACTGTAGTGGGTTGCCATGCCCTTCTCCAGGGGTTCTTCCTGACCCAGGGATCAAAACCGGGTCTTCTGCATTGCAGGCAGAAGACCTGCTGTACTGTCTTACAGCTTACCAAAGACCTGCTTACTGTCTGAGCCATGGAACACTAAGAGATCACTATAAATTAAAGAAAATCAGACATCTCACGTTAATGAATGAAGTGCTTTTCTATGTATGGGAAGACGCAAGAATCGGGGCTTACTGAAATCATTCCTTTGATGTGCACCTCAGCTCTGTGGGGCTAGCATCTGGCCTTTCTCCATCCGGAGTCCCCTCGGTGCACCGTTGGGGGTAGCTGCAGTGTCTGTTGGCTTGATGGCTTTAGTAGCCTTTGTTTACTGATATGGCAGGTGACATTCTTTGTCCGCAACCATAACTGTACTTACCTTGAAGGAAGGACCCTTGTGAGGGTTAAGGTTGCTGAATCTTTGGGGAGTGCCTGTAACGCCTCAGTGGGGAAGGAGAGTGACTCCTGCTCTGGTGGTGATTTCATTCTGCATGATTCCCTTTGTCTTCATGTTCCCAGTTGCCCCCCACTTTTACATCTCTCTGCTCCTCCCTGAGCTGCGGCCGTGAAGTCTTCAGTGTGGAGCAGAGGCGAGGCGGATAGCCACCTTCCTCAGCATCTTGTCTTTGCAGAGCGCCCCAGGGCTGCCGGCCAAGTGGAAGCAGACCTGAGCAGAGCCAGGGCCACCCAAAGTGCTAACTCCAATAAGTGGCCAGGCTGGGGATTTGAAGGAGGGCCATATGGTTATCCTCTGATTCATCTCAAACGGAATCAGACTCCAGCCTTGGAGAGAAAAAAAATGCGCACTGAAGGACGGCTCCTTCACTGTGAAGTTCTCTGGGTGCCAGTGGAGGTTTTCTTGAGGCTTATGGAAGAATCTCTGGGTTTTCTCTTCCCTGGAGGATGGAAGGATAGATGCGGCCGCAGCCTGAGTCAGGAGCTCAAGCTATGATAGGTGTTGTCCTTCCTTGCTGGTCCCTCTTGCTAACTTCCCGTTTCCCTGGTGACTTTGCTATCAGGTTCTTTGTCACCTGCTGCTTAAGAGGTTGAGGCTTATGGTGAAGTGCCTCAGATGGACATCCAGAAATTGTCTAGCTCCAACTGTGCGCACAGCATCCCATTAAATTCTGTGCAAGAAAAGATGAATGTCAAGTTCTGGCACCTAGCACTCTGAACTCAGCCGCTGGCTCTAGCTGGCTGCAGATCCTCAATGGTGACTCTCTTGGAGCAGGTGGCCTTTCCTCCACCTGGGTGAATAATCCTCTACAGATAACTGACAGGCTCTGGGTTCAGTTCACACCCCACAGGTTACAAGAGTAATGCACAATGAAAGCAAGCTCTGTGTACCTTTCTTTCAGACCCTGGCTTTGGGCTTTCACTCTGCTCTCACCTGTTGGCTCTTTGGACTCACATACATCCTTTTCCTTCCCTCGGCCTCAGTGTTCCCACCTGTAAAGGGGGCTAAGGTCAGCCACCCCTTGGATCCAAGTTCTGGTGACTCAGGGGTGATGTGAACAGTGTTTTCATTCCACCCAAGGATGTTTTCACTGCTTCCTGTGTGCTTTTCTGTTCTGGAGGTTTGGCTTCTTTGTTTTGTTTTGCTTTGTTGTACTTTTCCCAGTGCTATATGGTCAAATTCTTCTCCTTTTCAAGGAAACTCTTTAGGACTATTGATATTCTAAAGAGTAAATAAGTGGAAAGAAAGAAATGAGGCAATTACAATGGTGGGGAGTCATCTCACTAATATGCATTAGTATAATTTTTAAATTGATAGAATGTGCAAATTCTTGCAAAATACAATCAAAATGCTGGTGAAATGAGAGAGAAGGTTAGTGCCTTGAGTTCAGCCCCTGGGGGGAAATAAATTGCTCCTTGGCACCTTTTTAATTAAAGGGACATCAGCAGCTGTTTTTGCAACAATTCCCATTGTGTTCTGTTGCCCCAGTGGAAGCATAAACATCTTTGTACAGAAAGCATGCGTGGCAATGAACTCCACTAGGACCAGCTATTGCCACCCACAGTGGGAAGCTGAGAGAAACACCAGCATCGCAGCTCACAGCAGTCCGGAGCACGCCAAGGGGAAGCTGAGCGCACAGATGGCCAGAGGCAGCCAAGTGTTTCTGATTTCTTTCCAGTTTTTGCTGGATAAACCTTCTCTTGAATCAGGTAGCAGGATTGTTTAGAATCCTGCTTCCAGGTCGACGGTGCCCCATTCAGAAATATTTACTGTGAGCGTTTGCTCTCTAAATGTTTATTCTCTTCTCTTGGGCAGGAAGCACAGAGAGAAGGAAAGATACCTTCCTCCAATGGCTGCTTCTGTGTACAGTCCCTTTAAATACAGGCAAACACATGCAGAACCGCACAGGGTTGCTGGGTTTCTGAACCCCAGGCATCTGCTGTCTCCTTTCTTCATCAACCTGTCCTTGAATTGCCTGCATGCCCTTCCTTTCTCCTCTTTCTGCCTAATCAGATTTCCCCCGCCCTGGAGAACTAGTTCAGCCACAGAACAGCTGACTTCCCTTCCCTTTGCTTTCTTCTTCCCCTCCCCGCCTCTTTTTGTCTCTCTTATCCTCCCTCTTTCATCTCTTCTCCCTCAAGCCTTCACCTTGTGAAGTAAACAGGGTAGAGAGCATCATCTTTTCATCACTGATGATGCGCTTTGTCCAAGGTCTTCAGCCACTTCTGCACAGTTATCTTGGGGGCCTCTTATATCTTGACAATCTAAATCTTTGAAAAACAAGACTAACAAAAAAAAAGTATATGATTTTATCTTCATGAAAAATTCCTAGTAAAGCTGTTAAATATATATACACACACACACACACACATACACACAGATATTTCAGAGTGTATTTATGGGCAACTTTTATAGCCTATTATAAGAGAAGTGGGAGTACGAAGATAATTAGATGTAATCTTTGCCCCCAGGGGACTGACAATCTAGCGTGGAAGATAGAAAATTATGATAAGATGCTGAAAATGTGATGTAAGCGGTAGATGCAGTATCTAAGTAAGACGAGGAAGAGGTGATATAACCAGGCAAGGGGGCCCCGAAGTAAATTTAAAGGACAAATAAGAAGGAAGCAATGTTTGCTTTGGTTTGAGAGGTCGGAGTCAGGGAGATCAGCAGACAGTTCAAATGATTTCATCAGTTCAGTTCAGTCACTCAGTCGTGTCCAACTCCTTGCGACCCCATGAATCGCAGCACGCCAGGCCTCCCTGTCCATCACCAACTCCCAGAGTTCACTCAGACTCACATCCATCGAGTCAGTGATGCCATGCAGCCATCTCATCCTCGGGCGTCCCCTTCTCCTCTTGCCCCCAATCCCTCCCAGCATCAAAGTCTTTTCCAATGAGTCAACTCTTCACATGAGGTGGCCAAAGTACTGGAGTTTCAGCTTCAGCATCATTCCTTCCAAGAACACCCAGGGCTGATCTCCTTCAGAATGGACTGGTTGGATCTCCTTGCAGTCCAAGGGACTCTCAAGAGTCTTCTCCAACACCACAGTTCAAAAGCATTCATATTACACTGCAAATGAAGATAGAGGCAGATTTTAATTTAAATTGTCTGTCATCTTGCCACCACCCCCTACCCCTAGCTAAGTGAGTAACTTGTTACTGTTTAGCTTAGAAGGAAAAGAATAAATCCTGACTATGAAAGGAAACAGTTGGCCCATTAGTTGAGCCCAGCTTTATATCTGGCATTCTTTTATTTGTTCTTCCATTGGGCATTTGTGTTGCTTCTGCTGTGCTGCTCGGTCACTCAGTGGTGTCCGACTCTTTGCAACCCCCTCAGCCGTGGCCCACCAGACTCTTCTGTCCATGGGATTTTCCAGGCAAGAATACTGGAGTGGGTTGTCATGCCCTCCACCAGGGGATCTTTTCGGCCCAGGGATTGAACCCATGTCTCTTATGTCTCCTGCATTGGCAGGCAGGTTCTTTACCACTAGCACCACCTGGGAAGCCCATATAAACCATAAACATGATTTAATAATGCAATTAGTGCCATATTAGAGGTTTGGAAAGAAGCTCTGTGGGACCACAGAGAAAACAATTAGTGTAACTTGAGAAGGTTGAGGAAAGCAGAGGAGGTGACAGTTAAGGCAGAACTTAAAGAATGAATAGAGATTCTTTAGGTACAAAAGAGGGGAGAGCATTCTGAGAGAGAACAGCGTGAAATTCAGAGCGTAAGGCACATGGGGGCTGCAGACTGATGAAAGGAGATAGAAAAGGAGTCATGAGAGATGAGCGTGGACAAATTATTGGAGCCAGATTGTTTCCTAGAGATTATGGGAAATAACATTTGAAGGCAGAGAAGTCAGTATAAAGTGGAACGGTGCAGAGGAAAACTAGCCGTGGAAGCCAGTTAGAAGGTGGTTGTAATAGTCCTCGTGAAAGATTAATAGGACTTGGATTAAAATACATTAAGAGCCAGATGCTAGACGGGTTCTTGAAGCTGAAGTGACAGGATTTATGATCTGTGGGGTGTGAAGAGTAGGGGAGCATAAATGTAGCTCAGGATTTCCGGCTTGGGAAACTAGAGAGGCAGAAACGTTATGAGTTGAGATAGAACATATGGAAGATAGATAAAGAGCAGGGGTCCACAACCTTTTTGCACCAGGGACGGGTTTCTTGGAAGACATGAATTCATTTTTCCATGAATAGGGAGGAGGGATGATTTCAGGACGATTCAAGCACATTACATTTATTTTGCACTTTATTTTTATTATTCTTATATCAGCTCTACCTTAGATCATCAGGCATTAGGTCCTGAAGGTTGCGGACCCCTGGTTTAGAGGATGAGGCAACGAATTTGACTTGAGACATGTTTTAGGTATTACAGACATATAGGTACAGATGCAGCTGGAGATGGGACTCTGGAACTCAGAGGAATAGTTATGGCTAAATTTGGATATTTATGATAGTAGAAGGTGTGGGAGTAGGTGTAATGAACCAGGCAGGGTATAAAGAAAAGGAAAGTGGGGTGGGAGGGAGGTTCAATAGGGAGGGGACATATGTATACCTCTGGCTGATTCGTGTTGATGTATGGCAGAAACCAACACAATATTGTAAAGTAATTATCCTTCAATTAAAAACAAAAAAAAAAGAAAAGGAAAGAAATCAACCCCCATGGGTAGAAACCTGGGGCACCAATTTTTGGGTAGAGGAAGGAAAAAAACAGATGAAGGAGTCTAAGAGGCATGGTTCAAGGGGCAGGAAAAAACAAAGATGTCCTGGAAGAAGATAAGGAAAGAGAATTTCACATAAAAGATTTAGGTCAACCAGATGTTTCTTTCCCTTTGTGTTTCCAAAGTGAGTAAAAATCACTGGAAGTGAATGCAGTGGGTTGTGAATGAGATGTTCTCAGAGGATTCTAAAACTCTCTGTAGGGTGTCTGGTAATTCCCTTCAGCTTCCCCAGACTCCACAACCAGGACCCTGAGATGCTGCCTAGCTCTTTTGACAGCTCTTTCCACAGAGAGCTGGAATCTGTTCTCTGAAACTGAGACCGCTGACAGAGCTGACTGAATAGACAGATGATCTGGGATTTCTGATGTAAGAATCATCTGCCCTTCAGAATTCCCCCGCTGCTAAGTTCCACTCGTAGATTCTACCTCCCCTCCTCCCATCCCTACCTCAGTACCAATCTTCAGCCCATTCATATGACATCGGAACTTACTTGTTCTCACTGGAAACCAGGCTGAAGTCACCTGATTATCCTTGCTGGTGTGACCCTTCATTTACTTATTAATCGTCTGCTCTAGGTCTTCGTTGCTTTGGGAAGGTTTTCTCTAGTTGCAGTGAGCAGGGACTCTCTTCGTTGTGGCGCATGGGTTTCTCATTGCTGTGGCTTCTCTTTTTGTGGAGCACAGGCTCTGGGTGAGCAGGCTTCAGTAGTTGCAGCACACAGGCTCAGTAGTTGTGGCGCACAAGCTTAGTTGCTCACCAGCATGTGGAATCTTCCCAGACCAGGGATCGAACCCATGTCTCCTGCATTGGCAGGTGGATTCCCATCCTCTGCACCACCCCGGAAGTCCTGACCCTTCTTTTTTCAATTCAACTAGTCTTTCCCCATCCTTGCTATGTGCAGGCAATGCATTAAGCACCGTGGATAAAGCACTGAGAAACTGTCTCAGTTCCTCCTGTTTTATATCTCAAGAAGCTGAGATCTCAGCCTGCCATGTGCTAAGCTCGTTTTCTATCCTTTCCTCTCTCGGGTAAGTCACTACTGCCACCACCTCCCCATCAGGAAGAGCTCATGTCGAGGAATGCTGGGGATCCATGCTCTGTCTTTAAGACCTCAAGATTCGGGAGGTGGCTGTTGGTCAGGGGCTGGACCATCCTCTGTGTCCCCGAGAGAAGGTTTTCTCTAGTTTTCTAAGTCCTTGCAAATTGTTCTGCACACTTGGGTCTGTCTGTACTCAAGTACACCAACTCAAGTTGGTGTCTGTTGTATACCAGCAACCTGGAGATGAGTAGGGAGGTGTGGAATCTGGATGGGTGATGGGTGATTTAGAAGGAAATGATAGAGGAAAGAAGAAGGAGGAGGAAATAGCAGAAGATCTTGAATGAGGAGGAGGGAACTTGAATCAAGGTTGGATAAAGTAGATTTACTCCCCAAAAAAGGAGTTGTATTTTTCATGGTTGTATGTTTCTGGGAATTGAATTTCTAAGAGCTGACAGACCCAGAAAATGTAAGCACAATATATAGTTTTACTTTTTTTAAAATTAAAAACATATATTTATTTCACTGTACCGGGTCTTAGATGTAGCACACGGGATCTTCAATCTTCATTGTGGCATGCGGAGTTTTAGTTGAGGCATGCGGGATCTAGTTCCCTGACCAGGGATAAAACCCTGGGCTCCTTGTATGGGGAGTGCCGAGTCTTAGCTCCTGGACCACCAGGGGGGGTCTCTGTAGTTTTTAAATTTAGGTGATTTGTTGAGTGATGGTTCTTCATGAGTTACAAAAGGATGTTGAGGAAGGAAGACAGATAAACAATATCCTTTGTGAAAGATGTAGATAGAGACAGGTGCTCAAGAAATGTTAGTTATTATTCATAACTGAGACAGTTCCTAATATTTAGCTGCATGGTAGCAATCATTTGCTCCTGACTTGAGAGTCACCTATGACAGAAGAGGTTTTGCATCAGAGTGTAGAAGCTCAGATAAAGTTCCTGATCTTGGTTGAGAATGACTTGAATATCTCTTACAAAATAGAGTATTTCTACTTGTAAAAAAAACCTGCAGAGGCAGAAGCTCAGAAGTGTCTAGTTAGAATTGCTAGTAAATATTATCTATTCCGGCTCCCATGTTTTACATAGTGTCAAATGAGACGAGCAAATGAAGTGACTTTTTCAAGACCCATATTTGGCTTGTGGCCAAAGCAGAGCTGAGGCCTCTCAGTCTGACCACGTTTCCTTTTTTTTACATCGGGTTACCTCTCTGAGTCCAGGCTCTGCCTCTAAGAAATCAATTTCTGACAAGGTTTTGGCTCTGTTTTCTGAAGGAATGGATTCGTCTGCTGTCTGGACTAGCCTTTTCATATATTGTGTTGGTTTTTTTCTTTCCCTTTCACTCCCCTTCTTCTTCCTGACTTTTGTTTGCATCTCCGCCATAGAAGAGGAAGCTGATCTGTGGAGAGGCCAGCTGGCATGGTGACCTCTGAGATGCAGGGTGGAGTGGGTGGGTGAGGAAGTGTCACACCAGGAGCTTTGTACGTGTTGGAGGTGATCCTTTGTTGTCTCAGTCACCCTCCCATGAGGGGTATTCTTCTCTGAGGGAAAGAAAATTGGCCTTAGAGACAAACGATCAGGCTCACATTCTGAATCTGTTACTTTCTGAGAATGTGGCTTTTAATTTTTTTTTGTTGTTGTTCGTACTTTTGGCCATACCTTGAGGCATGAGGGATCTTAGTTGCCCAGACAAGGATCAAATCCACACCCCCTGCATTGGCAGCCTGGAGTCTTAACCACCGGACTGCCAGGGAAGTCCCGAGAATGTAGTTTTCGAACAGATTATTCTTATACGTTGGATGAATCAAAATAAAGCAATGTATATAAATGTAATAAAAACCACAAAAAGGCAGGCACGTATAAAGCGATACTACTATTTGTTATCAATGGTTGGGTCCTGGTACTTTGAGGCTTTTCCAGAAAGTCTGACCTGTTGGTTTTGTGTGACTTCTGGTAGGTTGTTCTAATCTTCACTAGCCAAGCTCCATTCTCCCAGAGAAGCTAATTCACAGTGGGGAACCTGAGAAGCCCTTTGAGAGGCCGGTTCCATCGAAGTAAACACTTCCTTCTGGAAACTTGAGTTTTCACGTCGCCCTTTTTAGGAAGCAGGGACATGAATCGTAATGAGTTAGAAAGTGTCTTTTGTGAAAATGAGAGATTTGTGAAGTAAAGCACATGTCACCAAAGACATGTATAGTAGTTTCCTATTGCTGCTTTAACAAGTTCAGTGGCTCAAAACAACGCAAATTTATTCTCTTAAAGTGCGGACAGCAGAAATCCCAACAGGGCAGTATGGGCTCAACTCAAGATTTCAAGAGAGATGCATTCTTTCTGGAAGCTCTAGGAGAGAATGTTTCTGGATGTTTCCAGCTTCTAGATCCACCTGCGTTCCTTGGCTCGTGGCCACTTCCTCCGTTTTCAAAATGCATCACCCCAACTTGTGCTTCTGTCATCGTATCTCCCATCGGTCTCTTTCTCCCTCTCTCTTTCCCTTACAAAGACCATTACGAGTACATCTTTCCAGCTCAAGGTGCTTGGCTTCTTCTTCTGTGAAGTCGTTTTTGCTGTGCAAGGTCTGGAGATGAGGACATGAGCATCTTTGTCTGCCATGGCATGCACATGTGTGAGCACTTTGCGTGTGTCCTTGGTTCACGCTATTTCCCACAGAGCAGAGGTCTGCTTGGCTCTCCTCACCTGCAGTTACTATCGTATCTGCTGTCTCATCACCCTCACTGTTCCCAATCCACGCACCAAAGATTTATAGCTAACTTTTGCTGAGTGCTTACTGTGCGCATTTGTGTTGTCATTGTTTAGTCACTAAGTTGTGTCCAACTCTTTTGCGACCCCATTGACTATAGCCTACCAGGCTCCTCTATCCATGGGATTTTCTAGGCAAGTATACTGGAGTGGGTTGCCATTTCCTTCTCCAGGGAATCTTCCCAGTCCAGGGATCAAAGTCATGTCTCCTGCATTGAGAGGTGGATTCTTTACCACTGAGCCATCAGGGAAGCCCTACTGTGTGTACAGACAACATTTTAAACCGATGACGCATGGGTTATGTTGTTTATTCCTCATAGCAGCCCTATGAGATGGGAGCTATTATTATTCCCTTGTTAGAGAGGAGAAAACTCAGGCACAGAGGGCTTTTTTGTTGTTTTGTTTTTAAAGTTGCCCAAGATCATACAACTAGCAAGTGGTAGAACTTAGCTTGGATCAAAACTCCAGGCAGTCTGACTTAGTATGATTTCTTAACCAGCCCCCACAGAACTGACATGTAACTGATGTATAGTAAAAGTCAGTGAATTGCAGGAGGAAAGGAGGTCAGGAAGAAGCAGTGTGCCATTGGTAGGGTCGAGAGGGCAACCTGCCTTGCCCCTTGGTTTGGTTGGGGCCCCAAGTAACTGCAATGTGGTTGACTGTGTAGAAATGTGATCTGGAGTTGCAATGCTTTATCACCCTTTCTGAAAGTGTGTGTGTCTGAATGTCTGTGTGTGTGTGTGTGTGTGTACTACTCATCTTGGTTCCAAATTGAAAAGATAGGATTGTTTTCAGGAATTATGATTACTTGATATCCACCTCTCCCAGCCACCACAGGCTGCTGCCAACTGAACCTCCAAGTGGAAACAGGAAGCCTGCTCCTATTCCTGTGGCCCCCCAGCAGGGCTGCTCGGACAGAGTGCAGAGTGGTTTGCTTTGTACTTGAGTTTGTGGTCAAAGCAACATACATTTGAATTCCTACTGCACTTTGAGCAAGTTACTACACTCTTCTAAGCCTCAGTTTTCTCATTTATTAAATGGGGATAATGAGAGCCCCTGCCTCAAGGGGTTGTTACAGTGATTAAATGAGATAATAATACATAGAAAAGAGTGCATAGTAAATGGTAGGTACATTGGTTAAGATCAGTAGCTCTAGAGCCAAAGGCCATATAGTGTAGGAGGCACGAGGATACTCCAGGGATAAGTTAATAAACCAACCAACCAACGTGCGCAGTCACTCAGTCGTGTCCACCTCTTTGCGACCCCATAGACTGTAGCCAGCCCACCAGACTCCCCAGTCTATGGGATTCTCCAGGCAAGAATACTGGTGTCAGTTGTTACTTCCTCCTCCAGGGGATCTTCTGGACCCAGGGATTGAACCCAAGTCTCTTATATCTACTGCATTGCAAGCAGATTCTTTGCCACTAGTGCTACCTGAACTCTGGAGTCAGGGTGTTGTGTGGGGGGGCATAAGGGGACTCTAGGGGTAAGGTAATCAGTTCAGTTCAGTTCAGTCGCTCAGTCATGTACGACTCTTTGCAACCCCATGAATCGCAGCACGTCAGGCCTCCCTGTCCATCACCAACTCCCGGAGTTCACTCAGATTCACGTCCATCGAGTCAGTGATACCATCCACCCATCTCATCATCCTCTGTCGTCCCCTTCTCCTCCTGCCCCCAATCCCTCCCAGCATCAAAGTCTTTTCCAATGAGTCAACTCTCTGCATGAGGTGGCCAAAGTACTGAAGTTTCCGCTTTAGCATCATTCCTTCCAAAGAAATCCCAGGGCTGATCTCCTTCAGAATGGACTGGTTGGATCTCCTTGCAGTCCAAGGGACTCTCAAGAGTCTTCTCCAACACCACACTTCAAAAGCATCAATTCTTCGGTGCTCAGCCTTCTTCACAGTCCAACTCTCACATCCATACATGACTACTAGAAAAACCATAGCCTTATAAGCCGACCTAAATTTTTGGTGAAAGTCTGTTTCCAAGTTTGCTCCTCAGCATCTTCATTGGGATAATTTAAATAGCCTTCGTTCCACTGGGTGAAGTTCTCAGGGAGAGGAAGGAGCTTGCTGAGGAATGTGGTATGGCTCTTCTCCTAACCTCTCCTGCCTTCTTCCTGGCTTCACAACTCCACAGAGCAGCTCCCCTCATCGAGATGACCCCTGACATGTCAGCAGGGTGGGGAGGATGGCAGGGGATGCCAGAGGAGTCCACTTGTAAGTAGGCCTGGAGAATCAATCGATCCATCAGGAGGAGCCTTGTAGGAACCTCAGACCTCATGCAGACCTGCAGCAATTCTGCGCATCAGAACATTTGAAGTTCTTATCTTCCTCGGAATGTGAGATCACAGGCTCCCAACTAATGGCTAGACACACAGCCGTACCCTCTTTGCTGTCTGGCTTCTTCGAGCAGCAACCTGCATGTCACTTCATCCATCAAGGCTTGGCAGGGAGGTGGCAGGTATGGTTGTCCTCTTAGGGCTGCGGCTGCCTGCCCTGCTGGCCAGTAGGAAGGGCACGTGGGGCAGAAACAGAGTGACTGGACACCAGTAAAGCCAGTTCAGTGAGATGGCCAATCTCATATGTGACCGGTGAAGACTTTAGAATGGAATAACTCTCTGGGGAACTTGAGCAAACAAAGAAGGCTACTGTTTGCTAGACAGCGGGCTTGGAATGATGCGGAGGATAAGCGGAAATCTCAGTGAATTTCTTATTTATTTCTCCTTTCCCTCTATTGCAGGCTGGCGAACGAGCCACTGTTTTACTTTTTGAATTTATTTTTTTATTGACTTATAGCTGATTTACAGTGTTGTGTTAATTTCTGCCATACAGCGGAGTGACTCAGTTATGCACACATATACATTCTTTTTTATTGCTATATTCTTTTCTATGATGGTTTGTCCCAGGATATCGAATATAGTTCCCTGCACCATATATACCGTAGGACCGTGTTTATCTTTTCTATATCTAGGAGTCAGTCGCCATGGCTGTGTGGGTTGGCCTGGGAAGCAGGTAGCGTGGGGGCTAAATATACTTAGTCTGAAGAAGACCTGAAGGGATAAGGAAGATGCTGAGACAGGGCAGAAAGTGAATGCTATTAATTCGACAAGAATTTACTGAGCGATGACTTTACGCTGGGCACCCGGGATTTGTGCTGGGTGCTGGAGATTAAAAGATGGGTAAGACCCTAGTCCTGACCACAAAGGGCTCCCGAGCTCTTGGGGAGGACAGACTCAAGCAGATGACTTTGATATAATGTGATAAGATAGTGAAGGAGGGAAGATTTCTGGAGGGCTGTCATGTGAAAAGAGGGTGCTTGTGTTGGGGACTTCAGTGGGTGGCTAGAGTTGCTGGCAGGGGCAGGGGGAGGTGCTGACTTCAATTCACCGAGAAAACAACTTTTGCAAACCAGGGACCCAAGTCCCGTATGCTCTGCCACCCAAGACAGTGCCTTCTCTCTCTGGTTGGGATTGATTGTAAATAAGCTTCCATATCAGCCTCCTCAGAAGGACTCAAAGCTTCTAAGCTGGTGTTAAGAATGGATCTGAAGTCTCTGAGGGGTGAGGTGGACCTGCATAGGATCCGAGGTCTGTTGGGAAGAGTATGGAATCCAAGGGGTCCTTTATAAGCTTTTGGATGGGTAACTTTCACATGTGTGCTTCTCTTCACAGCTCCAGCAGTTAACAGATAGCTTCTCCTATTTAAAATATGAAAAAATAATGAAGCTCACGGAACTGAAATACACACAAAGCTATTAAAGAGTGTAACAGGGTGGTCCCAGAACCAAGAGCATGAAAATGGAAGGACCCCAGAGGCACCTCACTGACTCCCTGAGGTGTTGAACAGCCAAGGTGGAGGAAGGCGGTTGGAGGAATCCCACAGCAGGGGTGTGTAGATCTTCCTTCTAAGCCTGCTGTCTTTAAAGTGTCTTGGTGTGAAGTCTCGGGATCCTCTGAGCATCTGACTCCCAGGCATCATCTTTTGGAGCAGTCCCTTCAGGGTTAGTTAAGCATGGCTTATCCTCACAACAGGACTGAAGGAACATGCATTGATGAACTGAGGGAATAGAGCACAGATCTCAGGAGGGTGAGCCTTGACACTCACTTGCTGGGCAAGTGGTACCCACTGATGGGCATTTGGGGATGCAGAGATGGGCAGAGGCTGAGAGAAGCAGTAGCAAGCAAGATGCAGTGAAGGACATGGCAGATGAGTCCAGTGTAATCTCGCCAGGGCAGAACAGCAGCTGTAAGAAAGGAGAGAAAGAACTGTTAAGCTGGAGAGAAAGGAAATGAAGTGGCTTTGAGTTTCTTAGATTTGGGAGACTGGAGTTTTCAGCAGTAAATGGAATAGCTTTAGGTCAACCTTTCACTCCTTACAAGAGAAAATTCCAGAAAGGCTGATTCTCTTCCTGTTTTCACTGCAGTTTCTGGTGATGGAGAGAATGTATATTGCAACACTTTTTTGCTGAAGAATCCAAGGCTGTTTCCTTGTTTGGTCCTCTTCGCTTTGGAATTGCTTCTGTTGCAGAGGGAGATTGCTTCTTTAAAAGAAAAAGAAGGTTATGATAAAGGAGGAAGTGCTGTCGTGTCCCGTTAGCCTTTCTCAGCTCACTGCTAAACTCCTGCAGAATACTGAAGCACTGTTTTAGAGCCCTATGTCAAGGGTTTGGGATTCCTCTCCTCCTTCCACTGATTTTCTTTTAATAGGGTTGTTTGTGCTTGTGTGTGTGTGTGTTTCAACACACATTTATTGGGCCTGCACGGTGCCAGGGTCAAAAGAAACAAACACTAATAAGAAATGACCTCAGGCTACCTTGGTGCTTTCAGTCTGATAATGAAGAGGAAATCATCAAATAAGTATGTTGCACTCTGCTACGTGCCTAGAAATGCAGAGATATAAATGGTATTTTGGAGGAATCGCACAGGAGCAAGAGAATATCTCTACTTGGAAGGTCCTTAGTTCTTCCAAAGCTCTGGATATTGTCAAGTGAATATTGTGTTAGGTCCTCAAAAGTGTTGGAATTACATACACTTTTATTAAGCTTTATTTAGAGGAGTTTTAGGTTCATAGTAAAATCAAGAGGAAGAGCAACTTCCCTGGTGGTCCAGTGGCTGAGACTCTGCTCCCGGTGCAGGGGGCCCAGATTCAGTCCCTGGTCGGGGAACTAGCTCCCACACACAGCCACTATAGATCTTGCATGCGGCAATGAAGATTAAAGATCCCAAGTGCCACAACTAAGACACGGCTCAGCCAAGTACATACATAAATAAAAATAAATATAAGAAATTGAATGGAGGGAACAGAGATTTCCCATCTGCTCACTGCCCCTACAGTGCACAACCTCCCCCCAAGCAACGTCACTCACCAGAGTGGGACATTTGTTACAGTTGATGAACCTGCATCAACACATCATAATCGCCCAAAGCTTGGAGTCTACCTTCAGGTTCACTCTTGGTGCAGGATGTTCTACGGGTTTGGAGAAATGTCTAAAGACAAATGTCCATCATTGTAGTATCCTGCAGAGGATTTTCACTGCCCTAAAAATCCTCTGTGATCCACTTCTGCTTATCTGTCTCTCCGTCCCCTGCAGCCTCTGGAAACCTCTGATCTTTTACTGTCTCCATAGTTTTGCCTTTTCCCTAATGTCATCTGGGTGGAATCAGACAATATGCAGCCTTTTCCGACTGGCTTCTCTTATACTTACCAACATGTGTTTAATGAGGGCTTCCCAGGTGGCGCAATGGTAAAAGAATCCCCCTGCCAATGTAGGAGATGCAAGAGACACAGGTTCGATTCCTGGGTGGGAAAGATCTCCTGGATGAGGAAATGAAAACCCACTCCAGTATTCTTGCCTGAAAAATTCCGTGGAAAGAGGAGCCTGGCAGGCTATAGGGGTCGTGAAAGAGTCTGGTATGACTGAACATGCATGCGTGCATGTATTTAATGTTCTTTATGTCTTCATGGCTTCATTCCCTTTAGCCCTGAATAACGTTCCATTGCCTGGATGTACCACAGTTTATTTATCCACTTACTTAACAAAGAATATCTTGGTGGCTTCCAATCTTTGGCAATTATGATTAAACTGCTGTAAACCTCTGTGTGCAGGTTTCTCTGTGGACAGAGTTTTCGACTGCTTTGGATAAACAGTAAGGAACGTGATGGTAAATACCATTTTTAATCCTCCTTTATGTGCCAGTCTCTAGCCTCAGCTCCTGCAAACACTAAGTCACTCTTCACTGAAAGCCTATTATTAATAGACCTGTTGACAAATGAGAAAATGGGAGCTTGAAAGTTATCTAACATGCATTTAAATGGCAGAGCTGGGTTCCCAGCCTGAGTTTTTCCATTAGAACCACAATCAGGACACCTCAGTTTCTGCTTTACTGGTTTATTTTCATTCCTGGATCACTGCTTGAAACTCACACACAGAGCTCTAGCACCCTGACTGGCAAATAAATGTTACCCGCAACCCAGCCAGCTGCCGTTTCCTGTGTTTATAGACCACATAGCAGGAAAGTGTTTTAAGAGCCGTTTCGAGTGTTGTGTCTGCTTCTCCATGTGAAAGTGTGGATGCCGCTGCTGAGAGGGAGGATGGGGACATGGGATGCTCTGTGTCGGGTGGCAGTTCCCGTTTGGTGCACATTCAGAAAGGAATGCGTACGCCCCTGGATGAGATCAGAGTCTTCGTTCTGTTTGGTCTGACACCAAGTGGTCGCAAAAAATCAATGGACTGTGAGGTCAGAGTTCTAGAACTGACTCCACTGTCCATCTGTCTTGTGACATGGTTAAGATGGTCAGTGTCCGCTTTGCACATCTGTGCAATTGCGTTTCAAGGACCTCCGATAAGCCAAGCACTGTGTAGATCCATGGGCCCCAGAGACAAAGAGGGTGGCCTCCTGACCTTCTGAATCCCTGAGATTAGGAAGGAGGGAGGTATGGAGGCAACAGATAATCATCAAAGAGGTTCATTGTGCTGCCGCCAAGCTTTCAGTGGCCCATCTTGAAATTGTAGAGTGTTTGGAGCTGCTGCTGCTTTTTAAAATTATTTTTTTTGGTTGTGCTAGGTCTTTGCTTTCTCTAATTGTGGTACAAGGGCTCAAGGGCACTCAGGCTCAGTGATTGTGGCTCGAAGGCTATGTTGCCCCGCAGCATGTGGGATTAAGATCCCTGACAAGGGATTGAACCTGCGTTCCCTGCATTGGAAGGTGGGTTCTTAACCACTGGACCACAAGGGAAGTCCCTATGGAGTTTCTCAGGGACAAAGAGACAGATAGCTGGTGACAGCTTACATCTGTTGTGAACCTACTGTTGTTTACTCTTTGTTTAATCCAGAGGAGATTTGTAAGTAGTATTTCCATTTTACAAGTGAGGAAAGTGAGACAGATTAATTTTTTAAAATTATCCAACTGGTAACTGACTGCAGCAACATCCCAGAATTCATCTGACTTCAAAGCCTTAAGCCTTTCTACCTCACCTACCAGCCCTTCGAAGATTTCATTTTTTGAGTTCCAAGGTAACAACAGCCCAGCATTGCACCACTATTGAAATGACTTTTGTTTCTTTCCCTTCAGTGTTTCTGGGTATCAGTGTCAGTCAGGAGCTGATCACTCCCTGGCTACTGCCTTTCTTGACCCTTCTTTCCCCCAACCTTCCTCTCTCTTTGACCACTCAGCTCTCATTGACCACTTAACTTCCTGCATTTTCGAAACTGCTGGGTCTTGCTCAAATTTGTTAATGAATTGACAAATTAACAGATGTCTTCTTCTTGGGTGCATTTTTCTCTAAGGTGCAATTGTATGCAGTCTCTTCAAGTATATGCTCTTTTGTGACAGTTTATCAAAAGATTGTATCACCTGTTTCTCTTTCCTCCACCCACCTGTCTACTCTCATATCAAAGCAGAATGTGTGTGTGTGTGTGCGCACGCGCGCACGCACGCACGCGTTGCCTCAGCACATTAAATGTGGCCCAACCCACATCTCTGTGAGAGTGCTTTTCCTATCATAGCATCATGGTTGGTTTACATTAGTCTCCCAGGCTAGACTGTGTCTCCTTGGGGTGATAGTGCCCTGGTTTTTTATTTCTCTAGCACTTTGCATGGTGCCTAGTACATGGCAGGAACTCAGTTCATTCATTCGTTTCTTTATTAACATTTGTTATTCTTATGCCCTGTGCTGGGTGTTAGGGAGAGAGTGGCAAGCAAAACCAGAATTGTCCCTGCCTTCCTGAGCTGAATAAAAGTTCACTGGAGGAAACTGAAATTGATCAGTTTATCTGTGAAAGACGGCTGCTGTCTTAGTCTGTTTGAGCTGCCCTTAAGAAAGTACCGTAGTAGGGAGGGATAAGTTGAGAGATTGGGATTGACATATATGACATAGTTAACTAATAAGGACCTATTCTATAGCACAGAGAACTCTACTCAATACTCTATAATGACCTATATGGGAGAAGAATCTAAAAAAGAGTGAATGTATATGTATAACTGACTCACTTTGCGTTACAGCAGAAGCTAACACATTGTAAATCAACTATACTCCAATAAAACTTAATTATATATATATATGCCTGAGTGCTCAGCTGATCAGTAGTGTCTGACTCTGAGACCACATAGACTGTAGCTGATCAGGCTCCTCTGTCCATGGAATTTTTTTTTTTTATTTTTTAAGGCAAGACTGCTGGAGTAGGTTGCCATTTCCTCCAGGGGATCTTCCCAACCCAGGGATTGAACCGAGGTCTCCTGGATCTCCTGGATTGGGAGGTAGATTCTTTACCACTGAGCCATCTAGGAAACCCTACATACACACACCATACACACACACACACACACACACACACACACTTACACACAAAGTAACACAGACTGAGGGGCCTAAACTACATGCTTTCTTAGACTTTGGAGGCTGGAAGTCCAAGGTCCAGGTCTAGCAGGTTTAGGGTTCTTGTGAGGGTGCTCTTCCTGACTTGTAGAGGACCACCTTCTCCCTGTATCTTCACATGGCCTTTGCTGGGTGGGTGCTTGGGGTGAAGAGAGAGATCGGGAGCTCTCTGGCTATTTCTTCTTTTTTTTTTTTTTTGGAATTGCTCAGTTTATTTATTTATTTTTTTTTTTACTCTTTTAAAATTTTTATTTTAACTTTAGTTTACTTTACATTACTGTATTGGTTTTGCCAAACTATTTCTTCTTATAAGGAAACTACTCCTGTCAGATCTGTGCTCCACCTCACGACCTTATCTGACCCTCATTCCCTCCCAAAGGCCCCATCTCCAAATACCATCATGCTGGAGGCTAGGGACTCAACAAGATGAATTTGCAGGGCTGGCATGAGGACACATTCCATCCAGCCCATTGCAACAGCTCTCAGTGACCTTCTGGAGAGAGTGCCTCAGTGAGTTTAATGATAGGAATTTGGGGAGAAGGAGAGGTGGGGAGGATGTGTGTAGAGCAGGTGGATTACAGGGTAATCTATAGCTCCCTCTACACACTCTCTCCTCTATACCCCCCTCCCCCAGCCTGGGCTGACAGGGGAGGATCATCCTCCCCTGTCAGGGAACAGGGGATCATCCTAGCTACCCTTCTTTCCCTTATAGCTGCATTCTGAGTGTGGGTGGCTAATAAGGAGACAGAAGCCCTAAGAAATGAGAAGGGAAATGCACGCAGCCTCAGAGAGAGAAGGTCGTGATGGCTCTATCTCTTTTCCAGGCCTTTCACTCCCCACTTATCAGAGCTTTGCACAGGGCGGTCCCAGGATAACTGACTCACTGTAAGGGGTGGTGATTCTGCTAATACTGCTGCCGGGACCTGCCCCAGAGAGGCTACAAGCTGTGTCTTCAGGCTCTGCCCCGGGCTTAGAAGTTCTCTGTCCTCCACAAAGTGGCAGCCGTGGAAAGGGGCTGCTATTCCCAAACCCTCAAAGAGTCTCAGAGCACAGGCAGGATTTCCCTCTGTTTGAAATGCCATGAGACTAGTTCCTCCATCTATTTCTAAGTCACAGCTCAGGGAAAAGGAAACACACACCAGGATTCTGAAGGTATGGGCTGTAGTTCCAACTTTTCACATGATGGCCTGCGTGATCCTGGGCAATTCATTTGTCTCATTTCAAATAACATGCGTGATACCCCTGCCCAGGTACCAAGAACCGTGTTTGTTGAGTGGGCATCTAGGAACAAACAAAACTACTTATCTGTTTTTGAATATGTCTTTTTATTTACATATTTATTTGGTTGCACATGGAATCTTTTAGTTGTGGCGTGAGCACTCTTAGTTGTGGCCTGTGAAATCTAGTTCTCTGATCAGGGATTGAACCCAGGCCCTCTGCACTGGACCTTAGACCACCAGGGAAGTACCAACAAAATGACTTCTGCTTTAAGGACGCCAGTGTCATAGGCCATGTGATTCAGGCTTCAAAGAGGAGAATGAGGTGGAGACTCAGGGTGGAGACTAAAGAAGCACTTAGCTCAGCCTCAGGGAATCTGGGAAGGTGCCTTCCAGAGCTGAAGGACAGAAGGTGGAGGGATGAAGAGAGAAGAGGATGTCACAGGTGAAGAGATCAGTGTGTGCACAGGCATGTGGATGAGAAAGGTGGGCACCAGGGAGCAGTGGGCACAGGTGTTCGGACATGGAGTGCGTTTCCTGGTGTGTGCGTGAGAGGCACTGGGACCAGCGAAGCTGGACAGATGGGCAAAATTCACATGGTAGTAAGGGTCTGAGATAATTCAAAGGCTCTGGAAAGGCACCAAAAGATGTTAAGCAAGTCCACGGCGCAACCAGATTTGTCTAATAGAGCTGAGCTTTGCCGCACAAAATGTGGCCCCCAGACCAGTGGCTTTGGCACGACCCAGGAACTTGCTAGAAATGCAGAGTCTGAGCTCTACCCCAACTCACTGAATCAGAATCAACATTTTAATAAGATCCCTAGGTGATCTCTAAGTATGTACCTTAAAGTTGGAGCCATACTGAACTATAGTAAGGGTCAGCAAACTTTGTAAAGAGCCAGAGAGTCAATATTTTAGGTTTTGCTGGCCACATGGTCTCTGTGGCAACTACTAAGCTTTGCCTTTGTAATGTGAAAGCAGACAGACACTATGTAAACAAATGAGGTGGCTGTGTTCTGATACAAGTTTATTTATGGGCACTGAAATTTGAATTTCATGTCATTTTCACTTGTCACAAAATATTCTTCTCCTTTTGATTTTGTTCAACCATTAAAAAATGTAAATACTTAGCTCGGGGTTGTATAAAAGTGGGCAGCAGGCTGGATTTGACCATGGCCCATCATTTCCTGACGCCTGGTCTTTAGGATTCTGATCCTCAGCTTTCGCATGATACCTCCTGATCGTTATGCTTTACTGTGAAAGTAAGCTGGAAATGACACCCAAACCAAACCTTTATTTTTCAGATGAAGAAATGGAGGCCCAGAGAGGGGAAACTGACCTGCTTATAAGAAACACAGCTACTTACTGGTTAGAACTCAAACACAGACTTGCTTATTACCAAGTGCTCATCCTTTGCTCCATATAGAGCTGCTTTGAAAGAACTAGAGCCCGGTTTTTTTCCCCACAACGGCAGCAGAAATAAGGAATGCTTAAAAGGCAAATTATCTTTTTATTTCCGATAAGTTACAACTACTTAAGGGCTTTTTAATGTCAAAGCTGCTTTGACAAAGCCAAATACTGTGAACAGCCTGTGTTCGGAAAATGTATTATGCAGAGCAAAACTGTAGAGTTTTCAACACCTGAAATAAGATAACAAAGCTCTTTTTTTAATTTAGCAAAATTAAAGTTAGATTAGGTGCTGATTCATAAGAAAGGAAGTTTGGCTAGACATTGTTTCAGGTGTACCTATTTGTTTTTATTTAAAACTTGTTTGTTCGTAGTCATTGATGTAGTTCATTAAAATAGTTATTTGAAAGTGTAATAGAATGAGTTTTGTGTTCCATTTGTCTTCTTATCCAAAACTGGAGAAATCCTAAGGGATTCTTAGAGCAAAATTCAAGACACTGTAAATGAGAAGAAAGACTCTACTGGGAATTCCCTAGTGGTCCAGTGGTTAGGACTCTGCCCTTCTGCCCTTTCACTGAAGGGGGCATGGGTTGGATCCCGGCTGGGTGGGTAACTAAGAAAATAAAAAAACTAAAAAATGATAGTGATGCATTAAAAAAATTGGGTTATGATGTAATTCTACTGAAACTGTTTACCACATTCAAATAACAACAAATGATTGAGGGATAAAATATATATATATATCTCAATGAATTCCACATTCTCCATAAATACATATCCCCAGCTGTGGCCCTTGGTCAAACAGAAACTGTCATTCACAAAGGAACTGGAGTTTCTGCCTTCTCTATCTCTTGTGATTCGTCTTTGAATATAGCAAGATGGTGATGAGATTCAGAATATAAGTCTCATATCCGGCAAACTGAATGCTGCTGCTGCTAAGACACTTCAGTTGTGTCTGTCCGACTCTGTGCAACCCCGTAGACGGCAGCCCACCAGGCTCCCCCGTCCCTGGGATTCTCCAGGCAAGAACACGAGTGGGTTGCCATTTCCTTCTCCAATGCATGAAAGTGAAAAGTGAAAGTGAAGTCACTCAGTCGTGTCCAACCCTCAGCGACCCCATGGACTGCAGCCTCCCAGGCTCCTCCGTCCATGGGATTTTCCAGGCAAGAGTACTGGAGTGGGGTGCCATTGCCTTCTCCGGGCAAACTGAATACTCCACTTGGGAACAGTACTGCAGGGAGGTCCTCCAGAAACATAGCTGAACACACCTCCAAATAAAGTGGGGCCCGGGCCAGTGGCGTCCTGCCCCCTGTTCTTCCACCGTGGCACTGGCACAGCGCACTGCCCCACTGAGGCACAGGTTCACTTGCATCCTCTTAGACATGCATATACACATGCGCACAAACACGCATACGTCCACGTGCCTCTTGTTAGCCTAATCCCCGCACAGCTGGGGAAAATGTGCTTTTACTCAGAGGCTGGGAGAAGCCTGTGAGGTTGCTGGGTGCTGCAGGGGATGGGATCACAAAGGATGGTCCTCTGTGGCCATCACACAACAAGGCTTGGGCGGAGCATCCTGGATGCCTGGGCTGTCTGAGGAAGCCTCTGTCCTGAAGGTGGCAGCGGCAACGCTGCTTCATCACTGCCCCTGCCCGCCCCAGTGAGGGCGGGCCAGCTGTCAGAACACCATTCCCCTGCTCCTGCTCTCCATCCTGCCTGCTTCCTCCCCAGAGTGACCAGTTGTGAATCAGCCGCGCAGATAGAGCCAGGAGGGAATCTCAGAGGGTGAGAGTGAGGAGGACTGGCAGAGCACAGATTCTCCTGCTGAGTAGTGCCCTGCTGACTCACTTTGAGGCCTTGAACAAATTGCTTTTTCCTAAATAATTAATTATGATAGTTTTCATTTATTTACAACTTGACTGTGTGGATGGTAGCATGGAGCCTCAGTGGCTCTGATCTCCAAATCTCTAATCTACCGCCTCAGCCTCACACTGCCTCTCGTCTTCCCAGAGGAGATCCCATCTCACTCTCAGCACAGTTCTTTGATACTGAGGTGGTCATAGTCCCATTTTAGAGATGAGCACATTGAGACACTGAGAAATTCACAGGTGCTAGTTGGGGGGTCAGGAGGAAATCCAAATTTTCTGACTCCAAATCCCAGATTCTTCCCAGTCTGCCTTTCCCAGGCTTTCATTTTTTCACAGAAGTGAAGAAATATTTCTTTTCCTTTTCTTGGGTTCCCAGAGCCTGAGATACACATTTCTAGCTAACTAGGAGCTTCTCTGAGGAAGACGAGAATCAGGATCTTGGGGTCCACTCTCTCTGTAGGGCTGAGGACTCACCCAGCCCTGGGCTACCTGCAGCCTGCCTGCCCCTCCAAGAGGCCCAGCACCCAGCATAGCACTGTCACGGAGGAATCTGCTCTGTAGAATTCACCAGATCAAAAATTCAATAAAGTACTGATTTTTAAAATTTTAATAGAAGTCTTCAGACTTACCTAAAGGTAGCAAGAAGAGTAGAATGAAACAACATATCTAGCCATTCCTGCCTCATTGTATTTCATCTGCATACTTGCCTACCTATCCTCTACCCTCCTCCAGGTTATTTTGAATTAACTCCTAGATATATCATTTCATCTGTAAATAGTTCCATATATACCACTAATAAGAAGAGATTACAACTCTTCTTAAAATATAACCACAGGATCATAATCACACCTAAAAAATAATCATGTAATATCAGATATCCAGTCAGTGGTCACATAACCTCTATTGCTTGATAATGTTTTTTTAAAATGTGTTTTTGTGTGAACCAGGATTCATATAAGGTTCCTACATGAATTGACAGATATGCTTCTTAGCATGGATACCCTCCCTTCCTGCCCTTCTCTTATTTTTTTTTTTTTTGAAATTTTTTTTCAAAATTTTTGAAATTTTTGGCTGATTCATGTCAATGTATGGCAAAAAACCACCACAGTATTATAAAGTAATTAGCCTCCAATTAAAATAAATTAATTTTTAAAACCCCAGCAAAACCATATTAAATCCTCAGCAAGTGGGTAGCATATAGCAAAAACTATTTCATATTAAATAATATTATTTAAGAAAAGGAATAAATGTTCCTTTGAGGAAAAAAAAGAAAATTTTTTTTTTTGGTCAGTGAAACTAGGTCATGTGTCTGTAGATTCCCATAGTCTGGATTATGCTGGTGGCAGCCCCAGGACGTCATGGGTCCTCTTTTTTTGGGTAGAAGTTCTTATAAATTGATTATTAGATCCAGATTAAACTACCCATTTTTAGCGATTTCTTTTTGCTTATCTATTTTATTTTCTTTTTTAAATTTTATTGATTTGGCTATTTTATTATTTCTTTCTGGCCGTGCTGGGTCTTCGTTGCAGCGTGAGGACTGTGTCTAGGTGCAGTGAGCAGGGGTGGGGGCTACTCTTTGTGGCAGTGCTCGGCCTTCTCATTGTGGTGGCTTCTCTTGCTGTGGAGCATGGGCTCTAGGGTGTGTGGGCTTCAGTAGTTGGGCGCAGAGGCTAGTTGCCCCGCAGCATGTGGGATCTTCCTGGACCAAGGATCGAACCTATGTCCCCTGCATTGGCAGGTAAATTCCCAACCACTGGGCCACAAGGGAAGTCCAAAACTATCCATTTTTAATGTAGATTTTATTTGGCTCAAAACTTCACCTGACCAGGAGCTCTTGGTGCGACACCAGGTGAAGCACAAGTCCTTATGAGAGAATCCCTGATGACCAAGTGAAGACAGAACATAAGCCACCTTGCAAAGTGTGTCCTGGAGTTTGTGTCCACATTCACACTGGCTATAGATACACAATGGGCCAGTGAGAAGTGATCTCGTGAATAAGCGTGAATTGAGTATCTGTCATGTTTGTCCTCCATGATACTTAGGTGTTGGGGATTCAAGATCAAATAAAGCACAGCCCTGGCCTGGGGCTGCTGCTTCTCTGGAGAGGGACAAACCGGTAAATCAGGGATGATAGGTGGGATATTGTTTAAATGCTGTGTGGAGTTACTAATGGATGCCAGAGCTGCAGAGAAGACGGGTATTCATCTCACTGGGGTATTCATCTCACTTCCTCCTGGAGGAAGTGAAATATTATGTAGGATGAAGTATGAACAATTTTTAAACTGAAATTGTTTGGTTCAGTGTTCTGCATTTGGAAAACTGGAGAGGAACTCAAAGTGATACAGGCTTGTATTCCTTTTTTTAAGACTTAGACAAGGATTCCCAAGGCTTGAACTTATAACTGAAAGATCATTTATCCAGATCTCTTATTCCTAAACATCTTTGGCTCATCAATGTTTCATTGTGCTGTTATTTTGCCAAGAATATAGAAAACAAACCTATCTTCACATGTCCCAGGTCTGAAACTATGAATCTTGTCCTGTTGGAAAAAGTAGCTTTTTTCTTTCATTAATTCTGGGTCTTCTTGGATTAACACTGAGTTTGCAGCTAGCATTCCTGCAGCCTTGGAACAGGAAAATGGGGAAGGCAAAGCCCACTTGTGCCCACAGTGGGAAAACAACTGACCTTATTTTCTGTTTGTTTGCTTGTTTTTTCTCTGCTGACTCTCCTAACAGAAAGCAGCTTCCTGGTTACTGCCTTTATCCTTATCACATACCCTTGCCTAACTATATAACCTCGCCCTGTTTACCAGGGAGGGGGCCACAGTTCTTGAGGCACTAGCCTATTATGTTCCTCCATTGTCCATACCAGTCGCTCAGTCATGTCTGACTCTGCAACCCCGTAAACTGTAGCCCACTAGGCTCCTCTGTCCATGGGATTCTCCAAGCAAGAATACTAGAGTAGGTTGCTATTTCCTCCTCAAGGCGATCTTCCTGACCCATAGATAGAACCCGTGTCTCCTGTGGCTCCTGAATTGCAGGCAGATTTTTTTACCAATTGAGCCACCTGGGAGGTCCAAAGTGTTTGATAATCGCTCAGTTGTGTCCGCCTCTTTTCACCATGAACTGTAGCCCACCAGGCTCCTCTGTCCATAGGATTTCCCAGGCAAGAATACTGAAATGAGTTCCCTTTCCCTTCTCCAGGGGATCGTTCTGGCCCAGGGTTCGAACCCAGGTCTCCTGTATTGCAGGCAGATTCTTTATCTTCTGAGCCACCAGGGAAGCCCTGAAGTTGCCTGGCAAAGTAATAAAGCCACTCTTTCTTTCTTCTCCATTAAAAAAAAAAAAAATCAACTTCCTGAGAGCAAGGACCTTGACCGTCTCCTTCATCACCCTGATCCTACTGTTTAGAGGAGTTTGCCAGGGCATGTGCTCCATAAATGTTCTAGAATTAGTGTATTCATCTTTGTCCCCTCCCTATTTGTCTTATTTGAAGTAGTCCCCTCTGAACATTTCCTTCAGGAATGGGCTCATGAACATGTAATGTCTTATGGCCAGTTGCATCCCCATTATAATGATGGCATCCTCATCCTTACGGTGCACTGCAGCTTGCAAAACATTTCTGCTTGTATTGTCTTCCTTGAACTTCATCTCAGCTTTGTTAAGGTGAAGGCGGAACAGATACTGTTTCGTGATGAGGAAACTGGGCCTCTGAGTTGTACCAGGTCCCAGGGTGGGGCAAGCAGGCACTGACCCCAGGCCTTCCTGGTGCCCTGGTGCAGCTCACTGCAAACCATCAAGCCTGTCTCCTGTGTCTGCTCACAGGAAGCAAAACCAACAAGGAGTGGAGTTCATCCCAGGCCAGTCTGCGAGCCCTCTGGGGAAGCTACATCCCAGCTTCAGCCTGATGTGGCTAGGATCCAGGCTGCTTATGTGCCCTGTGGAAAATCAGCCAGACGAAAGCTAAGGAGAGCCTGGAGAAGCAGACATTTTCTCCAGTGAGCTGAGTCATGTCAAATTCAAGACAGTAAACGCCCAGGAGAAACTGTAAGAAAACTGGCCAACACATGACCTAAGGAAGCAGCAAGACTGGCATCCGCTCTGTGAGGACCCTGCCTGACTTCAGGGCTTGGAACCCGGAGCACTGGGGCCTTTCCTGGAAACCAGGGGTGCCATGACTGCAGTGGGAGGTGTGTAACAGAGGTTGAAAGGGGGCTGCTGCTGCTAAGTCACTTCAGTCGTGTCCAACTCTGTGCGACCCCATAGACAGCAGCCCACCAGACTCCTCCATCCCTGGGATTTTCCAGGCAAGAATACTGGAGTGGGGTGCCATTGCCTTCTCCAGAAAGGGGGCTGAGGGGCTCTTAAAAGTTCAGGAAACAATGACAAACCATTTGCGAGCTGGATGTATGTAGGGTGAGTGAGGCTCAGTTCTTCATGTACAGAGATGGAGGATGGCTTTGAAGGAAAGGCCATCTAGGCAGAAGATAGAGCTGGGGATGGTGGATGATGAGGGGAAAGTAGGGACTAGAATACTCTGTGTTCCTCTCCCTTTCCTGCCACAAATGCCTCATTGAAATAACCAGTCCAGGGCATCTTCCTCCTTCCCTTACTACCCTTCTTCCCCTGCCTCCACTCCCACATGCCGTCTGATCTCAGACAAATCCGTCAAACCTCTCTGAATGAGCCCTATTTTTTCTTAAGTAAAATGAAGTTCTTATTTTTTTTATTCCACCAGTGAGGCAAGCATCTAATAAATAGGATGAGGTCAGGGCATCTCCAAGTGTTTGTAGCTTAGCAGTTGCCATCTGTTCGGGATCCTGCCTAAATCTCAGGTGACTGTTGCTGCTGCTGCTAAGTCACTTCAGTCGTGTCTCACTCTGTGCGACCCCATAGATGGCAGCCCACCAGGCTCTCCCATCCCTGGGATTCTCCAGGCAAGAACACTAGAGTGGGTTGCAGGTGACTGTTATGACTGATTAAATGGCATGGTACTTTGATTCAAAAACTTTCCATTTAAGATGGTCCCTCACAACTCCAGTTTCCAATGGAAGGTTCTTGCTCTTCTTCTGCAGTACGGAGATTTTAGAACTTGAGGATGATGGAGTACAGATGTGTTGTGTCAGGGTTAAGGATGAGTGAGGAGAGGCTGGGAGAAATATATGAACACATTATTGATCAGAGACATATTAATATGTCTTTTGTTACCTGAACGTTATTGACCAGAAATGTATCAATATCACTTACATAACAAATTGCTGGCCACAGGTGTCAGTTTCTGTAAAAATTTCCCAGTCAATAATGAGTTAAGCATCAACTGCACGTTTCCTACTATGCTTTCAAGGGCCCCTTCAAACCTGTTTCACAGATGAAAACATTAAGGATTTTCCCAGTGTCACTCAGCAAATGGGATCAGGACTCTAATGCGGGTCACCCTGAAACCAGAGCCTGTGTTCTTTCTCCCACTCCTCAGAGCCTTGCCACTTCTCTGTCACCACTCTCTGGGCACTCCCCGGTCTCTAAACTTAAGAGAATTCTCCAAGTCCTGAAGCCAACTCTGTATTATCTCTTCTCCCTATCCTGACACAAGTGCCTCATTTAAATAACTACTCCTGCTAGAGATAATGATAACAATAGTAATAATAACTGAGCAGAGAGTGTTCATGGATTTTGTTTTATTTGATGGTTTCATTTTAGGTTCACTGCCTGACTTCTTTAGGGCATAGTGATCTGGGTAAAATGGCATCACAGGAGCCGCAACCTTAAAGAGTGATTCATCTGCCTTAAAATTCTACTCAATCCCACACTCATGCCTGAGGAATAAGCTGAGGGGACCTCTTGCTTCTGACTGGGGAGATGTCTGCTGTATAGAAACTGAATTTGTTAGAATATCCTCTCTAGAATCCAGACACTATGAAGGATGGGGATGGGCTTCTGGTTATTTGTGATGGGTCTTTGCATAGCCCCACAATTTAAAAAATGATTTATATGCTTACTGTATAAATTTTGGAAAACACAGAAAAATACAAAGAAAAATAAACAAATACCATAGTATATATAATCATATATAAATTAAACGCAGTTGGGTTTATTAGTCATTTGTTGCAAACATTTTTTAATGTCATTAATTATTCTCACATGATATCTATGCATTTCTAGAATGCCATTAGATGAATATATCATTTAATCAATTCCCTATTTTTGGAAATCTGGGTCATTTTGTTGTGATGAATATTGTTAACACAAAAATGTCTATGTCCTAAAAAGCAGAGCGAGACGAAAAGCCTTGGTTTTATCTTTTGTAGCATGAGGTTGACAGTACCCATTTCAAAGCCCTGCCATGAAGATTATATAGTATATATATAAAGTACTTTGCACAGTGCCCTGCACTTAGCGAGCTCTTCATAAACAGTAACTTATCATTGGCTTACTTTATGTCTGATTATTTTCTTAACTGCCAAAAAGTAGAATTACATTCTCAAGGTTTTTGAGGCTTGTGTGGTTTAACTGTGTTAGCCTATCTGAAGGTCAGTGGAAAGAAGTTTATACAGGAAGCCACAGTGGCACGTCAGCTCAGCCAGTGAGTAAGCTGGATCAGTTAAGGCAGCCACCGACCCCCAGATGGGGTCCTGCTGTCCCCAGCATCCCTGACCAAGACCCGAATTTCTTTATTTTTAAGATTTTTTTTTTTAATGTGGACCATGTTTAAAGTCTTTTTTCAATTTGTTACAATATTATTTCTGTTTTATGTTTTGATTTTTTTTTTTTTTTTTTGGCCGTAAGGCATGTGGGGTGTTCATTCCCTGACCAGAGATTGAACCTGTATGCCCTACATTGGAAGGCAAAGTCTTAACCACTAGACTGCCAGGAAGTTCCAAGACTTGGGCTTCTAATGTGCCAACATGTTGAGTGACCCAGCTGCTGCTCAAATTTAAACATATGCCCAGGAGGGCCATCGAGAGCCAAGTAAGGTTGCCCCTCCCACTGAAACTCATCCTTGTCCCCTTATTTTGCATCTTTGTGCCTTAATTGATAAGGAACAGTGGGCTGAGGGTGGTCTTCTAGTTTCCGTGTAATTGTTGCTACTACTGGAAACAGATTCGCCCCAGGACGTGACACCCTAAGAAGAGGTCGGATGTGTCTTCTCGCTCTGTATAACACATTACCGAGTATC
The DNA here is from genome assembly GCA_006410935.1 of Redunca redunca. Lineage (NCBI taxonomy): Eukaryota > Metazoa > Chordata > Mammalia > Artiodactyla > Bovidae > Redunca > Redunca redunca. The sequence continues at coordinate 335,074 of SJYQ01003368.1, read as the reverse complement.
ATAGAATTTCAGAGCTGAAAGAAAACTTAAGTGACGGTTGGGCTTGATCCCCTTACTTCTGTGAAAGGCTGAGGCCCAGAGCATTTAAATGATTTGTTCAAGGTCATAAAACAAACAAGCAGCCAAGCCAGAACCAAATCCCAGGTCTTCCGGATCCCTCCCTCTTCCAGGATTTTTCTCCCTGGACCGTGCTTATTTCCAGCAAATTTTCATTTGAAACCCAGCACTTGAGGTCACGGTTAACTTGTTGTCCAGATACGTCTGTCTCTCTTCCCCAAACTAAGCATTTCTCCTGTGGGGTTCATCACTGGGAAAATGAAAGCACATGGCTGCGTGTCTCACCGTAGGCCTGTGCTGGACTTTCCTGCAGAGGATTCTGTTAACATCATCAAGAAGCAGGAGGGGGCTTTAGGTGGTGGCTCTTGTTTCTTTTCTTCCCTCCTAAACATTTCATACAAATATTTGAAACTGGTTTTTAAGGAGAAAGTCTTTCTTTTCTGGACCAAAACTAGTATAGCCACGCAGCATTTCTCTCACTTCTTTGGGCATGAACTAGAGGAAGCTGGCCTTTCTTACCTTGATGCTTTCAACACAGGACTTTGAGTGAAGAAAGAGCAGCCGTGGTCCCATCTCTGGTGCAGAGGATGCAGTTAGAAACATTATCCTAAGCCCCTTGCCCTCTCTGGGGTGCAGCTGGATTCTGATTTCGCTTCTCAGTCAATTTCAAGTTTAAAATCTTTATTTTAAAAGTTTTAATTTAACTTTCAAAGAAGTCAGTTCATCATCTGTTATGACAGTAGTCACCCCACCAATGGCAAGAAAATCCCCAAATGCTAGACTGTAGATTATTTTATAAACGAAAGAGATACGTCTGACATTTATTATTATTATTGGCCGTGCCATGCAGCATGCAGGATCTTAGTTCCCCAACCAGGGAATCAACCCAAGCCTTGCTGCAATGGAAGCACTGAGCCTTAACCACTGGACCACCAGGGAAATCCAGACAGAGACACTTCTGGAATCAATGAAAGCCTGCCTAGATTTGCCTTCCAATGGGTAAGAAACTGGTGATTTTGTCCAGTCTCACAGTTCAGGCCTTGTGCTTTGGGCAGGGCCTGTCTGCTGGCTTCATTGTGCTCTCAAACACCACAATCAAAGCTCCCCACAGCAGACCTGGGTCCATCTGCCCAGGACTGGACTTCTGATCCCAAAGGAGGGCAGACAAAGTAAGTTCATAGATCAAGCTGGACTGGTTGTTAAAAATATCAGAGCTTTTCAGGCCTGGGTCCATTTCTTGGCTCTGCCACTTACGTAACCTTGGACAAGTGACTTAATTTCCTTAAGCCCAGGCTTCCTCACCTGAAAACTGGCATCAACTGAAGTCCCTACATCATGAGGTTGTGCGATAATTAAATGAGAGAATGCTTGTCATGCACATGGCAGATCGTAAGCACTCTATAAATGTCAGCGACCACTGTCATGTTTTCTTGCCTTTACTGACCATGACTCCAGATCTTTTAAAATGGATAAGAGGAGAGAAGTGATAAGAGGAGAAAGCTGTTTTCTTGCTAGTCATCAATTCCTTTCATCAGAAAATATTTATTGATTATGCATCAGACATTCTCTAGACCTTGGGGACACAAAACCGAGAAGCTTATAGTCTACGGAATTGTGGTGGCATGGAAACAAAGGATTGTACTGAGGGTGGGTTAAACCCTCCAGGAAAGTGTATTGGTGGGAGGGGGGGCGGTGTTGTTGTGGAAACAGGCAGCAAGGACTGTCACAGCCGGCTTGGGGAATGGGCCCTGAAAAGCTTCTCAGAGCAGGAACATAGAAGGGAGTTTGAAGATTGTCAAAGGCATTCCCAGCAAAGACACAGTCTACACAAAGAACCAGGAGAGGGGAAGGCAAGGTCTGTCTGGTACAGCGAGAGCATATGGGAGAGTAGCCAGAGACACTTTCATTCAACATCAGGGATAGAAGGCACATTTTCAACCCTCATGGAGTTTAGAGACTGGTGGGGAGAGAAAGACAAGCAAATTAGTGATTATCACGTGATAATTGTGATGATGAGGGTACTCATTGTAGTGGGCACACTAAAAAGCATGGTTAGTCTCAACCTGAAGTGGTAAGGGATAACCAAGCAGGGAAGATGACACAACCTGAGCCTTGAAGATCTGAGACCAGATGTTCCAACTCTATTGGAACAAAGCAGAGGGAAGTGGAAAAAGATTCCATAAAAGATACAAGTAGAAAAGGGCATGGAGGTGTAAGAGTGGGCATGGATTCTTTGAGGAGAAGTAAGCCTATAGGTATAGCTGGGATAAACAGTGATGAGGCTAAGATATGCATACATAAGCTCATTCAACAAATATGTGTTGAGTGCCTCCTGAATTCCTATGGAATGTTCTAGGCTCTGGGGAGAAGACCAATCATCAAGTGGGCTAGAGAGCACAGATGGGGTTTTTAGTGGACCATGGAGTCTGATTTGAGTGTTATGCAGATGTGACCCCAAGAAACAGTGAGTCACATGGTGATCGATGAATCACTTTTCTGATTCTGAAGAACTAATGAAGGATCTTCAGGATCAATGAGTCCTTTTCTGATTCTGATTACAGGGGGAGGGTCTCAGCTCAGTTAGTTAATCTTTAATAACTCGTACTTATTAATCTATCTTTTTAACAGAGAGCTATATGCCTTAGCTTCAGAACACTCAGACAAGAATGTGTAACAAGGTAGTTTTGTGGTTTTTTTTAAATTACTGGATATTTCTATTGATGGCAAGTGAGACTAGTTTTCCATTTATAGACATTGTAACAAATTTTCTCTAAAATGTCTTTGAGGTAAAGTGAATGAGCCCAACCGTCCAATCTACTAAAGTACAGATGCAGATATAGCAAAACTAACCAGTTGATCTAGAAAGAGCTGAGGCCCTGAAAGTACTGCTGATGGCAAGCTGTTGCAAACATTGGGAAGGGAGAGAGAGCTGCTAAGAGATGTATTTGAACTGGGGGTTCCTTGGGTGCCAAAATTACATGTGCTATATTGATGTTTTTTGGTTGGGCCACATGACTTGTGGCATCTTAGTTCCCTGACCAGGAATCGAACCTGCACCATCAGCCAGTAAGAGCCCAGAGTCCTAACCATTAGACCACCAGGGGATTCCCAAGTGTGTCATATTGGTTTTGAGGTCCCAACACCTGGCATAGAGCCTGGCACTTAGCATGTGCTTAACTTGGGCTTGCCATTCACAACTAATAAGTTTGGGATTTTAAAATCCAAAACTTGCATTTATTCCTTCTATTCCATCCACATCTGTCATCACTAAGCTGCATAGATGCTTGGAAGGAGCTGGAAACTCTGGCATTATCTGACAGGAGCCTGTGGATAGACAGGAATTCCCATACTCGGACCAGCATGCTGAGGAGCGTATGAACCTGGGTCTCCCCTTGAAAACATGTTCTTGCTTACAAACATGGTCTCCCCTTGCAAACGGGAGTTCTCCTGACTCTTGTGATGACACTTCCACCTCTCCCGGGACTGTCTCCTGGAATCCTATGGTATCACTTCATTAATCTCAGAGACATGACAACCAGAGATGGTGGATGCTGATAGCATCTAATTCTGTCACTGTTTGAGTAGTTCTAAGAGACTTTTGTGGTTTCTTTCTTACTCCTTAAAAAAAAGTTCTTTTTTCACTACTCATAAGCATTTATGCTTGTCATGTTTGATCCTCTTAGTCTTTGGATGTGTTGTTTGGACCCTTGTTTACACTGTGCCTCTCTTTCTGGAGGTCTGATGATGTTCAGGAAAGACAGAAAAGAAATGCCTGGCAGCACTTCATCAATTCATCAGTTCCTGCATCCCAGCCATATCAAAGGGGATTTAAAATGGAGTTTTCAAATACATCATTTAGACCTGCCCATAGTATAGAGTGTTGGGAAGTTTCTAAACAGTGACATTGGGCTTACAGTCGCTGGCCTGATGACCAAATGATTTTTTTTTTTTGGTCACTTCTTTGTGGCATGTGGGATCTTGGTCCTCTAACGAGGAATCAAACCTCCACCCTTGCATTGGAAGCACAGGGTCTTAACTGCTGGACTGCCAGGGAAGTCCCCTAAATGATTTAAATTCCTCAGTTCTAAGCATACAGAATTTTTTAAAATTTTATTTTATTGAAGTATAGTTGATTTGCAATGTTGTGTTAATTTCTACTGTACAGCAAAATAATATTATATATCTATACAGCAGAATATATATACACGCTTACTCCTTGGAAGGAAAGTTATGACCAACCTAGATAGCATATTGAAAAGCAGAGACATTACTTTGCCAACAAAGGTCTGTCTAGTCAAGGCTATGGTTTTTCCTGTGGTCATGTATGGATGTGAGAGTTGGACTGTGAAGAAAGCTGAGCGCCAAAGAATTGATGCTTTTGAACTGTGGTGTTGGAGAAGACTCTTGAGAGTCCCCTGGACTGCCAGGAGATCCAACCAGTCCATTCTGAAGGAGATCAGCCCTGGGATTTCTTTGGAAGGACTGATGCTGAAGCTGAAACTCCAATACTTTGGTCACCTCATGCAAAGAGTTGACTCAATGGAAAAGACTCTGATGCTGGGAGTGATTGGGGGCAGGAGCAGAAGGGGACAACAGAGGATGAGATGGCTGGATGGCATCACTGACTCAATGGATATGAGTCTGAGTGAACTCTGGGAGTTGGTGATGGACAGGGAGGCCTGGTGTGCTGTGATTCATGGGGTCACAAAGAGTCGGACACAACTGAGTGACTGAACTGACTGAACTGATATTCTTTTTCATTGTGGTTTATCACAGGATATTGAATATATAGTTCCCTGTGCTATACAGTAGGACCTTGTTTATCCATCTTGCATACAGTAGTTTTAAGCAGGTAGGATTTGAACCTTAATGATGATTCCTACAAGGCACTGTGTCACTAAAGATATATCTTAAAAAACAGCTACACGCTCAAGTGAGATGCACGTGTCTTCAAGCCACTGTCCGGCCTTCCTTAGGTGTGTTCAATACCGCAGCCGTATCAGAGCAGCATTTGCAGGTACTACATGGCCTCTGGCTTCCCGTCCATGCAGGATATACAAAAAGCAGTCCTACTCTGGGGAAGGCCTGAGTCTGTTGACAGACGTTTCTCCTTATCTTGTTTTCGCATCAGTTGCAACACTGTGTCTGTTCAGAACAAGCGTGGGTGGGGGTTCCTCCTGCCCTGCCCTATGCTAGCTGTTAAAATAAGAGGGTGGTTTATCACATTGTTTTTCAAGCTAATATCAGGCCACCTGTAGTTCGTGACTCCAGTGGGTCCTGGGAGGGATCTGTTGATGGCTAAGGGAAACAAGCCCAGCTCTTTAGAGGGGTTACATCAACAATGCACTTGATAGTCATTCGATTTTAGAAATGAGAATTTGGGGCAAGTTTGAGGTTTTGTTTGATTGCTAAGGTCATTGCTAAGTCACTTCAGTCGTGTCTGACTCTTCGGACTGTAGCCCACCAGTCTCCTGTGTGCATGGGATTCTCCAGACAAGAATACTGGAGTGGGTTGCCATGCCTTTTTCCAGGGGGCTAATGTCATTAGGTAGCTCTCAAAACATTTGAACTACATTTTCTTTCTTTTTTAAAAACTTTTTATTTTAGTGTTGGAGTATAGCCAGTTAACAACATTGTGATAGTTTCAGGTGGACAGCAGAGGGACTCAGCCATATGTATATACCTGTATCCATTCTCCCGAAACGCAAACTCCCCTCCCATCCAGGCTGCCCCATAACATTGAACAGAGCTCCATGTTCTGTATAGTAGGATCTTATTGGTTATCCATTTTAAATATAGCAGTGTGTACATGTTGATCCCAAATTCCCTAATTGTCTCTTCCCCTCTTTCTTCCCCACTGGCAACCGTAAGTTTGTAAACTACCTTTTCAGACTCATATAATTGGACACATTTTCAAATCAATTGCTAGGAATTGTGGCAGGCAACTGACCACTAATATTGTAATTGCGCTTCCTAGTCCACAAAGCACTTACATGTATACAATTATTTCCATAATACAGATGAGAAAACTAAAGATCAGAAATACTAAGAAAATTTTGACCGAAGTCACATGTTTTATGGCTAGTGACCGAGGGAGCTAGAAGTCAGCCCTGGATCCAAGTATCTCTTAGTTCTGGGTCCTTTTACCTTCACCATCCTGCCTCTTGTTTGTTTTCACCTTCTTGTCCAAGTTCATTGTTTTGCTGCTGCAATGAACAGCACCTCAGTGCCTTGATAGTTGAGGTTTAGGGAGGGCAAGGTGGCCATGTAAGATCACTGGGGCCATGTAAGATCACTCATTACATTGCACCATGGATTCATACGTTCACAACAATTCAGAGCTAGAATTAAGGAAACAGACCAGTATTAACTGAGAAGGCAGCTGGGAGCTTCATGGACCTGTCACTGTGCAAGAAGAGAGATACTTAACTATTTACCTCCTCCCTTTAAGAGCACTGGAGCTCGGGGATACAAAGAAAGTTGTTGAACAAGTAAGAGGAGCCTGAATTTGAACCTTGGCTTATCTGATTCCAAAGCCAGCCTGGTTCCACCACCACATTCCATGGATGAGGAAGCCAGAGCAGTGGAATGTGACTTCATGGCAGTTACAGAGTTGAGTCTCATCAGCCTTATCCCAGTCTTCTCAGCACACCTGACAGACCTCATGTCTTAGGGGTGGGATTCTCCTCTGTTCCATCAGATGAAAAGTAGTCAGCATTGCGGATGATGTCCCTTTGCCCACCCATGACTGCAGTCATGAGAACTTTCGGTTGCAATTCATCCCAGCCATTGATTTCTACCTCCTGGTCCTTGTTCAGAATCCATCATGCCCATCATCCAGGCTCCGACAAAAATTGTTCATAAGTGATACCATTTGATTCTTTGATTTTTCCCTAACTTGCAAGAAGATAGGAGCCCGGGTAAATGATAAATAGGCATCGGCTTCGAGGATGCTAGAAACAGGGCCCTGGGGCATCCTGAGTGCCATGTGTGGAGGCTCCCTATGTTGCTACAAAGGCCAGAACCTACAGTTGCCCACACCCCCGCCCCTCAACCCCAGTGTCCCCACAGCCTCCATCCTCTGCTTCTCACACTCTGCACTCCAGCGCCTTTGGAAATCCATTTGCTTCAGGGGTGTCACTGATGTTCATTTTAAGTTGTGTATAGAAATATATCATGGATGCAAACCTGGCACAGGGATTAGTTCTAAATCTTTGTAGAAGACAGAGCGTCAGGGGCATTGGAGGAGGAATAACTATAAGATGCCTCCTCTACATCGTGATTGCATTTAATCCTCACAACTCTCGGAGGTGGGTGTTCCTCCCATTTTCCAGAGAAGATTGGGAGATTCGCACCGGGGTAGGGAGGTTTGCTCATCAAGGTTTCCCAGCTAGCGAGCAGTAAAGCCGGGATTATAATTCAGCTTTCTCTCCAGAACCAATACTCTTCACTCTTTACTGTGTATCAGCTAGAGCATCTTGCAGGGAGGGGATAATATGACCCCTGAACTTGAAGGATTTCTGTGCGTGGCATGTGGAGCCATAGAATGGGGTCTGAATCCTGGTCCAGTAGAATCCTAGCTGTGTGTACTCTCTGAGCTCTCTCTTCTTTTCCAAAATCTCTCAATAATATTTGAAACACATCAGATGACCTGTTTTTCTGATCTCTAATAAGCTCTACCATTATTAATTCCTTGACTCAATCAGGGACCTCATAATGGTACCCACAGGAGAAGGTGGAGCCAGAGGAAGAGAGTGGCTGTCAGGAACTCTGCTCACCTGGGCCAGCCTGGCAACAAGTGTGCTGTGTTAGGAATCAGGCGAGGTTGTTAGAGGAGGCCAAGCGCACAGGCGGCGCTTGCGGCGCATGCGCCTGGGCAGCCGGAAGGCGCTGTAGTCGCCATGATGCTTCTTGGAGCGGTTCTGCAGTGCGAGTGAGAAGTTAGTCCCCGGTGGTTAGCTGGGGAGCCAGAAGTGATTTTCTGCAGATTTGGTTTGAGATCTGACTCCTCAAGGCCTGGAAGTAAGTGTGGGGGCCGCAGTACTGAGTGGACAAGCGAACTTTGTCTCCACCTTGGTTTGGGCCCTGACCAGAGTTAACAGTTGGTGAGTACTTTTTTGTATTTTAAATCACTCTCTAAGTAAAGGATTGTTTGTTAAACTGTAGAGTTTAGCGGATAAACCACATTTTTTTGCGTTTAATTTTTTCAGTTTAAGTTTTTGTGTGTATATCCTGTTAGCTTTCGTAATTTACTCCTGATCTTGAGGTAGCAGTTTGAAAAGTGGTTTGGAAGTATATCGTTGACAGGTGAGGGGAAGCTTAACCTTGGGGAAAACTGTAAACTGCTCCAAACAAGGGGCTTTGTGCCTTGGGGACAGTCCCTGGGAGATTGTTTGCTCCAGTTTAACCAGAATCATCATGTCTCATCACAAAAGGAACATTAGTGCCATAGGTGATATTTTTTGTTTTATATTAAAAATTCCCGGCTCCCAGTGTATTAATTCTGTCCAGCCTGCGGGCCTGTACAAATCTGCATGGTTGTGTGATTCTGCTCCATCTGCATTGAATTTCTTCGCATCTTTTGTTCGAAGGCGTTAACAAATCTGGTTGTTTCTCGGGAGGGTCTAAGGACAGGATCCATTGTTTTTGGGTTATAAAGAAACAAAAAGATGGTGGTGGGAAAAGTTCTAGTTGGTCTTTTTATTGTGCAGTGTAGCCTGCAGGCTCCCCCATGTAATTAACACAAGTGTGGAAAGTTAACGGTTCCATCTAAAAGGCGGTGGGAGAAATTACAGAGCATGGAAATAATAAAATGAAGTCTTGTTAACAAGTGCAAGGCTGTTGCAGCGGCAAGTTTGCTGATGACCTGATGGGATGGAAGCCTTTTCAGGTGGCTTTTTTGGGCAATACTCACAGTTTCCGACGTCGTAGGGCTTTTCACAAGGAGATCTTCTTCTGACATGCACCTCAGGGCCCTGAGTTGTATAAAGGTTTCCTCAAAGTCACAGGGTTGCATCTACACTCACACCATAGCACCTACCCACCAGCCCACTGCTGCTCCTAAGGAACGTAGGGTGGTCAGAGTGGGAGGGATAGAGGCCTGAGAATTGGACCATTTCTCTCCTTGCGACTTTCCACTGGAAATGTCCCTCCTCCACCTCAAGACCTGTCCTGACGACCATTGCCCACAGGGAGCCATGTCCCTCCTCTGAATTCCAAGGGCACGCGTTGGCCTCCTCCCTCACAAGGCCTGTACCACCATTGAACTGTTTCCTGTGTTTTAATCTTGATGCCTGTGGAGACGACAGTATCCACAAGGGCAGTAATAGCCTTGCCCTTAGTCATCACATGTGGCTTGCATACACTGTAGTGTACACTCCACGAAGAGACTGGCAAACACCTCATGAGGAGAAATAGCCTGTTTTTTACTTAAAAAACCAAAATTATTTGCTTTAGAAATGAATCCAAGTCTTTGAAAACATTTCATGCAAAACACTAATGATAGCCGCATGGAGAGAGATGTAAGAGTTTAAACTGAAGATGTGGCGAAAGTTCTTACAGGAGGGCAGAGAATATCATCCCATAAAATAAAATAAGACTTTATCCCAGAAGGTCTGAAGACTCCTTACCTTCATCATTCAAGATCAGATTGGAGACTTCAGAGACCCCCAGATTGCTAAAGATTCTAGAAACCAAAAATGCATATGGGGTTTGGTAAAACATGAAGCAGGAAGAACTATCATATTTTAACTCGGGAAAATTTTTGTCTGACTCTTTGAACCATATTAATGCAATTAAATGAAGGAGTAGAATTGCTCTCAAACTTACTACTAATCCTGATTTTGCATTCATTTGTTATTTGTGTTCATTTATTCACTCATTCCTTTGGACACATCACATGCTCCCTGAGGACTGAAGCATGTCTGGTTCATTTTTGGAATGTCCTCTTCCTTTCCATTCCCATGAGCTTGGCTCATGGCAGGTTTTTCTTCATACATGGTTGTTGAATTGGGTTGGTTGTAGACATGCCACATACTTCCTTGAAATGTCTTTTTACTTTTCAAAACAAATACCATGCAAGTAATTCTTGAAAAATCATGGGAAAATCTGCCTGACTGAGAGTCATGGAAGTTTTGAAACTTGGGCAGTTTATTGATTTTAAAAAAGAAGTTTCAATCATGTCTAAACAAAAACTTTTTAAACTATGTTTTTAAAAGGTTACGCTCTATTTACAGTTATTACAAAATACTGGATATATTCTCCGTGTTGTACAGTACATCCTTATAGCCTGTCTTACACCCAACAGTTTGTACCTCCCACTGGTAACCATTAGTTCTCTCTCTCTCTCTGTGAGTCTGCTTCTTTTTTTGTTATTGTATAGAAACTTTTAGACCTTGAGAATAAGTGGGGCCATCTGAGACTCCAAGGTTCTTGGCATGAGTATAAAGTATTGTTTATTGTTCATTTGAGCCCCTCATTTGTGAGAGCAAGCATCCTGCCTCTCAGAGCACAGGAAGGGACTGTCTGAGATGCTTAGAGAAAGAGGACTTGGAATCCTGTTAACTGGTTTCGGGTTGATGGAAAAGTACATATTTCTAGGGTGGAAGAGAGATGAGCAACAGTAAGGGCCCAGGGAGGTGTACTCTAGGGACCTGGCATCCTTGGAATGAGTCTTTTTGACTTCAGAGTGGTGGTTCTTTCCTGTAGTGGCAGATAGGAGGATCTCTTGGCTCAGGGGCCAATGTCCCCTACAGGCTAACTCCTGGCCTTGAGAATGATTCACTAACCTGACTTGCTCAAGGATCCTGTGGCTTACACTTACTCTTAGAGATCAAAGCAGAGTTGCCAACAGCAGCAAGTGCTTTCGTAAGCTGTGTGTGAACTCAGAGGAACCAAAGTGGGTTGATGTTTTACGTTGGGGTTTAGTCCCTGGCTCAAGAAACCTGTCAGTTGAACCGTCTAATTTGGCCAAATATAGAGCATTCTCCACCTCTCAGGGCTTGCCTTTGAGAAGTGGCTGTGAGAAGTTTTGACTTTGAAAACACCTGTTGCTCTTCATCTTGGTGGGCAGTTGTCTTGTGAAAGGTCAGACAGACCAGTGGGGATGAGAACAGTTTCCATGGGGACCTGATAACAGGGGTCTCTCTCTTTCTTTTTGGAATATAATTGCTTTCCAATGTTGTGTTGGTTTCTGCTATACAACGAAGTGAATCGGTAATATATATACATATATCCCTTTCCTCTTAAACCTCCCTCCCACCCCTCTAGGCCATCACAGCGCCCCAAGCACAGGGGTCTTAAGAGGCTTCAGTTGGAGCAGATGTGGAGCAAAGCCCGATTTTAGGGCTGGTGGAAAGAGGAGGCATTCTCCCTAGAGGGATTATGGACTGATGCCCCCGGAAACTATTGTTTAAATTATTTTTTAAATAGAGAACTTTATCCCAGGGTTTCTATTTAAGGACCACACTTTCTAGAGGTGGCAGTGGGTAGAAACAGGCCACCTTCAGGGGATAGAAGAAAGGGAAATAAAGCCACCCAGATGAAAAGACCTATAGTTAAAGAATTTGTATTAGGACTCCAAATCTAGTTACTTTAGTGGAGGGAGGAGGCAGGTGCTAACCTGGCCAAAATGACACGTTTGCCCACATCTCAGCTCTCCAGCTAGGCCCCGCCCAGAGAGACCCAGGCGGCCTTCCCAGCTGCCAGCCAAGCTCACAACTCCAAAGGGAAGTGACTTTGAGGCTGCAGCTGGCTCAGCCTAAACTCCTCTCCACCACCACCACCACCAAGCAACCCAAGAGCCCGCAGTCCACTGTGTGAGGGCCAGTGACCCCTTTCCTCTACACACCATGGTAATTTTTCATAAAAACTGTAGAAGCAAGGGCTGCTTTCCTAGTCCTAATGAAGAGAGACTGTTTGCCAAAGAGCTACCATCCCTGATGTGCTTGTGTGGCCCAGAAGCTTCTTTGCCAATGACCTTGAATGTCCCCAACCCATCACCAGCTACCTCATGTGATCTGTTAATAGAGAGGTTGAGAGGCCTTGTGAGCAGGCAGGTGGAGGTGGATTCTTTCTGACCTTTCCGTCCACATCGGCCATCTCTATCACCAGACTTTGTGCTGCCGGTGCTCTGCCCCGCTCAGTCTTAAGAGGCTGTGAGGGGAGCAGATGACCAACTGGAATCCTGTGATCCCAGGTGTGGTGTCAGTCTCCACAAGTCACCCTGAGGCACTGGTGCACAAACTGGCTGACCAGGTCCAGGCCTCAGGCCACCTAACACCCCAGCAGCTCTTCTTCAGGAATCAAAAAAATGTTCATGGTAAAGAAAAAAGATAAAAACACATTCTCTTATTTGCCAAAGCTCTAGTTTTTAAGGCTGCTCCCAAATTCAGATCTAAGGCATGGGACTTGAGAATGTGTGAGTTATTTGGAAGAATCCATCCATCCATTTCTGAACAGAGTTGAAAAGGTAAATTTGAGACCTCTCTTCTCAATCTTAACCTAACCCTTTTAGTGGCTTCTATAACCTGAGCACTCACAGGCAGCCAGAGGTCTTGTTTGCACATCTGACCAGCTGTGGGAAAGTTCCTTCCATAAAGATCTAGAGAAGAGGCTTTGTTGCCAATAATTTGGGATAGAAAACTAATAGCTTACAGCTTAGTTCATATTCTGAAGAGATACAGTAAGATAGGGAATTTCAGCTGCACATACCTATATATTATTTTATGTATGCCAAGCGAAGATTTTGCCATTCTAGATAGAAGAAAATGGTTTGCCTTTATCTAAACTGGTCTAAATCTAAATTTAGGACAGATGGACTATGTTCTTCAACTCTGTCTTTGGTCCCAAATCTTATCAATGCTGTTGTTAGTCCAAAGTGAAATAAGTAAGCGAGCACTGGTAGAAAGTTTCCAGCTGGTCTTCTTGGGTAGAAGTGCCTCTTATTCTGAGATTGTATCCTTCCTACTTTTTTTGAAATTAAAACCTCCTTTCTGTTATGAATCATGGTGATAATTGGTAGTGGGGACTTTAGAATAAGATTCTCCGTAAATGAAAAGTTAACTCCGTGAGTCCACTCAAACCCCACTGGCCCCTGCTTTCAAAATGCATTGGGCCATAAAATGCAGATACCTGGGACCAACTGGTCTACCCATCTTCTTATAAGCCATCAGGCAGATAAGATTTTTCTGCTCATTGTGCTAAAAGATTCTACAAACCAGTTCTGCAGGCTTTTCCCATACAGTCGGCGCTTGACCAGCATGGGGTTTAGGGGCATTGATCCTCCTTGGATCCATCCATTCAACAAATAATTAGTATTTACTATTGAAAAAATACGCGTATACATGGACTTATGCAGTTCTAACTCGTGTTGTTCAGGGATCAGTTGTACTTTCTTCCTGGCCCTGCTGGGAAGTCAGAGCCTTTTCTGGCTTGTGCCTTCTCTGCTTGATGCCCTCCTATTGTATCTTCTCAGTGAAATTCCTGACGAGAGAGCCAATGTGCCCCTTCCTCCTCTGGGCCACTCAAGCCCCTTGTTCATACTTTGTTCTGGCCCTTGCTTAGTCATGATTGTGGTCCTACTGACGACCACTTAAATCATCATCGTGCCTGACTCTTTGTGACCCCATGGACTGTAGCCTGCCAGGCTCCTCTGTCCATGGGATTTTTCCCAAGCAAGAATACTAGAGTGGGTTGCCAGTTCCTTCTTCAGGGGATCTTTCCAACCTGTGGGTCAAACAAACTGTTGTCTCCTGCTTTGGCAGGGGGATTCTTCACCACTGAACCACCTGGAAATCCCTGCTTACCATGATAAAAGATAATTATTTGATTGAGCCTCTTTCTCACTAGACTGGGAAGTCCCTGACAGCTTATCTTTTTGTCTTTTTTTTTTTTTGTCCTTGCTAAATACAGTACGTGATAAATATGTGTTTGTTGAATGAAGAAGTATCCTAAATATCAGGTTACAGTTGGCGTCTGCTATACTCCTTTGTCTCCCTCGGTAGGAATGAGCAGTTAGGCTCCTTTATAATAATCCTCATGATTCATGGATCCTGTGATGAATCCCCTCTTTGGCCATCTCTTCTCCTGACGTTATTGTAATACTAGTAGAGAGGCACTGGGCCAGGAATCTGCACACCTGGTTTCTAGTTCCGACTGTTTAACAAGTCTCTCTTTGGAGACTCCATGTACTCTCTGTTAAGGAAGGAGACGGAGAGCCAGGGTCTTGAAGGTTCTCATTATCCTCAACATCCTACAGAAGAGCAGGCGGGAGGGAGGAGGGCCTCAGATGTGAGACACATGACTGTTCTGCAGAAAATTTCCCTCAAGTCATTTAAACTTGAGTTTGATTTGGAGTAACCTGTGTGTTCATGCATCCAGCAAAATCTATTGTCAAATAGATAGTACCATTCACTTTATGTCTCAGAAGGCCCAGTGGGTTTTGGAATCAGAACGTCTCAAAGTTGGATGTTCTGAGTTTGGTCTCCATGTTCTAGGAGACATGTAACATGGGATAAGTCTCCATCTGGACTTCAGGTTTTCTCATGGGCAGAGCATGTATAATGATCCTTCTGTTGTAGTTGTTAAGAGAGCGTAATGGGAAAATGTAACGCATCCAGCATGGTGCCTGGGGTACACATGTTTAGCACTTGGTCATTCCCCATCCCCTCTCCTGAATGTGGGGAGCCTTCTCATGACAACCCCAGACCCAGCCTACTTAAACAGGAGAAACTCATCCTTGAAACTTTTCACCTTCTTTCCCTATCTGTACCTTTGTGTCTTGTTGTTCAGTCCCTCAGTCATGTCCAGCTCTTTGTGACTGCATGGAGTGCAGCACGCCAGGCTTCCCTGTCCTTCACCATCTCCCGGAGTTTGCTCAAACTCATGTCCGTTGAATTAGTGATGCCATCCAACCATTTCATCCTTTGTGCCCCCTTCTCCCCCTGCCCACAATCTTTCCCAGCATTGGGTCTTTTCTAATGAGTTGAGTCTTTGTATCAGGTGGCCAAAGTATCGGAGGATTAGCATCAGTCCTTCCAATGACTATGCAGGGTTGATTTCCTCTAGGATTGATTGATTTGATCTTGCAGTACAAGGGACTCTCCAGAGTCTTCTCCAGCACCACAATTTTCACGTGCATGCGTGACTGCTGGAAAAAATGTAGCTTTGACTACACAGACCTTTGATGGCAAAGTGATATCTTTGTTTTTTAATACGCTATCTAGGTTTGTTATAATTTTCCTTCCAAGGAGCAAGCGTCTTTTAATTTCATGGCTGCAGTCACCATTCAGTGATTTTTGGAGCCCCCCAAAAATAAAGTCTGTCACTGTTTCCACTTTTTCCCCATCTATTTGCCATGGAGTGATGGGACTGGATGCCATGATCTTAGTTTCTTGAATGTTGAATTTTAAGCCAGTTGTTGTTTTTTTGCAGGGGCAGAGGGGTCTAC
Source organism: Redunca redunca (assembly GCA_006410935.1). NCBI lineage: Eukaryota > Metazoa > Chordata > Mammalia > Artiodactyla > Bovidae > Redunca > Redunca redunca. The sequence goes on along the minus strand of SJYQ01003368.1, from coordinate 319,569 downwards.
TTTTTTGTCTGCCAGAACCTTTGTGTTTACTTTGTAAAATATAGGCTGCTTGAAGAGAAGCTTCAGTCAGAGGGCAACACTGATATCTATCCCACAGAATTTGGGAAGGATGGGATTTCAGGAGTAGAGGTTTCAGGGGAGAGCAGGGCTTCACCACTTACAGGTCAGTCCCAGTAGAGCTGGCCAGGTGTGCTGCCTGATATATGAGCTTTAAATTCAGTAACTCAGAAGGAGAAGGGCAACAGGTGTGGGTGTGGGAAGGATTAGAGAGTCATTGTGTGTCCTGCTGCTCCGATTCCTTGTTAAGGGTGGTGAAAATAACTTCAGCAGCTGATAGTTAACGTGTCCAGGTGTGTGCCTGTGCTCAACAGTCACCACAAACTGCTGGCATCCTGAGTGGAGTTCTCTAGTCCATGGCTTTTGCAGATGGGGAATTTGAGTCCCCACCCAGCTTTTTCTCCCAGAGACTTAGAAGAGATTATCACAAGGTCTCAGAAAGCTGGAGCTTTAAGCCATTTTTTGTGTTCATTCATTCATTCACTTGTCTGGGATTCAGAGAGAATTCTCACTCGTAGATGTAAGATGATGGATAATAAATTACACAGTCTGGCCTTCCAGGTCCCCATAACAAGGGGCGGTGAGACCAACAGAAGTGAAGTTAGAAGATATAAATGCAGTTTCAGAAAGACACCTGGGAGCAGGAGGAAGAACAAGTCGGGGTTGTGCTGTGCGCTGGGGAGATGGGGGGCCGCTATTGCAGGCTGATGCCGTGCCAGGCCTGGTGCTGTCCTTCACATGTGTTTTCTCCCCCTGTGTCCCCACCCCTCTGCTGGGCAGCTCCAGCCTCCTCCCATTTTTCAAGGAGAAGGCTCAGACATGTAGCCCCATACCTGACGCTCCCCATGTTAAAAGTGGTGGAGCCAGAAGTGAAATCCTTGTCTGGCTGGTTGTAGGGTCCCCAGCCTTTGCCTCCAGAACTCTGTAATCTTGAGCTGCAGCAATGGTAGCCAACCTTGGCCAGGCCACAACTGGGACAGTAAAGGTGCAAAGCAGAAGTGATGAGGGTGGAGGTGGCCCCAGGAAGAGCATCCTGGGGAAGTTGGGAGGCGGAACTGGTGGACTCTGGAAACACAGAAGCTTGTGCTGCACACCACTCCCCTAGAGCTCATGCGCTGTCTTTCCACAGGCAAGGGAAGCCCAGGAGGAGGCTCTGGGGAGCGGGGAGTCGGGGGAGGTGGTGGAGAGGTAGTGGAAACAGCTAAGCACACCTTCTGGGTTTTCTGGGACAGTCTTCACCTGTAAGGCTTGCCTTTCGTTGGTAGTCTATAGGGCAAAAAATTATCTTGACAACTGCTTCTGAAAATGAAGAGCCCAGTGAAGCCATAGGTCAGGAAGGAGGTGAAGACAGGGGGAGGTGACAGTTGACTGAGGGCTGTTGGAAGCAAGATTCATAGAGAGCGAACTCTGAGCAATCCTGACTCTGGGCCTCTGTGTGCAGGCAGGATCCCTCCAGCCAGGATTCCCAAGGAAGCCCCTGTCCTCCCTCGATAAAATCTCTGGCAAGGAAGCTTCTCAGCTTGCAGTTCAGATTCCAGGAATCTCTGCAGCACATACATTTTAGCAGGGAAGACGCCATCCTCAATCCCAGCCCTGGAATTCTTCATGTTTTTAGTGCTTTAGTGCTTAGGGGAAAGAGAGGAAAGCAATTGGATCCCATTCAAATCCATCTCCTTCCTTCCTTTTTCCTAGCCTCTCTCTCCAGAGAGGTGGGTCCCTCTCCCAGGTCATCAGTGACAAGGTTGTTGCCCATGAGTCCTAGGCAGGCTTACAGGACACAGGCAGGGAGGAGCTAAGATCAAACCAGGATGGGTAAGGGGGAAGGCAGGGCTGAGAGGTGGGCAAGGAAGGTTGGGCGCTGGCAACCCTCTAGCGCATTGTGAGGCCGCCTCCTAGGAAAGCATCCACCCAGGACACTTTTGAGCACATTCCCTGGAGATGTCAGCCTGGCCTTGGCCTTTTTGCCATCTCACTCTGCACACTGGGCAGAGATGTGGAAAAAAAGCCAAGGTTTCTAACAGAACTGATGTCCTGTGTTTAGGCAGACCCCCTGCTTGCCCTGATGGCTCAGATGATAAAGTGTCTGCCTGCAGTGTGGGAGACCTGGGTTCAATCCCTGGGTGGAGAAGATCCCCGGAGAAGGAAATGGCAATCCAGACAGAGGAGCCCTGTAGGCCACAGTCCATGGGGTCGCAGACTGAGTGACTTCAGTTTTTTCAATTTCTTGTCCCAAGCCTTTCTTCTTCACCTTCTAAAGTGGGAATGATGGGACTTCCCTGGCGGTCCAGTGGTTAAGACTTTGTGCTTCCAACGCAGGGGGTACAGGTTTGATTCCTGCTCAGGAAACTAGGCCCCCAGATGCTGCAAGGTGCTGCCGTAAATTAAATAAAATTGGGGAATACTGATCTCATCCCCAGGGTCCACACACCCTCCCTCTCTGGGATACTGTAAGGACAGAGTCAAAGCAAAGAATCTCAAGGCTAAAAATCACCCCAGGATTCATTTTGCCCATCCTCCCCCTCCAGTCCTCTCCATAACAATACCCACAGCAGACAAAGGAATGTGGCAGGGCAGAGAGACCACCTCGGAGGAAGAACCCACAGCTTCCCCTTGGTTGGGAGCCAAGTTACAAGTTGTCATGCCAGCTTTTTTTGTGTGTGTGTGCTGCATGGCTGTTCATCATCAAGTAATTCAGGCCACTCCAAAAAAAAAAAAACTTCCCTCAAAATGAGGGAGTGATTTGCAGCATCTGTTCCTTCCTTTTTAATTGAATCTGTCTTCTCAGATACCAGGAGCAAGTGCCAAAGTCAGCAGCAGAATTCAGCTGTGTACATTTTGAAGGCGCTGGAAGATAAATTTCTGTGCGCTGTACGGATGTAGACTGTACAGAAACCAGATGGCCACACTGTCCTCAAAGTCCTCTTGCGGGCAGTGACCATTCTAGGGTGAGGTCAGTCAGTTCTCCTAAGGAGCTGCCTCAGTGGATCCATGCCCAGGATGGACTTGGAAACTTCCTCCAGAGAGCAGGGCATGGCTTCACATGAGACAGGCTTTCTCAGCAGTCCAAATGGACCCAGAGGTGCTCATGCCTCCCACCATTCTGCTCCCCACCCCCATCCCCCAGCGATGGGTTGGCATAGCCAGGATCCAGTAGGTTCTCATATATTGATTCTCCAGCCTTGTTGAGAACCAGGAGGGCTACCAAGGTGGTGCTCTGGAATTCTCTGCCCCACAGAGTGTCCCACCTGGAAGAGTTCAAATGCTGGGAGGCAAGGAGAGGAGTCAGTGGGGACTGCAGGTCCCTTCCCACTCTTGATGTTGAAGACAGGTGCAGACATACACCTGCATTTACATACATGTGCACACACAAACCCCAGAACCGTGGAAAGCTTCAAGTACAGCTTCTTAAAAACAGTTCTTTCCAGAAGAATTGGGGATTTTACTCCATTCAGGAAGGGTGAGCCAGAAGCATACAGGAATGTATGCTTTTGAGCTAAGCCCCAGAAAGTTCATTAGAAAGTCATCCTTTTTCTCTATAAACGGTGACTTTCTGAGCCTTCTTAACCAGAACTGGGAGATCATGATGCCCCAGCAGCTCAGCCTTCTTGTGCTGTGAGACTGGACAAAGGAGCTTGGTCAGTGTTCCCCATTTCAGGCAGGGAAGTCAGGGCTCAGGATGGAGATGATGCTTTCCCTCGGGTGCACGGAAGTTACGTGGTAAATTCCTCAGCCCAGCATCGGTGAAGGGAGGCCTTGTTGTGGGAAGTCAAAGGCCTTCTGGTTGGCTGACGTTATAGCAGATCTTGAAGGCATGGAGCAGTACCAGCGAAGGTCAAGATCTGTAGATGGGAAAGCCCTTGGGGAGAAATATTCTGTGGCAGTAGAAGGAAAATCATAGGCTTAGCATCTGGAGAGTGTATGTTACTTGTCCAGGGAGCTAAGCTTCTTGTTAGCAAACGTAAATACAGACATCCTGCATTTTTTCTGAGAGACCTGCCCAAATTCTTGTTAAGAAATGTTCAGAGAATCAGAGTATTTTATTTTGGGGACTTAGAGTTTACTATTCTAGTCGCTGACAAATCTGGCTACATGTCGCAATCACCTGGGGAGTTTTGAAGAAATAATGATGTTCAGAGCGTTCCCCTGAAGACTCTGATGCACTAGGCCTTGGTGGACCTGGGGCTGTGGAAGGTGTATTTTGACTGAGGGCACTGGTAATCCAGATGTGCGGCCAGCTCGGTGACCTGATCTACCATGTCTGGCTGGTAACAAAACAGATTCTGTGTAGCTTACGGCACTGGCCTGGAACCTGGATGACCAGGTTCTGAAAACAGGAACCAAGGACCCTGCTGCCATCATCTCTGTACTTGGGGTCACTCCTTTAAGGCTCCAGGTCCTTAACTGGAGGAGTTGATTGGCTAAGTCCAGGTCATTTGTCTGGATACCATCTGACAAAGTCAGAAGAGAGTACCTGCCCCATCGCTTACTTAGGGGGCTCCCCTCTCATCCTTATTAAGATGCCCCCTAATAAGAATGGTGCTCAGATACTGGACAGCCAAAGCAAGAGCGATCCCTGCAAGTTCCCTCTGTCAAGGGAATACCACTAAGTGTTCATCAGGACTGTGCTGGGAACACCCTCCTCTCCCCACCCCACCCCCGCCACAGTTGGGGAGCTCTCCACCTTTCAAGATGATCCATTCTGTCTCTGGACAAATTCCATGATTAGGAAGTTCTTCACAAATCCACCTCCCTAAAACAGCTACCGACTAGCACTCAGGTTCAAGTCTTTCTCCAGGTTGCAGCTAAACATACATAAGTGATATTTAAGAGAAATTTCTGAGTTTCCTCTTCTACTTTCACTTTAACACTTGAAGCAGTTGAAAGGCAGATCCCTTCCTCCAGGAGTCTGGTCCGAAGACAGCATGATGAAAAGGAGAAAGCACAGGGTCACACTCGGTCCTGACTCAGAATCTGGCTGTGCTGCTGCTCGTGGTGTGACTTGGGACAAATATATTCAGCAGAAAACTGGAGATACTAATGCTGGCAGATTTTAAGCTCAAACACTTGACCAATGTGTTTCCTCCTTCTAGCCTTGCTCACAGCAAACCCATGCCAGCTGATGACAGGGAAGCAGGGTGGGATAGTGGTTAAGAGCAGAAGTGCCAGGCATACCTGAGCCTGACTCTGGGTCCCTCTTACTATTTTCATAACTGTGAACAAATGACTTACCTCTCCTTTGCTTATCTGTAAAATGGGCATAATAATAGTAGCCACACCATAGAGTTGTTCTGGAGGTTAAGTGAGATAAATGTCAAAGGCTTACGTGTTGCTTGGTGTATAAATAACACTCAGGAAGTGTTATTTCTTGTTCTTATTGATTGGCAGTTGGGGGGGATGTATAACTCCTTGACTTGGACTCACTGTCGTTGGGGAAGATGGCTGCCTCTTGCAGGAAAGTCTTCACTCTGCTGTCATTGTCCATGAGGAAGGAGACAGGGCACACACTGGTTTTTTGTGCTTTGGCAGCGACCATCCAGGAAACTTCTGGATCAGTAGGCCCCTGTGACTGGTGGGGTTTTGGCTGAGCTGTTGTTGAGGGCCATTGACTCTATCTTTTGCCAGAGGAGAGACAGCACATCTCATGGGAGAAACGCTAATCAGAAAGTCCATGATAACTGCTCCTCTCCTCCTCCTGCTCCCCTCCCCTCCTTCAAAGCGTACACACACACACACACACACACACACACACTCCTTTTTTCCTCTTTCTTTTTTGAAACAGGGAATAATTTAAAAACCCAAATCCAAACATCCAGCAGAAGTTTATGCTTGAATCTCAGAATACAACATATGGCTTCCCAACCATTGCCAGGTTCTGCAAACCACAAAGAGAGAGAGAGGCCTTCAGCCTCTGCCATGGCCTCCCTAGTTTGGGGACCGTTTGCCACAGAGTCAGCACCCCTCCCTCAAAGACTTGGGGTGCTGGAGTTCAACCCCATGAGTTTTACTCATAATTGTATTTCCTGCTCCTTTGAAAACATTCCAAGAATGGCCAGGATTCAGATGCTTTTCTTCCCTGTCTTTACTACTTTATCACTTTCTGCATGGGGTTTAGAAGCACTGGGGACCACAGAGAGGGGATTTGGAGGTGGAATTTTATGGTCATCTCACACTGTTCCCTGTTGGGGCAGAAAAGCTGTGTGGGGGTGGCAGCAAGCTGGAGCTGGTGAGAACCCATAGAGGAACGGGATTCTGGAGACACGAGTGGGGTTGGTGCTGAACCACACTAAGGGCTTCCTGTCCACCCTGAGTCTTGGGCCATTACGAGGCCCTTTCATCTTCTGAGGCCTAGGGACTCTTCCCTTCCAGTCTTGGCTGCTCCATAGAAAAGTCTGGGTTCTAGACACATAATCTCTCCACTGGGCAGATAACACAACTGGAATATGGCCTGATGGGATAAAATTCTTGTCTGTGAAGTCCGGATATCCAGATCTTTGGGTATCAGAACAGGCTGCAGGCTGTGTCCCAGAATGGTTGAGGGGGAAGGAGATGGGGGTGTGGATAAAAGGAAAAACTCCCCCCTTTCCTCACAGTGAAAGACTTAGGGCATGGCTGGCCAACCTCCTCATTTGTGTGGATCACAGAGGAAGTCAAGTCGATTACAAACTCATGCCTCCTCCTCCTCTCCTGCCCAAGTAGAGAGACAGGTTCAGCCCGAGTTTCCCTTAGCACAGCTGAGGCCACAGTGTAACAAGCTGCGCAAGACTTGAGCAGCCTCTCAGGATCAGGGCGACTCTTAGGTCGAGCCCCGTCTCATGGGGTTCCCACAAGGCTACCTCTCAGCCTGGGCCTGGCTGCCTCCATGTGGCAGAGCCCCCTACTCCCTCAGGTCCCAGGATAACCTTCCAATAGTGCCAGATTCCCTGCAGTCTCAGCAGAAGCGAGCACAGCCCAGCGACAGGAAGATTCTCTCTCCCCTTCCCTCCCTTCCCTTCCAAGACCTACTTTCCAAAAATCTTCATTACCTGCCTGGGAATGGCTACAGCCTGGACTGAGAGTGGGAGTGTTGGGTCCCTCTACCACTCCTAAGAAAGTGATCCTACCCACAGCATCCCATCAGAAGCTAAAGGACCTGTCACCGTGGAAGAAATGTCCTTGCAGGAGCTGACATCTCCGCTCAGGATTCTCGGGAATGGGAATCCCCTCCCCACCAGGCCATCTGGATCCTGTGGGCTCTGCCACGTGCATGAGCTGTGGCTGTGGCTGGAGTTACCAATCAGTAGAGGGAGAAACATGACAAACAACAAAGGCACTTGTGAGTGTCCACTGCCCTCTTTGGGGTTGGGGGTGTGGTGGCTATAATTAGCTTTCTAGCACTCTGTGTTCACAGAGGGGGAAACGAGCCCTTGGAGATTGTATATTTTCCACTGCTCTGCCCCGTGATGTCACTACAGGTGCCTTCTGGCCGACCCCAAGCTTTTCGTTCTCCAGGAACTTCTGTGACTGTTGGTGGCAGTTTTGTAACTGAGAAGTCACTGGGGGCTTGGTCAACCACCAGCAAATGATTTCCTGTTCCCTTCCCCACTACACCGCCCCCCCCCACCCCCCCACCGCCCAAGTCTGGGGACAGCCTGGGGCTGGCAGGCAGCCCAGAGCCTCCTGAAGCCCCCAGGGCTGGAGGGGCGGGGAGAGCGCCCGAGTTTACGGGAGTTTTCAGACTTGCACTGTTTATGAAAGCCTTTCTGAGCAAGTTTGAACTAAGCCGAGAGGGGAAGCTTTAGGATGGGAGTGAGGGTCTGGTTGCTGACAACCTCTGAGGGTTCCCTCAACCCCTGACCTGCCGCCAGTCAGCTGCTAGGCCTTGGTGGTCAGGGACCAGCCCTGGACTGGGGGGCTGCCGCCAACATCCTTCTCAGGAGGCATCAGGGGNGCCAGTGGCCCAGCCCCCATGACACCAGGCCAGCACTTGCTTGGTGAGAATGAATTCAACTGTAAGTGGATTTCTCACCCAAGTTTTAAATACCTCCAGGAAAGTAGATGTACACGTATCTAGTTGGATGTGTAAAATACAAGTCAGATAGAACTCCTTTTCCTGTTCTAAAATGACCTATCAGAAAGCCCCAGGCACTGGGTTCCTGGCAGCTCCCTGGGACATCAGTACATGGTATCAGCATTGAGAGCTGTGGCAGCTTGTGGAAGGAGTGAGCATATGGAGTCCGATGGCCTTGCGTTTTCTCAACTCTGCTGCCTTTAGCTGTATGATCCTGGACAAGTTATTTAACCCCTGAGCACTGACTTCCTGGTCTGTAAAATGGGGGTAATGCAGGTTTGTGTGAGGATTAAGTATATGTGTTAGTCGCTCAGTAGTGTCTGATTCTTTGCAGTCCCATGGACACTAGCCTGCTAGGCTCCTATGTCCATGGAATTCTCCTGGCAAGAATACTGGAGTGGGTTGCCATTCCCTTCTCCCAGGGATCTTCCCAGACCCAGGGATCAAACCCGGGTCTCCTGCATTGCAGGCATATTCTTTACCATGTAAGCCGCCAGAGAAGCCCAAAGTATGATACATGTAAGAGCAAATAATGAAGGGCTCCTGGGACACTCAGTCATGGCATTTGTTGTGTTAATAATAATAGCCTGGAATAAAGTATCTTTGTGATTAGAATGAATAAAGGGATGATAGAGGGTCAGAGGTGAAAAGCTAACCATGGAGTGTGGGTTTTTTGGAGAGGAAGATGAGGTTCTTTGTTAGGATTTGTATCAGTTTGGAGTAGAAAGAGGATAGTTCTGCCATACCTTGCTCCTCCAATGTGATGCAAATCCTCTGATGGACTTGCTTAACTGCAATTAAAAGTCATGGTTTTTGAGCATTTACCGCGTGCCATTGTTCTAAGACTCACACATGTATTGATTATCTTAATCTTTGTTACAACCCAGGGTGGTGGGTATTACAACTGTCCATTTTACAGATGGATTAACTGATGCATTGAGCTTGGTTAAAAGAAACTTCCCCGTACCACACAACTAATAATTGGAAGAGCCAGAAAGCCACTTCCCTCTCTGAGCTTCATTTTTCTCTTCAAAGGTTGGGTGAGGGTTAGAGATTCACTAATGTCCAGTTCTATGTGTGTCCTAAATTTACTTGGGGAACTTTCTGGAGTATGTGGAAATTTGAGTTACTTTGGTGATATTGGTGATGGAAAAAGAAACCATTTAGGAACCTTTCAGTGACCTGAAACTCTTTAAAATATTACATATTCACTTGCCTCCTTTTTCACTTCTCTTTCCTTGTCTTTCCTCTTCCCCTAAATGGGTCTCTGAGAGGGAAAGACCTGAACTACATACACATCATTAGCTCTTAGAGCCAAGCTCCTTTCCCATCATATAAGTCAAGGAGTGTCTGAAATTGTTAAGAAAGCCAATCCTATGAATTCTCACCACAAGCAGAGTCTGTGTATATATATATATATATATATATTTTTTTTTTTTTTTTTTCTGTTTCTTGAATGTTGCATCTGTATGGAGTGGTGACTGTTCACTAAACCTCTTGTGGTCATCAGTTCATGATGTATGTGAGTCAGATCATTATGCTGCACACTTAAACTTACACAGTGCTATATGTCGATTACATCTCAATAAAATGGAAAGAAAAGAAAAAGAGCCTCTGATCAGAGGTTGTAACAGTCCAGCCTAGCGTCTTTTTTCAAGATTTTTTTCATGTAGACCATTTTTAAAGTTTATTAAATTTGTTACAATATTGCTTCTGCTTTATTTTTGTTTTTTTTGGCCTCAAGGCATGTGGGATCTTAGCCCCCACCAGGGATTGCACCCCCACCCGCTGCGTTGGAAGGCGAAGTCTTAACCACTGGACCTCCAGGAAAGTCCCCAGCTTAGCATCTTGAGAGATCTTTGCAGCTGTTTCTCTCTTGCAAAGCCTAAAGCATTAGAAACAGATTCTTCAAGAATAAAACTTCTTGAAGAGTCATTTGCTCTGGTTGTTTCTGCTTTGTTTCCTCTACTTGTAAATTGAGTCCATCCATGGTTTTGGTCCACCTTCTGCCCAAACTGCTCTTGTCATGGTTGGCAGTGGCCTCGGCATGTAGATCCAGTCAGTTCTCAATCCTCCCTGTGTCCATCATTGCTCTTTGAGCCAGGTGACCCCGTCTTCCTTCCTTAAGGACACCTGCCTGCCAGGAGACTCTTATCTTGATCCCCCTTCATTAGTTGCTTCTGCTCTGACGTATCCCCTCACCTCTATATGTTGAAGGATCTTGGGCTTAAACACTGACCGCTTCACTTCTCATCCAACGTAGGATGGATTAGATCACTCCGCAGCTCACAACACCCCCACCCTCACCCCGTGTTTTTCCCATCAGTGGCAAGGTAAAATCTAAAGTCTTCAAGTTCCTATCTGGTGTGTTTCCTCGGCATTTCTCTGGTTTCGTCACCTTGTACCCCCCTCCTTGCTCTTTGAACCAAAGCCACTGATCTGCTTACTGTTTCTTGAATACAGGAAACATGCTCCTGCTCAGGCTTTTGTACTTGCCAGGAAGGCTCTTCATATAGAGGTCCACATGATTCCCTCCCTCCCTCATTCATTTATGATCTCACCAAACTGCCCTATATAAAACAGGAATCCCTTCCCGTTGTTCGTTGCTTTGTTCTTTTCCAAAGTTCTTATCATAAGATGCAGATATTTATTTATGTATTATCTGTCCTCTCTCAGAAACGTAAACCACATGAGGGTGAAGATTTTTGTATGTTTCATTCACCGCTGTATCCCCAGGACCAGAACAATGCCTGGCACGTGGTAGATGTTCCACTAATACTTACTAATAAACGGTATAGGTCAGTTTTTACAATAGATTCCTAATGACTAGCCCAGCTATTTATTGAACTCTGTTCACTTAGAGTGAGTGAACTTTCACACTATTGAGGATAGGAGTGGGAGCATGGTGTTTGGGAGGGCTACTCATCCTTCTCTGCCATAGAATCTTTTTCCATCTGATATTTACCATCCCAGGATCTCAGCTGTAGCTCGGATTTGCCTGAGGATATTTGTCAGGATGATCTGGACTAAGAATTCACTGTTGCTCAAGATGGTTTCCCTGAGAAGATCCTCGTTGGAACACCATCCCTTTAAAAGTCCTGAATCCAGACTGCCTGTTCTGTAGACATTCTCAGATGCATTATTTAAAGTTATTTCCAGTGGTGCGTGGGCTGGAGGTGGGAGCTACATTTGTTACTTAGTGGTTTCGAAAAGCCTTCCAGGATCTCTTTCCTCTTTACCCCCCAAAATTTGCTCACTCTTAACCCTCCTCTGTTGTTACCTAACATAACCTCTTAGACTTCATAGCTCCCCAGCAAATCTTTGTGCATTTCATCAGCATGCCCAACTCTTAGTGGGTGAAATTTAGGAACGTGCCATCCCTTCTTTGGGGATGTCTCTTAGAGTGAGACTTCTTTTCCTTGGGGAGGCTGAGAATGATATTCATAGAGGATACTTTTTATTGAATGAACCAGTTGCACATATTTTAATTCCTTGGAGAATGTTCCATATTCACGGTACAGCATATTAGTCATAATACTTTTAAAGAATAAAAACATTGCATTGAATTCACATGATTTACCATCATGCTCTGCAACCCTTCACGTCTGTTATTTCATTTGACTCTCATGTAGCTTCCTGTAATGAACAAGTAGTATCCACATTTTACAGATGAAAACAGAGGTGCCGTTGGGGGAGGGACTTGATTAAGACTGCTGTTGGTCAGTGGTCCAGTTTGTCTCAGGTCTCTGGTGCTCCCACTTCCTGGCCTGCAGCCTTTGGCCTCCCCTCTGTAGTGACAGGTGTTGTCTGGTTCTCCCCTGCACCCCTGGAGCTCAAGTATCAAACCCTTGATGATTGCCTTTTCCTGCAGTAGTCCATTTCTAGCTTGCAGCATCCTACCGTGGATTCTGCCAGGTTCTGAGGGGGCAGCGTGGGGAATGTCTGTGTGTCTGGGGACCATTCTTTCCCTAGAAGGATGCTCAGTGGCAGAAAGGACCAACACAAATGAGACATAGACCCATGGAGGGCTGCCCTTCCCATGTTCATGGATACCCAAGCTTCAGCTCGGTATAGAGTTGGGCTTCTTCTCTGTACATCCATCAGGAAGTTATATCCCTTGGAAATCTTCCACTTGTCTGACAGGCAGCTCCAGAGGGGTACTCCTGAAGCATAATACTCAGACTAGTATTTCTTTGACCATAAAATTACAGTAATGGCAACCTTTGTACAGTGCTTTAAAAGTTACAGCCATGCTTCAGAAGCACCCAGGGAACTTTTTAAAATGCGGGTTCCTGTTCCCCCCAGAGACTCTTTAATTCAGTAGGTTTGAGAAGGATCCAGAAATCTGTAATTTTTTTTTAAAGGGAATTTCTTGGAAATTCTAACAGTTAGCCAGGTTCTGAAATCACTGTTCAGATTACAAAGCCCTTTTGTTTATAGTATTCCATTTGTTGCTCACAACACATGAGGAAGCTGTTAACCTATTTTGCAGATGGGGCGTGATTATGATAAAATGACTAATTCCAAATTCCTAACTTAGGGAATGGCAGGGCCAAGGCTCCAGCCTAAAGTCTTGGTCTCCAAACCTGGTTCTCTTTGCACTCGAATCTCCCTTAGACGCCTCCCCTCTCTCAGTTGCCCTGGGGTACTGGTTTTCTTCCTACCCTGATTGCGTGCCAAGAGTCTTACTCATCAGGCCCAACAACTGTTCTTCCCTGAGTGCAGCTCTGAGCAGGTTTGGGGATGATGGAAACCCAGGCCCCGGGGGAAGTTTTTCAGACCATCCTTCCATGTCATTTATCTGGGAATATCAGGCACCGACGATGGCCAGGCCTAGCCCCATCCTGGAGGGACCCCACCACCAGTTGAGGGTTTCAGAGGCCCCACACTGGCCTTCATGCCCAAATAAATCTTCAGCCCGCTTCCAAGAAAGAATTCTGGAGAACAGAGGCAAAAACCACTGACTGCTGGCATGGAAAGATGGTGGTAAATCTCTCTTCTTTCCATGTGCATTGTGTTTGGAGCTAGCTCATCATGGAGAAACCTCAACATCTCAGGTTTCATTGTAATAGGAAGGATGCAGGGTGGCCCTGGGGGTGGGTGTGGGAAATTTTGAATGAATTTTCTGGTGTCTGTGGGTGAGGAGATGCCAACGTGTAAGGGTCACGGGAGGGCAGTGCTCCCTTGTTCCAGCCATCCCATACCACTGGGCACACTGTCCTGTGGCTGAAAGGCTTGCATGAGCTTTGGAGGGTCCCCTCCTTGGCCCCGACCCCCAGTGTGCCTGCTGTCTTTGGAATTTCAGAAGTTAGATTCTGGAGGACCTTTGTTTTTGGAACGGGGGCTAGATTCCTAGTTATTTATTCTCTGATTATAGGTGTCGTTACATCGTGGTTAAAAGCATGGGCCCAGTCTGGCTGTGCCACATGCTGGCCTTGTAGCTATGTTGCAGTGTCTGTTTCCTCATCTGTGAGATTGTGACACTGGTTCCCACTTCCTAGGGTGGTGAGGATTAGATGGACGTGAAGAGCACTTAGAACGAAGGCAAGCACTTAGGAGGTGCTGCCTGCTGCTCTCCAAACATCCGGCTCCGTGGCCTACCCTGCTGTGACGTCAAGGAGAAGAGCCAGGGGCCCCGCCTTGCAGGGGTTCACAGTTTACTGGGAGACAGACACGGAAGCAGATCACTGACATCAGATGGAAAGTCCTGTAATAGAGGGACATTCAGAGTGTCATGGGGGCACAGACGAGGGACCAGCTGTGTACTGTTGATACCTAACCAAGGTTCTTGGCCTTTCCCGGTCAATAGAAATTGACTAAAGGCCAGACAGGAAATTTCAGGCAAGGCTTTGTTGGCGATTCTCCTGCGCCGGCTGCAGGAGGGAGCGAAAACACATAGTAGGTTTCTTTGCTGGCTCCTTATATGGGATGAGGGTAGGGGTGTGTTCAGAGGTCAAGGAGTGGCTTAGGTGGTTTGCCCACCCCTCTGAGGAGGTTGAGTATCAGGGTCAAGCACAGTACCCTGCTTTTGCTCCCAACACCCAATCTTTGCTCCTGGCACTTCATAAATGGCAGTTGGGAGTTTTTGTCTTTGTATCTTTCTGTCCAGAATTTGCCCCAGCTGCGCATGCACACAGTTACTTTTATTCCCATATAGTTTCTGTGTGTTATGTAGCTGGAGGAGAAATGTGTCCAGGGCAAGCTTTGTCTCAGGTCCACGTCTCCATTGTGTCTCACCGCAAGGGGCTGGGGCGAGGCCAGAGCTGGAGGCGGCTTCCTAGCAGAGACGGCAGCATTTGATTTTGAAGGGTCAGTAGGAATCCACCCAAGTGAGAAAAGAGGGAAAGGCATTCCAGGCAGGGGCAGCAGCGTGAGCAGGGCCACAGAGGTACAAAAATTCCGACTAGGGAGGGAATTATATCAAGTGGAGAATGTGATGCCTCCAGAGGGGGCAGGAGATGAGACAGAGGGTCCGCGAGCATGGGCTTAGGAACCGTAAATGCCAAGGGGTTTGGACTTTGCCTAAAGGAAGGGCACTCGGTGGGGCCATTTGAGCAGCGTGCTCAAGTTTGTATTTTTCACGAAATCATTCCAGTTGTTGGGAGAAGCATAGAACAATAAAAAGGAAACAGACCAACTGGTTGACTTGAGTCTCTCACCCTCGTTAAAGATGAGTGGTGGTTATCCACCCTTTCAGAAAGCACCCAGCTCCACCTGTGGCCGGCAGACAAGGGCATGGAGAATCCGGTGCCAGTTCTGTCTCTGAGTCTCAGGGTGGCCTTGAGAAGGGCCTTCAGTGTCTGGCCCCTGGTTGCTCTGTAGGTCAGCGGGCTTGCCTGCTCCCTGTCCTTCCCCATCTCTAGGTCATGGGAAGCAGGGTGCTGCGCTCTGTTCTATCCAACTGTTCCCCCCGTAGAAGGAATACTGTGGGTTTGGTGCCTGTTTTGTCTTTCTCTAGAGTATATTTGCATCTAATTTCATTATTTAATAGGTAACATTCTCATAATGCGGAAAGCATCGAGATAGAAAAAGTTACCCGTCCCTAGTCTTGCTCTTACTCCTGTGCCCACCCCCCACCTGCCCCCGTCCCTCCACAAGAAGCCCTTCTGCCTAGTTCCTTCTAGCATTTACTTATGCAAATAAAAAAATCCCACAAATTTGGATTCTTACTGTACTCCTTTCCTTATATAAGTGTGGACACTTCTAGAACATATATCATTTTCTTCTTCAGGCCATATACCAACAAGCTCTTTGAAAAATAAAAATCATGCTTATCAAGGGCTTTCTGACTAGGCCAGTTATTTCCTCCAGAATTTATTAGCGAAGAGTTCTGCTGTGACATTATTTCCCTGCTCTGTAAAATAGGGAGAATCTTCTGTCTATCCTTACCGCCATGGGGGAAAGTTTTCAATCTTTGCACACATAAGTCACTTCATGCTAGTGGAAAGGGGTCTCACACTGGGACTATTCTGATGATTTCTCAGTGAAATAGTCCCCTCTTGTTCTGGTTCCAGGATTTTCTTTTTTAAAAAATTAGACTACTAATTGTTGGGGGTTTTTCCTCCCCTCCAGCTCTTGCTCTTAAAACTTCTAAGCCTTAATGGGCAGCCTATGTCTCCGCCAGGGCCGTGTGGGGCTGCATCCAGCCGCATCCCGCTGGGGCCGCCTGCCTGCACACATGTGGCTTCCAGTGCTTCTCCTGGTGGCTGGTGTACAGTCTTCTCTCTCTCTCTCTTTATTTTTTCACATGTGCTGAGCCACACAGAAGCTTCAGGACTTCACATCACAGCACAGCAGTGGGCCAGAGCTGGCTGTAATTAGCTAGAAGTGCAGATTCCTCCCGGTCGGAAAAGACATCGTATCTTTGCCTTTTCGCTTACAGTGGAGGATTTGTCTGCTTTCTCTAAGGTCGCTGGAGAGACTCACAGGAAGGAAGCTGTCTGTGTGAGGGAGGAGGGGCTCACTGAATGAGATCTCAAGATCTCCGCAGGCCTCAGATTATGCTTTAATGACATCTTCCCTGGCTGCCTGTCCCCAGGTCAGGAGGTAACTGTGACACACAGTAGGACCAGCAGATGGTGGGAATGGAGCCTCCGAGACGCGCACCAGGAGAACGAGGACAGTGATGCTATTGTCTGGAAACCGCAGAACCTGGTGCATGTTTTGAAAGGGATTTGGTTTGGTTTTACTGGCAAGCTTCCTGGAAGTCTTTTCTCGACGCAGAGAGTTCATGTTAGTTCTTAGGTAGAGCATAAAGCCGTTGCCTCTCAGATGTGGACATGGTAATAGAGAGCCTAATTCTGAGTCATGGTTCAAGACTTTGCTGGTGCCAGCTTTGAGAATTTGAGAAACTCAGGTCCCACCCAAGGGCCCAGAGGGCTTTTGAACAGCCCCTTCACCTTCCCTGCCCAGCCAGGCAGGGCAGCAGCCAGTGCATCTTCTCTATCCAGAGGACTGCCAGCCCTTACCTAAAGGGAATTCATGCCTTCGGGACTGCCTTCTGCTCTGTTGTCTTAGCACTTGTTGAAAAAGAGCTGCGTGGTTGTTCTGGGTAAATTGAGGAGGATTTCAGAATCACTGAGTTCCTTACAGAAGGTTTAGCTGTAGACAGCGTGTTAAAAAGCAGAGACGTCACTTTGCCGAAAAAGGTCTGTATAGTCAAAGCTATGGTTTTTCCCGTAGTCACGTACAAGTGTGAGAGTTGGACCATAAGGAAGGCTGAGTGCTGAAGAATTGATGCTTTCGAACTATGGTGCTGGAGAAGACTCTCAAGAGTCCCTTGGATCTCTCTCTCATGAAGTTCAAACCAGTCAATCCCAAAGGAAATCAGCCCTGAATATTCTCTGGAAGGGGATGATGCTGAAGCCGAAGCTCTTTGGCTACCTGATGCGAGAGTTGACTCATTGGAAAAGGCCCTGATGTTGGGAAAGATTGAGGGCAGGAGGAGAAGGGGACAACAGAGGTTGAGATGGTTTGATGGCATCACTGACTCAGTGGACATGAGTTTGAGCAAACTCTGGGAGATAGTAAAGGACAGGGAAGCCTGGTGTGCTGCAGTCCACGGGGCTGCAGAGTCGGACACAACCGAGCAACTGAATAACAACCACAGATCATTACCATGGGCTGCCCTGCAGGAAGACAGATGCCTGAAAGGACTCTGGGTGCTGCTTGGGAGACGTTCCCCTTCGTAAATTGGCACAGACAGCTCTCTGCACTTTCTTTGGCCAGGACCACTCTCTGGTATTTCTGTTGGAGCAGGTGGGGTTCAACTTGAGGAGCAGGAAAATCCACAGGTCGGGGCCACCAGCCCAGGGCCTGTATCGTAGGTCTGAGCTGAGAAGACCCAGAAGCACTTCTGTTACAATTGGAGAACTTTCCTTCTCCATGAAGCAGCTCCCTGTTGAAACACTTTTGGCTTCTCCAAGGAGATACAGGTGAGCCCTAGCCCAGCACCAGGTCCGGCTCCCTGGGATTACACTGTCATTGGTGGTTAGATTGGACCCTTCATTCAGCAACATTGCCAGAGTGCCTACTATGTGCTTGGCACTGTGCTAGAATATGGCAGTGCCAAAATATGATTGAGCCCCTGCCCATGAAGAGCTTACAATCTAGAAGGAGAGGCACCAGTGTTCACCCAAAATCTAGCACAGTGCCAGACAAATGGTGGTCAGTTGATGGCTTTTGAACTTGGAATTATGGAATACCGGAGCTGGAGGGTCTCAGGGTCGCAGTGTCCCTCCCTCTCATGTCAGAAATGAAGACACTGATGGGTGAGGGACTTGAATTCAAGGCCACCCAGACAGGGGCAGAGAGAGAACTCATCCTCAGTTCCTGCTCTCAGCTCTTTGTTGCACCCCACACCGCTTGCTTTGGGCCCTTAACTAGAAAGATCAAATCCTGAAAAGTAGAGGCAGTACCAGAACGCGTAGGAGCCCACTTGTGCTTCACAGTTGCTGCTGCTGGGCGACCTGAATCTATAAGCACTCAAGAACTCCTGACACTGGTCCTCAAACCAGCAGACTCAAGTGGGCTCCTTAGAGGCAGCAGGGGCCCAGCCACCTGCGGTTCCCACTGAGATGGTATTCTTGGGAAGCTAGAGCTCCCGAGCTGGAAAGTCCTCAGTTTTGACCTTGGGGCTCTTTGAGCTGGAGTACCAAATGGTTTTCAGGATACAGTGTGTGAGAGGGTCTGGTTCTTAAACTACACCGAAGGGCTTTCCATCCTGCTGAAATAAGGCTGGACCTTGTTTGACCCTGATTCAAATAGAGTGACTGTAAGAAAATGTTGTCGAGACAACCAGGGAGGAAGAATTGTGGATTCTCTATTTGATGATATTAAGGAATGACCATAAATGGTAGATATGATCATGGCCCAGTGATTGTGTTAAAAGAAAAAGTTATCACCTTGATATACTGGGTTGTTTGGAATACTCTAGGGAAAAATACAAGTTTTCATAAGTGTTTGGGGTAAGGTGATACGATGTATGACATTTGCTTAATATTCTGGGGAAAAAATTGAGGACTAGATTTAACAATTTGGCAAAACATTGCTCTTTGTCATTACTGAAACTGGGTGATAAATGCACAGTGGTTTGTTATACTAGTCTGTCTGCTTTTGTATGTGTTTGGAAAATTCCAGAATGAAAAGTTAAAGAAATAGGGCCTAGATCTCTCTCCCTGCCCTCCATGCCCACCGGTGAAACTCTTTCCGTGAAGGTGGAGGCTGGCACTGCAATGACAGGCCATACGGGGAGGATGCTGCAGGGGCCCTGAAGTTGTTGGCCAAGTTCCTGGTTAGCTTAGAGACACACGGAAGGGCTGGGCACTCCTTTTAAACCAGGGTGACTTTGTACGATGTCACCCCACACCCCTTTGTCATCCCTGTTGTGTCTTTGGAAGCTCTTTCCTCCTCAGCCAGAGGGAACTTAATGCCACCCTTGGTGTTTTCCATCCCCTGCCATCAGACCAGAGTCTCCTTAGACTCAGCCAGAGAGGCCCACCTAAGGCAAACTCCGCTAAGCAGTTAACACAGCTCGTTATCAGAACTGCGCGCGGGGACATGACAGCTTCTCTCCCCAGTACCCTGTGTGCAGCTGTCTGAATCCTTATTCACCCTCGGTCCATGTCTGTCCCTTTCTTCTCCCTCCCTGACAGTGGGGCCGTCGTTGGGTCTCCCCACGGTGGTCTGCAGGAGGATCTGCAGTTGCCCACAGCCATTATAGCGTGGGCATTTCACTGTTACTAGTTCATCTCACTTTTTTCCTCGCTTGTCTTGTACATGAAATCATTGTACCCAACCTTGATCTCAGACCGGAGGGTTACAGCCTGGCCTTCTGTGGCTTTGCCCTTAAGAGCAGAGTGAAGACTCGCTAGGTCCAAGGGATTATGCTTACCTGGAGCCTGCGTCCCTCCCCGCATACCATACACACCTCACATGCTCTGGGTGTTAAGGATCCAAAGGACTAGGAGGCTGCTTCCTGGGTGTCTCCCCTGTGTCCAGCCTCCTAAGGACAGACACCCCTAACCCTGAAGGTGACCAGGGAGCAGCTCTTTGGTGTGTGGACAGTGCTTTGATCTGCTCCTGGGCTGTCCGTGCACAGGCATGAGAAGTCGCTAACCAGGAAATCTCACGAGGCCTTTGTGTGTCTAGTAGGAGAGTGTAGTATCAGTCACTCAGTCCTGTGCGCCTCTCTGCGACCCCACGGACTGTAGCCCCCCAGGCTCCTGTCCATGGAATTCTCCAGGTGGGAATACTGGAGTGGGCTGCCATTTCCTCCAAATAGGACCTATTTTATTTACCAGTTTGTTTGCTTGATTTATTACTTATAAGCATGAGACATTGGATAGGTGGGTCTCCTTTTACGCTCTTGCCCAGGCCCTGCACATTTCAAGCACCTGCATCCTGACTGAGACACAGGATTTTTGCTCATGCCTGGAGTTCATCTCATTTCGAGATAGGCTCATGTTCTCACACGGTATTTCCTGCGGCTTGTAAAATACAACTTGTGAGGCCCTATTGTAGCACCACTTACTTCCTGTGTTTATAATGGAGGTGAAATCATGGTTTGTCTTTCCACCACCCTGCTTCCCATTCCCAACAAGCAGGCCTCAGTTACAGAAGCGAACAAGCTAATCTAAAATAACCTTAAAGCGAGGGTCACCTATGTGTGCCAACAACTTTATCATAAAAGTCTTCCCTTGTAATTTCCTATGCTTGTTCAAAGGGACTGGCAGTGCTCTGGCCTCTGTTCAATGGGAATTAGCTGTAAGACCTAAAAAGTTGAGTGGTTTTTTAAATTACAATTTCCCAAAATGGCTTTTCCTCTTCAAATAGGTGCTAGAATTCCACTTTCCCTGCCTCTCCCCCTCCAATGAAACATTTTCATCTCTCTCAGTGAGTTCTATTGAAATTCCTGACTTAATATGATACACTCATCGCTATGGTACCGACCAGAGTTCTTGGCTCCTTAATCAGTAGAAACTGTTAAAAAGCCAGACAAGAAATTTAGGCAAGGTTTTATTGGGTCCCCTGCTGCAGCAGGAGGGAGTGAGAACAAGAACAGGTTCCCTTGCTTATTCCCAAAAGGGTTGCAGTCTGCCTTCCTATATGGAGTGAGGACAGGGGAGTATCCAGGAGTCAGAGCAGAGGGGTGGCTTCGATGGTCAGCCCACCCCTTTGGTAATGTGTGCAGGGGACATGCACAGTACCCTACTGTTGCTCCAGGCTCTTCAGAAGCGGGAGTTGGGTTCCTCTGGTCTTTTTGTATCTTGTCCATAATTTGTTCTCACTGCTCATGCACACAGTTATTTTTAGTCCCTTATAATTTCTTCGTATTTTGTTGCTCCAGGAGACATTTGTTCAGATGCAAACATTGCAGTAAAGGATCCCAAGTTCCAGCCTGTCTCAACTTTACCCGAATAATATCCAACAGAAAGGTTTTGAAGGCCTTTGGGAATATTAGAGCCCATGTCTCCCACCCATACTAGTTGTGTAATTGGCCTCTCTCTCTTTAGAGACACTAAGCCCTCTTGTTAAATAGAAAATAAAAATATATTAAAAAGAAAGAAAATGTCTATATGTATGTAACTGAGTCACTTGGCTGTATAGCAGAGATTGGCACAACAGTGTAAATCAACTATACTTCAATTAAATAGGAAATAAGAGAGGACTGTGGATTTGGGGAGGGAGAGTTGGGGTCAGAAGAGGAAGTAGGCGGCTTCACACACAGAGTAGGTTGTGTTCTCTTCTACACCAGAAGACCAACCTTGGCTGCTTCCCCCCTCACTCCATCTCAAACCCCAGTTAAATTTTAATCCAGATCGTAGTGACTGCAAAGTGTTTTCTTCAAGCTCCTTTATTTCATGGAACTCCCAGTTGCCCGGTTTAACATGTGCTTCAGAGAAAGATGTCTGGCAGGGATTGGATGCCGGTATTGACTTTGGAAAGGGGAGTCTTAACATCCTCAAATATGTCTTCACATGCCTGAGTATGTCAGCGATCAGTCCCCGGAAACATCCCAGCCATGCAATTTGCTTGTTTCTGTGGCTCGGCTCGGGCACCCTGCGCCCAGTCTTGGCCCCGGTCCAAGTTTCACATTGACCATCCCTGACATTTGACGTGTTTGGTTCCTGTCCGTAAATGGGTGTCAAGAGACAAAACCTATGCTCCTCCTTTATTCAGAAATGCATTCATTCATACATTGATTCTACAAATGTGGATTGAGGAACCCTGCATGAGGCGTGGGGGAAGGGAGACTGCTTTAATGGAAGCAGTCTGATGACAACGCAGGCCTTGCCTTAAAGGCAGCCAAGGTGTATGAGCAGATTATCACAGTGATCAGAAGAGTGTGTGACAACAGAGGTAGGTACGGAAATGTATGAATACAGGAGAAGTAGTGTCTTGTCTGGAGGAACGGGCTGAGATATCAGAGGAGGGGACACCTGGTGTGGACCTCGAAAGATGCACAAGAACCAGGATGGCAGAATTGGGCCCTTAAAATCTACATTCTCCTCTCTTGAGACTTACTGTCTTCAAAGGCATTTGGTTTTCGTGAGCACAGAGAGGGCTGGAGGCCTGATGATCCACTGGGGCCCTGGTCCACAGTTGCTTTGAAGAGAGGGAGAATGGAAAAGAGCTTTAGCTGCTGAGCCAAAGAAAAGGACTCTGCCCAGGCAGAGGGGATTTACCAAGGAGAAGGGAACGGTTTCAGGGGCTGGGCCCCTTTTGCTTGGGCAGCATTCGCAGATTTACTGGTTGTTGGTATGCCACTGGGATGAGAACCAGCTGTCCCAAAAGCCTAGTGAGGGTTGTAGTCAGCACTGATTATCTGAAGATGTGGCATACTTCACATACAAACCTCACTGCAACTACGCCTTGATTCACAGCTTGAAATAACTCCTCATCACTGGATGGGTATTTTAAGATGCAGCATCAAGAAGCTTCCATTAAAGCAGTTCTAGTAGAGTGAATAATCATTTTCCCCCTTCATCAGACATGCTTGTCTTACAGAATTATGAGTTCAATTCTCACTTTTTTTTAGTCCCATCTTTTAAAAAAGAAGAAGAAAAAAAATCCCTCCGAGAAATGATCCTGCATCTGTATCAAAAAGTTTCCCTTTGCATTTTCAGATCCGTCTTTTCTGGGTCAGCATTTCTCTTTATGGCTTCCTTATCATAGTTTTTTTTTTTTTTTTTAACTTCCTGTTTCCTATCAAGCTTTGTACAAACTCATTTTGTCTTAAGCTATTCAGGAGTGAACTTTTCCCCTTTTTGTAGGCCAGTGCTTTTTCAACAACTTCTTATTCACTGTACACTTGAAGGTCATGCTTGTTCCAAATGTTTTGACAACCTTCAATTATTTGCACTTAAGGATTTGAGCAGAAAAATAGAGCTGCATAAATTAGCAGCAGAATGACATTAGAGCATGACATAGATGACACCCAGTGACGTTTTCCCCACGTGTTTATTTGCCCTTGGAATATTCTTAAGGTCTTGTGTTGAGCACACTACACTGCTTTAAATGCAGTTGTTATGCATAGAATAGATCGGCAACAAAACTTACAGTGGAGAACCACCCCCTCCCTATGTAGGTAACGGTAAGCTAGGGTAATGAAACTCTTCTGTAACAGGAACAACTCATCATGAAGAGAGGCCAGGTAATCTAGTTGAGGAAAGAAATGAAAGCCAAGATAGATACCAGGCTGACTCACAAAGACCTTGGCTTCATTCCTTTACTATTAAAAAAAAATTACATATTTATTTGGCTGTGTTCGGTCTTACTTGCATCATGCGGGATCTTTCATTGCAGCGTGTGCACTCTTAGTTATGGCGTGTGGGCTCATTAGTTGCAGCACGTGGGCTCTCTAGTTGTGGCACGTGGGCTTAGTTGGCTCCGTGGCATGTGGGATCTTAATTCCCCAACCAGGGACTGACCCAGTGTCCCCTGCATTGCAAAACGTATTCTTAACCACTAGGCCACCGGGAAAGTCCGTTTATTCCTTTATTTATTCAGCACCTAGTATATGACGGGCTTCCCTTGTAGCTCAGTCAATAAAGTGTCTGCCTGCAATGCAGGAGACCTGGGTTCGATTCCTGGGTCAGGAAGATCCCCTGCAGAAGGAAATGGCAACGCACCCCAGTATTCTTGCCTGGAGAATCCCATGGATAGAGGAGCCTGGCAGGTTACAGACTATGGGGTCACAAGTGATACAACTGAGTGACTAAGCACACAGCACACAGATTTAAAGAAGCAAAAAGACAGTTCCCTGTCTTTGGGTCAGTAAAGGCAAACTGCAGCTTGACAGAGGCCAAACACGTCTGTGAATCCCTGGTAGGAACAGCTAACTCCACTGTACTGCCCAGAGTGAGTGTAGAAAAGTATGTGAAAGGCATATATGTCTGGAAATGGGGAGCAGTGCTCCAGGCAGAAGGCCCAGAAAGTGTAAAGACAAGGAAGGAAGCAGAGTATTAAAGGGGAGGCAGTTCTGGGTTGTTGAGATGCATGGGAGGGAAATTGCAGGGTTGAGCTGGAAAAGTAGATTTGGGCAACATGTAGCTTTGGATGCCAAATGGAAAAGCTAATATCCTGTAGGTAACAGTGAATCTCGAAAGGCTTAGGTAGAGGTAATATGATCTAATGTCGGTTCTAGACTAATAACTCTGACAACAGTGCAGACAGTGTATCAAAGAGAAGGACTAGGGGAAGCCAGAGCAAACTTGTCAGGTGAGAGCTGAAGCTGTCCTGGCCCAAGACGGAGTGCAGCCGCCACAGTTAATGATGCTTAGGTACCTGATAGCGAAAGAGGCACGAGGAAGATGGGCCAGTCGAAAATGGTTCAAAATTTCTCCTTATTTCAGTGGCGTGGCCCATTTTTGAAATGCATAGATTAAAAACATCTACTGTTGAAGTACAGTTCCTGCTGCTTCCCAGAGTTTCTCCATCTCCTTTCAGAAATGGGTAACTCATCTGCAGAGTTTTCAGGCAACACCACCTCACTCTGCATTCCTGACTCTTTGGTCTGAGGACCTATAACATACAAGGCTCAGGCTTTTAGCTTTTCCTCTTTAATCAGTACCATTGGCATTCTGCTAGAAAGTAAGGCATGTAGAATAAAGACCTGGTCTTTTCCCACCATGAGTTTATGAGCTTATGGAGGACAAAAACCGGTACAACTGAATACAACTAAATACTAACCAAGACAGATTGAAGAGCCTAGGACTGTGTGAGGTTGCAGGAAATTTCTGACAGCTGGTGGTGTTGGAGCCAGGCTGTTCGTTTTTGCTGAGCATCTACCACATACCCTGTACTTCTCTCAACACTAACAGTCAAACATACATAAGGAGGGGGACACACTGAATAAGTAATTACAAGTACAGTGAATATTGGGAGAGAGAAATGCAGGGTGTGTTCAGAGTAAGTGAGAACTTAGTCTAATGGATTGGGGAAAGCAACCCAGAAGATGTGACCTGGGATGTAAGAAGTGAGCAGCAATACTGGCGTTGGAGAAGGAAGAATGTTCCTGAAGACAGAAGTACATGTTCACTTGCTCCATTGTGAGAAAATGTGTTCAAAGAAGGGAAAGAAATCTAATGTGACTGGAGTATATAGAGAAGGGGGAGTGGCCTTAAGTAAGACTGGGAGGGGCCAGAAAATCAGAGAGGCTTGTTAGCCATGGTACAGTCATGGAACTTCACCCTAAAGGAAGTAGGGAGGTTTTAAGCAGAAGAGTGGTGTGATGGCTGCATATCTGGAGAATAAATTGGAAAAGGCAAAACTGGAAGCTGCTGCAGTCATCAAAGTGAGCAGTGACAGTGGTTTTACAGAGAGGAGGTGGCAGCTTGAAGAGACCAGGGATGGAGTAAATTCAGAAGACATACTCAGACATGAGAACAGAGAGAGAGAGGAGAGGTCGGGGTTGATCTTCAGCTTCTCACTTGGGAAGTTGGTTGGATGGTGTGTCATTTACTAAGAGAATCTGGAGAGAAACAGATTTGCAGGGGGCAAAGGTTAGTTTGGTGTTTGAACACATGAGGTTTAACACAAGCAAGATATTCAGGTAATGAAGGGACTTCCCTGGTGGTCCAGTGATTAAGACTTCCTTCCAGTGCAGGCAGTGCAGGTTTGATCTCTGGTCAAGGAGCTGAGTAAGGTCTCACTTGCCATGGGGCCAAAACATAAAAGCAATATTGTAACAAATTCAATAAAGATTTTTAAAATGGTCCACATTTAAAAAAATCTTTAAAATAAAGAAATTAAAAACAGGAACATGTTGTAGAAGCATGAAGTTAAGAGGCGGAATGGACGGCACACAGAGCCTCAGTATGTGGAGGTGGAAGTCACAGCTGTGGGATTGGCTGGGATCTTCCAGAGAGAGCAGAAAAGGGAAAGAAAGACCGGACAGGTGCCTGAGGAATACCAGCAATGAAGGGGCCTGTACCAGAGCCAGAAATTACAAAGAAAGCTGAGAAGGAACAGCTAGAGGAAACAGCAGAAAACCCAAAGGGTAAAAAGCAGAGAGCATCCATAATGTGAAATGCTGCTGAGAGGCCGAGAGTCGGAAATGCAAGAAGCCCACTGAACGGACTATAGTCCAAATTCTCACTGCTGCTGCTCGCCAGTGACCTGAGACAAGCTAGTTAATTTCACACTGAGCCCTGTCTATCAACTGGAGTTACGGTATGGTATTCAGCATCTAAAGGCTTAGTCCATATTAGCTGTTACTTTTCACATGATTTTTGACATGGAGAGCTCTTGGGGACTTGTCGGGGAGCAATTTGAGTGCCGAGGCACCCAATCAGAGTTGAGCTAGAGGGACATGTGAGGTTGATGATTTAGAAGGAGTTGTCTATGTGTCAAGGAGAACTCCACGGGGCGGGAGAAGCAGAAGAACAAGGGAAAGGATGTATTAGCTTTCAATGAGAATAAAGCAAAACAGCCAAGAATGAGAGGACCTGAGGTGTGTGGTGACACAGTATGATAAGGGGGCACATGGTCAGGAGGATGGGAAATGGAAGACAGGCCAGTGGGAATGGAGTCTGCAAAGAACGTGACATGCGTGAGTTTGAGTATTTGCATTTTTATTGTGAGTGTTAGGAAACCATTGACAGTTTTAAAGGAGTGGAAAGTTTAACTCAACTAGTTTTAGGAAAATTACTCTAACAGTAGTGAGAAGGATAGATTAAGAAAGATTTATATAAGAGCGTTCCACACTGTGGTTGCTGGTGGCAGAATTTTAACACAGAGCATTTTTGCTCGTGACTTGGTCACTCAGCCTCATCGAGACTCCATTTCCCCATCAATAAAATGGGAATGATAGTGTCTCTTAGGTTCTTTCGAGCATTGCATTTCATGTCAAGGACCTAGGGTGGTGCCTGGCATATGGTGACCAACCAATATCCTTCTACTCCCCACCCCCACCTCCCCTACCGCTTTTGGTAGCTACTTGAGTGTCTTACTGTTACCTGATGCTCAGGAGATATATCTTTGTTTCCTATCTTTCTGGTGGGCTGCACTAAAATAGAACAGTTTTATCTTCCAAAAAGTGTCCTTTTAGGAGTGGGACTAATTTGTCATCTGTGCTCACCCCCTGATTTGACATTGACAAAAGTTATTCACCAGTTTGTCCTGATGCAAGAGTTTCTGTGTTTGGGGCTGGGCAGTGGCACAAGAGTATTGCTTTTCCATTAAGCTTTCAAGGCACTTAAAACCTCCAAGATGGCTAACACATCCTTCCTGGACAGATGGCAAAACCCTGAAGTTGTTCCCCTAATTTCTCCTCTAATTTCTCCTTTTATCCCATCTTCTATGACATCTGATTTGGTTAAATTCATTTCCACAGAGAAATAGCTGGTTTCTGGAAAAGATATAATACAGATTATATTTCTCTAAAGCCATATGCTCCATATATCCTGGCATCTGCACAGATGCCATTTGATTCCATTTCATTTTGTTCATTCAATAAATATTTATTGAGTGTCTGCTTGGTGCCTTGGCATCTATAATGCAAAGAGGAAAAATACTCAGTTCTGCACTCTGAATGCTCCCATATTTTGTGGAAAAGTAAGTCTCAAAGACCTAATTTTAGTAGACATGGCTAGGTTAAGTAGGAGGTACCAACCAGCTTTCAAGTAGCAGAGATAGACAAAGGGGTTACAAGAAAAAGCTTTTGCAAAGTTGGCGTTTGAACTGAGTCTCGAAATAAGAGATCGATTTCCCCATGTGAAGAAAAGGAGTTCAGCTTTCCTGACATGTTTCCTAATGAGACAGTATGTAATTTGAGAGGATGGCTGGCCCTAACAAGGGTGATTCGTTCATTGTCCCAGGACAAGGATGCCAGCCATTGTTCACTGCTCAATATATGCCATGTTAGGTGCTAAGCACCTTGTGTTTTATTTCACTTGAATCACAGAACAGCCATGCAGAGCAGGTCCTATTACTATTCCCATTTTACACAGGAGGCAACTGATGCCCAGAGAGGTTGTATAACTTGCTCACGATCACACAGTGACACCGATATGACTGAACGTAAGCCAGAGACTGGATGCTGTGAGCCACCACCAGCCACAGGCTGGGTGCCGGCCGTGGTGCAGAGGCCAGGGCAAGGAGACAAGCAGAAGGGTGGACGGAGACAGCTTTGAGGAGCTGCACACTAAGATAGGGCTAGTAGATGTATCTTTGCATTTTTTATAAAAATGTAATAGTATTACTTTCAAGGTGAAATAGGATCCATTATTTAGACACTTTTTTTTTTTAAGCCAAAGTCCTGCTTTATTGGAAGATAATAATTGTAAAAGAAACACAAGGATTGGACTAGGAAATCTAACTTAAAAACTAATTAGTTATTTTTGTTCTTGCTTACTTGAAAAATGCACATTGACATAAACTGATTTCCAGTCATCATCAAAGTAAACCCCACTAATGTAAAAGAACTTATAAGTTACTCTTTTCACCTTAATAGTGATGAAATTTATTTTGCATTACAAAATTAAGGAATGAAGATTGGCTTTAACTGATATTTTAAGGACTCCTGTTGTGATGTGATTGAGATTTCTGTGGGAGCTTTCCCAGAAAAAAATACCTGTTCAAATTTACTTTCAGTTCATAGAAGACTGTAATGTGTTCTGGGTACTCCTCCCCTCAACAAACCATGTTCTGGATACTCCCCCTCCCCCCAAAAACCCAGTGAACTTTAAGAATTATCAATCTGAACCTAGTACCAATATATTCACGAAGTGTTTCAAAAAGCAAAAATAAACCCAAACAAGCCACAATATGAATCAGACACAGAAATAGCACCCTTGTGTTGGTTGGAAATGAATGAAATTCGGTCTCATGACAGAATTCAACTGAAGGAGAACAACTCCAGATCCTGTCTGCTTCATTTCAGGCCCCTCAGGTTAAGGTCTGAGTCAGTTTATGTAGTGGTTATTCTACTACTCGTCCCGCACGAGCTGCAGAGGAATTGAATTCTCCGGATTTACAGTCTTGGCTGGCCTCCCAGGAGGAGTGCTGACCTGTTTGGATTCTGAGATTTGGAGGTCTCTGCTTGGAGGAGCGCAGACCCTAGCAAGGAGCCCAGCCGCTCCTCTTCTCTCCCCAGAGGCTCTCATGACTTCCGGGTCCCACGAGCATGAACTTGCCGGACTTGGGTGGCCAGGCTGCTCCGGAGCCTCTCCCAGAGTGCGCAGCCCAGTTCCCCTCCCGTGACTTCTGCTTCCTGGACCCTCTTGCTGACCAGTGAAACCATCCGTGAGCAGTTCCTTGGAGTGTCACCCAGCCCAGGCAGGCCAGCTACCAGATGACTCCCCTCTCCTCCTGCCAGCTCTCCTGGAACCCAGGCCGCATCCACTAACAACACAAGCTGGAGTTTAGCCTCTCAGGTCTGAAGGTGGAGGATAACTCTGAGGACCCCCTCCTCACCCCCAACGAACAGCACAAGGATAGCAGACACCGGAGTTGAGTACCACTCAAGGTCATCTCGGGTATCCATCCGCTTTCTCACTTGTCAGTCAGCGAGACTCCATTGGTCAGAGTCTCTGACCTCAGGGAGTGTAAAATCCTGGAAAGGTCAGGAGAAGCTTTTAAAGAAAGGGTGGGACTTGGAGAAAGAGTGGTTTGGACCATGCTCCAGACAGGAGGGGCAGTGCAAGCCAAGGGGAAGACCAGGACATTCCTCCAGTGCAGGCATCTCTCATTTCGGTCCCAGAGAGCTCCAGGAAAGGAAATTGCAGGGCTTCCCCTGAGCCTGACCCATCCTTTTCCTGTGACCTCTGTTGTCCTGTTTTATAAGTCCCGGCTGTTAAATATATGAAACCTACAAGGCAGGGAACGTGACAGCGGCGGGCGCGGTCTGACAGAAGTGCTAGCCTGGCGGAAAAATCCAGCCCGGGCTCGTTTTTCGTCCCCTCTTGTCTCTTTCCAGCCACACACATGCTGTCATCACTCGATCCGAGTCTTTTAGGCTGGTTCAGGAGGACAGCCTGCCGCCAGCAGCCCCCCTCTACCTACCCTCCAGAGCATCCTTTGGCAGGAATACAGCACAAAGGGCTGTGTGTGTGCCCTCCCTCTCAGCTACAGAGCAGCGAGGCCAATTTCCTTTGCAAGGTCACTGCTGAAGGAAAAAAGGATTTTAATAAACACTTCTCTCAGAGAGAAAGCAAAGTTCCAGAAATGTCATCTCGCCAGCCG
This sequence comes from Redunca redunca, assembly GCA_006410935.1. Classification (NCBI taxonomy): domain Eukaryota; kingdom Metazoa; phylum Chordata; class Mammalia; order Artiodactyla; family Bovidae; genus Redunca; species Redunca redunca. The sequence goes on along the minus strand of SJYQ01003368.1, from coordinate 289,280 downwards.
CTTCCCCTCCGTCTTGCTCTGTAAGTTGCGGAAATCAGTCCCAACTGCCCTGGACGATTGAAGTTTGTGTGTGGACCTGCCCCAGCTCCTGGCGCCAGGCCAGCTAGTCTGTTTCTGGGCCTGTGGTTTGGTGTGTGAGAAAGAGGGGAGCAGGGATGGGGCCAAAGGTGGGCGTGAAGTTCACCAGCCGGTGACAGAGCTCCAGTCCTCTCCCTCCTCTTTTCTCCCTGCTCCCCATTAGTGTTGCTCTGGCTGTTCTGACACAATGTCCATCTCAGACACACCTGCGCTCAGAGCCAAGATGGCAGGTGGAGTGCTGACATTCCTGAGAACGATGCCTTGAGGTCGGAAGGCACCTCCTGGGACAAGTGACTAATCTCTTTGCCCTCAGCTTCCTCATCTGTAAAATGGGCATAGTATTTACCACATCATGGAGCCATCTTGAAGACTGAAGGAGATACTGGTTATGAAAAACTGTAGAGACTTCCCTGGTGGTCCAGTGGTTAAGATTCCATGCTTCCACTGCAAAGAGCATGGGTTTGATCCCTGGTCAGGGAAGTAAGATCCTGCAAGCACATGGTGCAGCCAGTAAAAAAAAAAGAAAAGAAAATACACGGTGTTTCAAGGATTTCATTTTAGAAAACAGGGCCCTGGTCTGTTTCATCTTGGAGTGCAGGTACAGGAAAGGCAGGAAACTAAATCTTTCTGGGGTATAAAGGAGCATGGCCGAGCAGGTAGCAGAGGACCTAAATGGTGAGGGAGAATAGCTCTTAGGGGTTAGTCCTGAAGGACTCCTGGAAGAGGTGGTTTCCAAAAGAGAGGGGGCTCTATGTCTGCAGACACGAAGGCAGAGGGCATTCCCTTCTTCCTCAGAGAAAACCCCTCACTGAGGGAGAGATGCGATTTGATCTGGGTGACTGCCCTGGCCAGCTGAATGGTCTGCGGCTGCTGCGCCCTGGAGAGGTGGGCCCAGGCTCCACCCCACTGCTTGGCCTGAGCCTTGTGGCTGTGAAGGGGATGGGCACCCGTGAGGCTTCCCTTCTGAATCCAGCCTGTGCACGTGGGCCCCTCACACAGCGCTTGCCTCAGCCACACCACCCCTCCCCGCTCAGGCTTCCTGTTTTGAAACTACCAATAGATGGAAAATGTGAGTGCTGTCACTTTAACGGCTCAGGCTGTATGTGTGTGTGTGCGTGCTGCGTGAATGTGTGAACCAAGTGTGAGTGGGGGCAAGTGTGTGTGAGCATGCGTTAGTTGTGATCCTGTGTGCGCTCTGTGTGAGCACATGTGTGAGAGCGATTGTGTGAGCCTGAGTTGTGAGTGTGAGCATGTGTCCTTGTGTGTGTGTGTGAGAGAGAGAGAGAGAAGGGAGAGAGCACGCGCATGTGTGTGCCGCGTGGCCTGGGAAAGGCAGCTGAGGCCCAGAGCTTGCCCTTGCCAGGACACCTGTGGGAAGAGGCCTGCCAGGAGCTGTACCCTCCCTGCACACCTCTCTGCCCAGAGACACGAGGGTGGAGCATGTAAAGTTAGTGTCTGCGAGAGTTCTGGGGAAGGTGGCCGAGGCCCTTCCTGTTAACTCTCTAAAGCTCATCTCTCAGCTTGTAGAAAGATCTTTTGTCCCTCAAGCTTTAAAACAGAAATAATTTCTTGTCAATCCAAATATGGCTTCCTAAGGAACTAGTTCATGTAATCGACCTCGCTTAAAAGGCAGGCAGTGTGTCCAGTCCATGCCTTTATCCCCTAGGCCTATTATAGTTCCTGGCAGGTAGCAGAGTCCAGTGGATTCATTATGCAGATNTATAAAAATAAATATAAAATATAAACAAAATATTTGTTTTCTCTTTCTGACATACTTCACTGTGTGTAATAGCTCTAGGGTCATTAGAGGTGACTCAAATGCATTGCTTTTTTTAGGGCTGAGTAGTATTCCATTGTATATATGTACCACAGCTTCTTTATCCATTCATCTGTTGATGGACGACATTTGGGTTGCTTCTATGTCCTAGCTATTGTAAATAGTGCTGCAGTGAACATTGAGGTGTATGAATCTTTCTCAGTCTTGGTTTCCTCATATTTATATGCCTAGAAATGGTATTCCTGGGTCACATGGTAGATTTATTCCTAGTTCTTTAAGGAATGTCCATACTGTCTTCCATAGTGACTGTATCAATTTACATTCCCAGCAACAATGTAAGAGGGTTCCCTTTTCTCCACACCCTCTCTAGCACTTGTTTTTTTGTGGATTTTTTTTTTTATGATGGCCATTATGGTTGGTGTGAAGTGATACCTCATTGTAGTTTTGATTTACATTTCTGTAATGAACAATGTTGAACATTTTTTCCTGTGTTCATTAGCCATCTGTATGTCTGCTTTGGAGAAATGTCTGTTTAAAAGCCCACTTTTTGATTGGGTTGTTTGTTTTTCTGGTATTGAGCTACACGAGCTGCTGGTATATTTTTTAAATCAATCCTTTGTCAGTTGTTTCATTTGCTCTTATTTTGTCCCATTCTTAGAGTTGTCTTTTCACCTTGTTTATAGTTACTTTTACTGTGCAAAAGCATTTAAGTTTAATTAGGCCCCACTTGTTTATTTTTGTGTTTATTTACATTTTAGGAGTTGGGTCATAGAGGATCTTGCTATGATTTGTGTCATACGTTTCTGGTCTTACATTTAGGTCTTAAATCCGTTTTGAGTTTATCTTTGTGTATGGTGTCACTTCTCTGGTGACTCAGACAGTAAAGCGTCTGCCTACAATTCGGGAGACCCAGGTTCGATCCCTGGGTCAGGAAGATTGCCGGGAGAAGGCAGTGGCACCCCACTCCCGTACTCTTGCCTGGAAAATCCCATGGATGGAGGAGCCTGGTAGGCTACAGTCCATGGGGTCACAAAGAGTCGGACACAACTGAGCGACTTCACTTTCACTTTCATGGTGTTCAGTTCAGTTCTGTTCAGTCGCTCAGTTGTGTCTGATTCTTTGTGACCCCAGAAAGTATTTTAATTTCATTCTTTCACATGTAGTTATCCAGTTCTCCCAGCACCACTTACAGAAGAGAATGTCTTTTCCCTATTGTATATTCTTGCCTCCTTTGTCAAAGATAAGGTGCCCATAAGTACCTGCACACTTTAAATGACCTCCACAACATGTGTATTATGGTGCATTGTGATTATTTGTTCCATGCCTGTCTTCTGTCCCAGCTGAGGCCAGGAACTCTGTTTTTGTCTGTCAGTGAATTTCCCAGAGCCTGGCACATGTGGGATGGATGATGGATGGGTAGCTGGGCACATGGATGGTCAGATGGATGTTCCATCCCCTTCCTTCATGTAATGAAAGACAGACACTAAAGAGATGTCACCCCAGGATGAGGAGACCAAGACCCAAAGAACACGCAAGAGATGGAGTTTCAATGTTGGCTGATACTGAGTCTGGGCTTCTTTTGACATTTCTGTAGAGGATCCGGAAAAGGAAGTTCAGAGTGAAACTCACACATCTGTGGATGACACAGAGCTGTTTGGTAGTGAGATGCCAAGCCATGGGAGGATACCCCAAGATGTGAGTTGGCAGACAAGTAGAACTGGCTTGGGTGTGAGCAAATCAAGCCACTGCATTTAGGTAGAAGTTATCTGAGGTGTGTAAGATGTGCTTCTTGGCGATTTGCACTGTGGGAAGGAGTGGAGCTGGTGGTCGCTCCATTCACCCAGTTAATTGAACTCCTACTGTGTTGGGCTTTGTGCTCAGGATTGACCTACCCATGAAAAAAGATCTCAGTCTAAGGACGGATAGTTCCAGTGTATAGGGAAAATAGACATGGAAGGAAACGGAGGTAGACATAGAAGGGAATAGAAAGAGGCCAGAAGTGCTCATAGAAAGAAGTATATTGTCAAGTGCTGTAAGACCTCGGAAGTCAGCCGATCTGCTGGGGTGGGGCCATGGAGGGAGGATTCATTCATTCCTCCCATAAAGCACATTCCGAGAATTCAGTGTGTGCCATATCCTGAAGGCACACAGTTAAACAGATAAGGAGCTTACAGTCCAGTGGGGGAGGTGGAGAAGTGAAGTGTTCGAGGGGCCGCCAGCAGAAATGTGTGATTCAGAAAGGAAATTCTGAATTTAGGATTCCACTAAAGAGATGAAATCTTGACTTAGACTTAAAGTCGTCCTCTGAGTGCATTAGACAGAAAAGCGGAGGTGTAGGTAATCCCACTAAAAAAAGGAGAGTGGGCAAAGTCTCAGGGTATTTTGGGCAACTGCGGGACTCCTGTGGCTGAAACTGAGACTGCATCAGTTGAGGGCTGGGGGATAGCATGGTGGGGGGAGGGTAATGGCAGAGGGTCTCTGCCCAGCATCAGTTGAGGACTGGGGGATAGCATGGTGGCGGGGAGGGTGATGGCAGGAGAGTCAGCCAGGCTGGTGGGAAGCACCACAGGCTGTGACCAGGGATTTGGGGGTTGGGGGTGGTCGGTGCTCTGAAGGGTCTTACAGACAGTGGCATGATCCAGGTTAGTATTTTAGAAAGATGATTCCAGCCTCAGTGGAGGATGGACTGGAAATTGGGGAACAGAAGAGAGGGTGAGACCAGCAGCCAAGAGGATCTCTGAAATCATCCAACAAGACCTTATGTGGGAGAATAGAATGAATGAATGGACCCAGCATGATCTAGGGAGTGGGACTGGCCTGGTGACATCAGCCAGTAAGATTTGGGCAGTGTCATTCCACAGGGTGCCCTGTAGGGGCAGTTCTAAGACCAGCACTGGACAGCAGAGGGCAGAGTTACTGGAGGCTGAGCCGTGACTCCGTGACCTCGGACAGTTGTCCAAGCCTGCCTTAGCCCATAAACAGTAGGGTCAGCACCTTGAGTGATGTTGGGTCGTTTGGGCTCTTGCACATTAAGAGATAAAAACCAAGGCTGGAGGAGCTCCAGAGAAGGGCACTGGGATATTAAGGGATTTGAAAGTTTTCTTTATGGAGACACTAAGAAAATATGGGAACTATGCAATCCAAAAAGAACGAGGGGAGTCTGGTAAAGCTTAGGCTTTATAACCCAGATAATTAAAATACAGGAGAGGAGACAGAGGCAGGCAGAGTGCCTACGTTCAAATCCGGACTCTCAGGACTTCCCCGACTGTGCAGTGGTTGAGACCCTGGGCTTCCACTGCAGGGAGCACAGGTTTGATCCCTGGTCAGGGAACTGGGGTCCTACATGCTGCCAGGGGAAAAAAATAAATCCTGACTCTACAATTTGAGATCCTCCTAGACCTTGGGCAAGCTCCTTAAAGCCTTATCTAACTGGGATGGTGATCCTAAGCTGATGACATAATGATGATCTAGACAGTGACCATTGAATGATGGTAAAGAGCTTAGCGCAGGGAGTGATGAGCACTGACTGTGAGCCTTTAGCAGGAATTGGAAGAGGGTCTCTGCCCAGTTAATCCCATGCCCTGCAGACAGATGAATCCCTCCCTTGTGCTTGAAGAAACCAGTTGTGGCAAATAAGATGAAGTAGAGGGCTCTCCCACAGTGGATGGGAGGTGATGAAATTCATCAGGCCAGAAAAGAGCACGGGCAACTCTGGATTCTCATCCTGCACTCATAATCCTTGTCACTCTCCCTCAGTGAGGGATGGAGCCTCTGGAGGAGGAGGGCGAGAGCCCTCAGCTTTGACTGCTCTTGCAGCCCAGGACAGCAGTGCGCTTTCCTGATCCCGGAGTGGTCTCTGCACAGTGTGTGCGCCAAACCACACATGGGACTCGCTTTATGCTCCCTGGGGGAGGAAGAGCCTCCTGCTGACACATAGAGGTTACTCAGGTCGAATCTCTTGTGGCTTTCGCTGTCACCAGAAACCCTCCCCCGAGAGGCAGCTGAACCATGAACTGCCTGTCTTTAGTTGGTTTCCTCTGTAGGGCTGGCAGCCTGGAATGTCGCTACTGTAAATGATACTAATCTCTGAGCTGAATTCCAGAGTGAACCTACTGCTATATGGATGCCATAATTACATGGAGCAGCTACTTAGGCTTTTACCAGATGCAAAGCACTTCATACGTACGCTGACAACATTTGCCCAAAACCTAGAAAATAATCACAGTTGACTGCAGTTGTGTTGTGCGTTGCAGCTTTTATCGGCAACACTAACAGGGAGAGTTTGAGTGTGCACTGTGCACCAGGCACTGTGTCAGTGAAAAATCTCCAAACGTGACTGCCATTTTCTAGTGTCTCGTGAGAAAACTAGGGGTTCACTACTCAGTGAATTACCCGGGAGATTCAAATCCAGGTTTGTCTCTCGAGGCCACGGGTGTGACCACTACGCCATACTGTCTTTTGTTGTGGTTTCGTTGCTCAGTCATGCTCGACTCTTTTGTGACCCCATGAACTGTAGCCTGCCTGGCTCCCCTGTCCGTGGGATTTCCCAGGCAAGAATACTGGAGTGGGTTGCCATCTCCTTCTCCAGGGGATCTTCCTGACCCAGGGATTGAACCCGTGTCTCCTGCATTGGTAGATGGGTTCTTTACCCCTGAGCCACCTGGAAAGTCTTCATACTGTCTTTTACGTCTAACAATAGCTTTGTGAAGTAGTGGTTATCACTCCACTTTTATAGATGAGATGCCAATGCCCAGAGAGGTCTTCCCTGAATCACAGGTAATATACAGCAGAGCCAAGCTCAAAGCCAGATCTTCTGACCCTGTGTCTTTATTAGTGCAGTTCCCATCCCTCCATCAAAGAATGCCTAGACTGTGAAGGGAACAGGCTTGCCAGCACGGATGCCCTTTATTGAGGTGGGGTTCAGTGGCAGGGGTCTCCCTTCTGGCATAGTGTTCAGGCTGGTGTTTTACCCCCTCGTGGACACACTATACTCTGTTATACCCTCATAAGGTGGTGGTGTACTTTTGACCTAAACCCCTAAAGCTACAGAGACCTCTGCTCAGCCAGTGTGAGCTAAGGACACTTGACTGACAGTATCATCCTGCATGAGTTAAGGGGTCACATCTCATCCTTTTATTGTGTAAGAGAAACAAAAAGTCTTCTCCGCCAAAGAGGCTAGGGAAATGATTCCAGAGAGGCCGAAATCTGGCCTCTGCCTCAGTTCCACCTGATAGCGTCCACTTCTTGCAGCGCTATGAAGGTTCACCTAGCGGGCTTCAAGGTGATGGCCTTGATGCCTACGTTTCAAGGTCCCAGACCAAGCTGTCCTCCTAGGGGAGCTGGGGGAAAGTCACTTGAACACAAAGCACCCATGCTCCACCAGTAAAATTCAAATGTTCACCCCTCTTATCAACCTCTTGGGAAAGTTGGAGTAGTAGATGCCTGTAAACCATGCTTTCAAATCCTAGGAGGAAAGGCGTCATAGAAACTTATTTTATTTTATTATCAGTATCACTGCAAACGGTTTATTTGTGTAATGGTTGAGGTAGAGTTGAGAGGGATGAACACCTGCAGGAAAAAAACTGTTTTGTGCCCAGGTTTTGGGCCACTGCTGTTCAGAGCACATCTCTGCCTCTGGCTTTTGGGGAAAGCATGTAATCTATTGCAGTGCTCAGCCAAGAGCAGAGAGCTTTTAGATTACACCTGGCTACATTTGTTTCATAATTATCCCATGAACTAGGTATCCCTTTCCTTAAGTGAGGCAGCTGGCTTCCCGAAGTGAAATCCCTATTCCCCTGTGCTAAGGAGCATTTCCCCCGAAGCCTTCCAGAACACTGCCTGGAGGCTCCTTGGGAGAAACACTCTCACAGCCCTAGGGGTTTCTCCCCTCTGGGAGGGTTCTGTCCACTTGCAGGTTCCCTCCAGTCTGAGACCAGTTGTGGCTGATTTGGGAGAAGCTGGCAGCCTGGCTGGCACCTGGCTTCGGGGCCACCAACAAAGCCCCCTCCTGGTTCTAGCCTGCCCAATAATTAGGGGTTTTAATTGGGCACTCCATTTATTTATACTCAGCCAGGACTGTTGTGCTGGCTTAGGTCTCACGCAGGCAGTGACCGCCTGGCTGCAGCCCTGTTCTCCCCAGGGGAGACATTGTTGACCATAAAGAGGATGAAGTCTGGGGCTACACACCCTGGCCTTCTGCAGTGGGTTGGATCCCAGTCCCACCTTCCAGGATGACCTTGACAAATCAGTGTGCTCCACTTTTCCCTCAAATGTCATTTTAAGTCGCTGGGCTCCACATCACATCCATCCTTGCTGTACCTCCTCTTTAATCCCTGTGAGAAGCCTCTAGAGGAATCGTGGGGTTCATGGAAGTCTGATTCAGGGTGAGACCATTTACTGAAACCAAAAGGAGTCAGTTCTCTGAAGGAAAGCCTCATTTAACTAAAATTCTGTTCCTGTGGGCTGAAATGATATCAACCTAAAGTGTAATGGGGAAAGAAATTTATTATTACTTAATAAAAATAAGACATTTGAAGTGTGTGTACTATCAATAAAACATGGAATCCACTGAAGGAAAAGCATAGTCCACTTGTACAAAGCTGGTTGGACTGTCTTTTCAAGCCTAATCTTCTTGGCTTACCCTGCCCCCTATCTATCTGGCCCTATTTATAGCTAGGCCTCCAGGGCCAGGCACCTCATCCCCAGCTCTAGGTTCCCCTAAAAACCCCACTGCTGCCTAAGAACAATCCACTCTTTTGATTGCGGTTCATGTGGTGGAGGAGCTAAGACACAGGAAGCGACCAGGACAAGCCCATGCAGGAGAACTTAACATGTACAAAGACGGGAGAGGCACTCAGAATGCCTGGGTTTGGGGGCCTGGAGTTCACAGACAGGGTGAACGAAGGGAGCAGGTACAGCTTGAAGAGGTGGGAGGGGCAAAGGCACACATGTAACAGGAATAATGGTTCTCATCTCAGGCGCGTCCTCTCAATAATCACAGAATGGGAGCTTCCTAAGCAGAGGGGACATGTAATAGTACCACATATTAGAAGATGGAGATTGACCTTGATCCCAGAGACAGTAAGGAGCCATTTCAGTCTTTGGAGCCCTGGGGCATGGTAATAGTGGTGTTTCAGCAGAAATACATCCTTGGAGGTGTACATAGTGGATTGAGGTGATCCTAGGGTAGGGAGAGCAGTTGGATAAGGCAAAATACTCTTAGGGATCACAGCAGTGGTACTCAAAAGCAACTTGAGGGCAGAGTCAGTGACACAAGCTCCAAGGATTCTCTATTATCCATTTGGTTCATATAAACAACTCCTTGGGGAGAGTATTATTACTCTCATTTTACAACTTCGAGAGAGATTCAAAGGAGCTGCTTGACTGACCCCTGCTTGTCCCTGTGATTGGAATCTGGACTAGAACCTTTTCCAGTCCTCTGCCCCTTCCAGCACATTGATTGGCCTTCTTGTTGTTGTTCTATTCTTTTTAAAAAATATTTATTTATGTGGCTATGCTGAGTCTCAGTTGTGGCACACAGGAGCTTTGATCTTTGTTTCAGCATGTGGGGTCTTTAGCCGCAGCACATGGGATCTAGCTCACTGGTCAGGGATGGGCCTCGGGGCCACTGCATTGGGAGCACAGAGTCTGAACCACTGGACCACCAGAGAAGTCCCTTGTGGTTTTCCTATCCCTCTTAGTACCCAGGCGAGGGATGCACCAGTGGGGTTTCTTAGAATTTCAGAGTTTATTGGAATAAGTATGCCACATAATTTTAGCTTACCAGCTAAAAGAACTGGCGCTACCATTTCCTTTGCCCTATCCAACCTGCCTATCCATGAATGCAACAAATGCGTTCAGTAAAGTGCCAAGTATGTGCCAGACACTTCACTGGGTACTGAGATCAGAAATGAGCAAGGCCAAGTCCCTGTGCGTGTGTTTTAATATTTGTTTATCTGGCTGCACTGGGACCTGGTTGCAGCATACAGGATCTTTAGTTGAGACTTACGAACTCTTTTTCAGTTGTGGCATGTGGGATCTAGTTCCCTGACCAGGGACTGAACCTGGGACCCTTGCACTGGGAGCAGGTAGTCTTAGCCCCTGGACCACCAGGGAAGTCCTTCCAAGTCCCTGCTCTTGGGGAGCTCGCATTCTAGTGCGTCACTGTCCGCTTGAAGGCTCTGTGGTGATGAGAAAGTTCAGGTCTGCACAGCCAGCTTGGTAGCCACCAGCACCTTAAATGGGACTAGCGTGATGAGGAAATGAATTTTTTAAAACACTGAGTAGTTCTGTTTTGCATGTCGCTAGCATATCGGCCAACACGGTTCCCATGGAATGGTTTTATGGACAATAGTGAGGGGAATTCCACACTGACACTCAATTGCCAAGAAGGACAGAAAAGACAGACCAGAGGGTGAAATGTCTTGTCTTTGGACTAACGGAGGCTGCCTTTCTAGTATATGACTGCTACTCCAGAAGCAGAGATGGGCCTTTCAGCTTCCCTGGTAGCTCAGATGGTAAAGAGTCTGCCTGCAGTGCAGGAGACAGCGGGCTCAATCCCTGGGTCGGGAAGATCCCCTGGAGAAGGAAATGGCAGTCCACTCCAGGATTCTTGCCTGGGAAATCCCGTGGACAGAGGAGCCTGGCGGGCTGCAGTCCATGGGGTCGCAAAGAGTCTGGCACGACTGAGAGACTAACACTTGTGTGACTTGTGACTTCTCCTCAAGGAAACTGTCTTCCTGAGATGTTAAAAAAGGGCATCTCATTTTCCTGAAGCATCATTCTCTTGAGGTCTTAACTGCTGAATCTGTGTCCAGTGGTTAGAGGAACCCAACCTGTATTGCATCTGGGAGGGCAGCCAAAGGGGGCGGACAAAGCACGAATGGCTGAGAGCCAGAGACTGTGGTCCTTTCCCGCTGGGGTGAAGCACAGCGAGGCTTGAGGCTGCCGCCCATAGAGAGGGCTGCAGTCTGAAGCAGCTGCTTTCCGTTGCTTTGGGTATTTGTTAGCGTGACCCCTGCTTTGGTATCTGGTGTCACCTCCAACTGAAGATTCTCCGTGACCCCTCCATCCCTCCTCTGCAGGCCACTCTTCTGATCAGCCTACACCTGGCCCTTCTTTTTACCCATCGTTGTCATCTAAGGGTAAAGAAACAACTGCCTCCCCTTAGTGAATGGAAGGGAAGAGAACCCACAGGACATGTAACTCACAGGCTGGGGGCACTGCAAGGGGACTCCGAGAGCCATCTAAACCTTTCCATTTTCCACGATCCAGGAGGGCCGGGACCTTGCCCAGGGTCACGTAGTGACAGAGCCAAGGCCAGAACTGGCTGTCCCACCAGGTCTTTCTTCTGGGGAAACTCAGTGGACAGAGGGACAGAAAGACCAGCGGTTGGCATAGTGGGATGGCTACATGATGAAGATATGGAAGTCCTGGGTTCTTTTTATTTGGCTGCGCTGGGTCTTCATTGAGGCATCCAGGGGCTTCTCTAGTTGCAGTGCAAGGGCTTAGGTACCCAACCCAGGGTTGAACCTGCGTCCCCTGCATTGGACGGCAAATTCTTAACCAGTGGACCTCCAGGAAAGTCCCGGTCCTGGCTTCTAAGTTGACTTAGCACCATCTCATCATGTCATTAGGGAACTCACTTTTCTCTAAGCCTCAGTTCCTTGCCCTATGAAATGGAGAAGTTAGACTCTGCCTTCACAGTCCAGCAGTGAATAGGAGTTTCAGTGAAGCCCCAGAGCTCTGAGCACATTTAATGGTTAATACCCTGTTGTCTCACACTGCACAACACTCTGAATGCATTTTAATACTCAAGCATAAGGAACGTGCAGTCCTTGCCCCTCTCAGCTTCTCAGTTTCCCACCTCTTCCATAAAAAGACTGAGATAGCAGTTGACTTTTTGACTTGTAGCCTTATGTGTAGAGGGCCTGAACACTTTATACTTTTCTTTCTTTCTTTTTTTTTTTTTTTTTAAAGAAAAGTGAGGATCAAGTTGTTGGTTCTGGGGAGGCAGCTAGGGTTAGAAAGTATGGCCCTTCAAGAGTGATGTCTCAAGGAGTTTTGCCCAGCCAGCTTCAGAAAAGCTTCCAGTGTGAATGAGAATGACTCCGGGAGCCAGGCTTGCTCCCTGCTCCCCAAGAATAATGCCTTCAACTCTTACCTCTCCCTCCCACCCCAAGAGGGAGGCTTATCAGCTCGGGGAAGCCGGCAGGGGGAAGTGACTCACTTAGGATCCTCTTCTGAGCTGAGGACTTAGCCTTTGTCAGCTGATGCTCAGGGTCCTGCCATTCTAAGACTGGATTTATATGTAGAAAAAGAGAACAGAGCAGAAAGCAGTTTTGTAAATCTCGTGCCTAAAGACAAACCCGGTCCAAATATAGGTAATTAATTATAATCTACTTTGGTTTCCTTACTCACTGGTTAATTTGATTGTCGTGTTTCCTGGGGTTCAGAGCTAATTTCAGAAATTGTTTGTATTCAAACACTGCGGCGCCCTAGGCCCTGGCACCGTGGTGGTGCTGAACACAGAACATGGGTGTTGCTGGTTAAGGAAGAGGGTCAGTTAATGAGGCTGGAAGGAATCAAGCCCCACATTTCAGCATAGACAAGCTTGCGGTGGCCCGAGGGGAATCAGGGCCCACTGCGGTCAGGGCTGACAGTGGAAGGTGGCAATAAAAATAAACGGTGTGAAAAGTTCTTCAGCGCTTTTGGCCTTGCCGGTCACACAGAGCCACCTAGCGCTGAGTCAGGCTCTCTTGGTGCCTCGGAAAGGTAGTCTGTGTCTTGCTCACCGGAGCCAGGGACTGGGCTGGATTCTTAAGCTCCCATATTCATAAACCTGAGCAGTAACCCTGCCTCCCTCTCTAAGCCTCAGTTTCCTCAAAGACCTGCCCTGAGGATTCAGTGCGGTGGCTTCCTGACACTTCCTCCTTCCGCCGCCTCCTCCCGAAGCAGCCATGCATCCCCAGGGTCTAGTTCCCGCACCCCAGGGAAGGGGAGCAGGTGAGCTCTCTGCTGATGCTGCTCCCTTCGCAGGAAGGCTGTAGTGCCCCGGTGTGGAGGGCTGTAGTAGGGCGGGGGTGCAGGGGGAGCAGTGGAGGGAGGCGATCAAAGAAGGAAGCTGGACCAGGGGAGGGAGGGCTGCACTGCCTAGACTGCGCTGGGGGACCCGAAGCAAACCGAAGGGTTGCCTCTCGGCACTGCTCCCTGTAAAGTGGGTCCCAAGGCCCCTCAGCACATTAGCAGCTGCCCAGGGGCTCAAGAACTGGTGTCAGATCAGAAGGAACTCAAGCAGCAGGATCTAAACAGAAGAGGCAGCGCTGCCGCCCGGCAGCGTGCCAGGAGCACAGTTTGAGCCTGAACTGTGCCTTTTGTCTGCCTCCGCGGGTCTTAGTTCCTCACCTGTAACACAGGAGGATTGAGCTCGAAAGCCTGAAATTCTTGTGTTGTATTCGGTGTTAGTTGCTCAGTTGTGTCTGACTCTTTGTGACCCCATGGACTGTAGTCCACCAGGCTCCTCTGCCCATGGGATTCTCCAGGCAAAAATACTGGAATGCCTTGCCATTTCCTCCTCCAGGGGATCTTCCCGACCCCGGGATCAAACCCAGGTCTCCAGTATTACAGGCATATTCTTTACCACCTGAGCATCCTAAATATCGTATCTTAGTACACACACTGTTAGCAGAATCTCACATTATGAATGGACAGACAGACACACACACATGCTCAGGGGCACCCAACACAGTCCTGGATATTAGTTAGACATCTGATAAGTCTAGATATTCTGGGCTGTGAAATACTAGACAAGTGGGCTGTGTTTCTCTATGCAAAAACATAAAATGAATTGTTGCCCTCTGCTCCCTGTTTGGGAGAAGACAGTGGCAACCCACTCCAGTGTTCTTGCCTAGAGAATCCCAGGGACGGGGGAGCCTGGTGGGCTGCCGTCTGTGGGGTCGCACAGAGTCGAACACGACTGTAAGGACTTAGCAGCAGCAGCAGCCGCTCCCTTTCTCCTTCCCTTCACAGATATTGAGGGAGGAGGGCTTTGGAGGTGGAAGGATTCAAAGCTCTCAGAAGCCTCATGGGAAAACACCTCATTTATTTAAAAACAAACCAACCAGCCCCTCCTTTGAGTGAAGCTTCCTCAGGGTCCCCAGGGTGGCAGCAGGCTTTCTTCCTGTCCAAGGGGCCTTCGCCTGGTTTCCTGAGCTCTGGGGGCAGAGGGGCAGTGGTCCAAGGGTGGGAGTTGAGACTGCTGTTACTTCCCAGCGTGTTTGATAAAGGCCCACTTATGTACAGAAAGTGCCCCTTGAAAGGGGAAGCAGTAAGTCATTTCAGGAAATTGGCTTGATCACTCAGCAGCCTCTTGGCGTTGGAGCAGGCAGGGTAGAATTTTCTGGGATTTCATCTGCGTCAACCTCTCAGGCTTCAGCCAAGAGCCGTTCAGTCCAGGAGAATCCCAAAGCAGTCTGAACATTAGAGCTGGGGAAAGTGGGGGAGGGCAGTGGGGGTGGGGAGGGAACCAGTGGCCACAGAACATAGACCTTGAACTTGTCACTTCTTGCCATTTCATACAATGCTAGCAGAGCCCTGGAATCAGCCTTGGTTCCCCAGGGAACTGAGCTCAGGGAGGTTAGGTCGTTTACCTGGAGCGCCGCATCTTGAGAGGAGCAGCTGCAGATCCCGCCCCGCTCTGCTCCAAGTCTGTGTCTTGGCCACTCCATTCTGCTCCTCTATTAAGTACCAACTTGTGACCCTTGGCCTTGTAACAGCCTCAGTCAGGTATGAATGATGGCAGGAAAGAAATGGGATGTATGTGTAACGAAAGAATGAGATCGGCCAGTTTCAATTGGTCATTGAGTCGAGGTGTCCCGTCTCCTGAGTTAAATACAGAGGTGCCACCTTTAATGCTGAGGTTGGTCTCACCAGCTTCTACAGGCCACTGCTCAGCTGATGTTACTTTCCTGCCTGTTTTCGCTGGACATCCATTTCTTTTCTATCAGGCCACACTAGAAACTTTGTGACTTAAAACACACACTTTTTTTAATCTCCCAGTTTCTGTGGCCCAGGAGTCTAGGCCTACCTGGGTTCTTTCCTCAGAGTCTGGTTGCAATTAAGCTGCTGACCAGGCTGTGTTATCTGGCAGCTCAACTAGGACCCATCTCCAGCCTCATTCAGGTTGCTGGCAGAATTCATTTCCTTTTGGTCGTAGGACTGAGAGCCTCAGCTTTTTGCTGGATGTTGGCTAAAAGCCACTTTCTGGTCTTAGAGGCCACCCGCATTTCCCTGCCACATGACTCTCCCCATAGCAGTTTACAACATGCTGCTGCTTCAAGGCCAGAAGGGCAGTGAGTCATTTAGAGTCTTACATGTGTATCACAGTGGATCACAGCAGTGACATCTATCACCTTTACCGTGTTCTACTGGACGGAAGCAATAGAATTGGACAGACCCGTATGTTAGGTCTCACCTACACTCTGTGGGAGAGGATTATTCACTGGAGTGAATGCCAGAAGACAGAGATTACCAAAGCATCACCGTAGATTCTATCTGCCGCCCTGGATGTCTAGACCCTTAACATCTTCATGAAGTTCACTTTTAAAAAAAATTTATTCAACACCTACTCTGTGCCGAATACAGTATCATCTGTTGGGACTATGGTCTCAGCTTCATGGAGCTCACAGTCTGTTGCACAAGATAGATCATTTACATGTAATGCGGGAGGTGCTGGGGTACAATCACAACCAGGGTGTTCTGGGGGTCCAGGCCAGTCAGGGACAGCTTCCAGAGGAGACAAAACATGTGGAGTGTTAAAAGCATAGGTAGGAAGCAGCCAGGTGGCTGAGGGGAGGGTTGACCTTGCAGGAAGAGGGCCACACAGGAGGCAAGTTTGGAACTGAGACAGGATCCAGGGAACAGCATGCTTGAGGGTAAGGCTGAAGAGCAGACAGGGCTGAGGCCATGGAAGGTGCAGGGTGCACGGTAAGGAGTTAGTATGTGTTCTTGGAGGTGACAGTCTGGAATAATAGGATGGGCATGCTTTATGTTGAGCCCTGAATGGCAGCAGGTGCCTAAACCAGCCCGCCCCCTCAGCTCTGGATGCCTTCTTTCTGCCTCTTCCTGTCGTGGGTACAGCTGCACTGGTTGTCGCTCACACAGCAGACTCCAGGATGGTCCAGTTCTTTTGCCAGCCTGGATTTTGAGCTCCACAAATAGCCTCTTCTGGTGGCTCAGGTGGTAAAGTATCTGCCTGCAATGCAGGAGACCTGGGTTTGATCCCTGGGTCAGGAAGATCCCCTGGAGAAGAAAATGGACACCCACTCCAGTACTCTTGCCTGGACAGTTCCATGGATGGAGGAGCCTGGTGGGCTGCAGTCCATGGGGTCACAAAGAGTCGGACACGACTAAGTGACTTCACCTTCTTTCTTTTCTTTTTTTTAGTGTAAATTACTCCTTTTTTTTTTTTTTTGAGAAATTGATTTTATTTGAATTTCTCATTTTCTTCACTTTAACTTTTCAAATTAAACCAACAATGTAACAAGACAATAAAGAAAAATTACTAGAAAAACAATCCATAACCGTAATACAACCTCAGTGTGCTTTTTTAAAGTCGCCTATTCTTTTTTTATTGAAGTACAGTTGATTTACAATGTTGTGTTAATGACTGCCATACAGCAAAGTGATTCAGTTATACGTATATTTGCATTGAATTTTTTTTGCCTTCTTTTCCATTATGGTTTATCATAGAATGTTGAGTATAGTTTTCTGGGCTATACAGTAGGACCTTGTTGATTATCCATTCTATATGGAAAAGCTTACATCTGCTAGCCCCAGTCTTCTGCTGCGTCCGTCCCTCAACCCCTTTCCACTCCCCTTCCACCTTGGCAACCCCAGCTTGTTCTGCACGTGCATGATTCTGCTCCATGGGTAGGTCCATCTGTGTCATATGTTAGATTCCACATGTAATGACACCATGTGCCATTTGTCTTTCTCTTGGCTTCAGTTGGTATGTTCATCTCTAGGTCCATTCATGTTGCAAATGGCATTATTCTCTTTTTGTGGCCACATAGTATTCCATTGTATATATATGTACCACATCTTCTTTATCCATTCTTCTGTCGATAGACATTTAGGTTGTTTCCATGTCTTGGCTATTGTAAATAGTGCTGCAGCGAACGTTGGTGTGCATGTATCTTTTTAAATTATAGTTTAATCTGGATACATGGCCAGGAGTGGGGTTTCTGGATCATATCTTTAGTTTTCTGAGGAGCCTCCTCCTGTTTTCTGCGGTGGATGCACCAATTTACATTCCCACCAACAGTGTAGGAGGGTTTCGTTTCTCTTCACCCTCTGCAGCCACAAATACCTCTTCAAATAAGTGGGCAGCAGAATGGGATTGGATCTAGTAGACTTCAGCTCACACACAAGACTCAGTGGTGTGTCTGCCTTACATCCTCCTTCAGAGGTCCTCTCAAGCATCCCATGATAACGCAGCCTCCTGGTAGAAGACCCTCAACTTAATTCTTCAAATCCAAGGCTTATTTTTGTTTATCCACATGGTAACTGACTTCCATCACTGAGTGGAGGGAGAGAATGGGAGTGGGGCAGGGAAGTAGGGTGCTCCAGAAGAACATGGGTTTGAAAACAAGACCTGTTTTAATGCCAAAACTGTCACTGATGTGTGTGCCTTCAGCCACGCTCTTAATCTTCCTACACCATGGTTTCTTTGTGCATAAGATGGAGGCAGTAATATCCACTCCATCAAATTGGTTTAAGAATCATTCAAGCTGATACCTGCAAATGCATGGCATATATCAGGAGCCCCATTAATGTTGGCTTCCTCCTCTTGCTGATGCCTACTTGCTGAATTGGCCGTAGGGTGACTTCCCTTAAGGGCAGTGTCCATGGTTTCCTATCATGATATTCCCGCCCTTAGCACAGTGCTCAGCAACAGAGCTGGATGTGATATGTGCTGGTGATGGAATGTTTAACTGAGTGAATGAACAAACAAACGAACCGTCCCAAGTTGTGAGAAGACAGCGCTGTCATGTTTTGTAGCAAGTTTCCATGGAAGATCATCATTGCCCTTCACCTCGCCGTGATCCGGAAGCAGGGTGGCCGCTCGGGACCTGATGTCTGTCTTCTCCGTGGACGTGTGTGCTCCTGAGCACGCGCTGGAAGGCCATACCTCCCTCTTCCTGGCTTCATTCTATTATCCAGTCTCTCTAAGTCCCTCACTTTTCCCACCTGTTTGGTGAGGGAATTGAATGAGATCATTTCTATTTAAAACGTCGGTACAATGCCCGGCTCCTAGTAAACACTCACTCCGTCTTGGCTGTGTGAAGAGGTACGCTGCGACGGTGTGAAGCGACAGCGGCTCTGTTTGGTCTGTACTTTTCTCTGACCCCCACACACTGTGAGTCAAAGCCTCCCGTGAAGCTTTGGGCTGAAACCGTTTCGGAGGGACTAAAAGCCATCCGTGTTTAAGTATTTTTAGCTGATGCTAGTGACTTGGAGAAGGAGGGAGGAGGAAACAAGGCAGTCTCTGCAACTGGACTGACTCCTCCTGTTCGTCTGTTTCTCCCAGATCCCTTTTGGTGGCGGTGGAGGCGGGGCAGCTCCCTCCATATGTGATAATCCCCGCTTGCCAGTCGTTGTGGCCACGACTAACCTCATAGACTCAGTTGTACCTCAGAGCTCATGAAAAAGCTGGTTAAATAAGGTCCTACTGTGTAGCACACAGAACTCTGCTCAGTGTCATGTGGGAGCCTGGATGGGAAGGGAGTCTGGGGGAGAATGGATACATGTATATGTATGGCTGAGTTACTCTGCTGTGCACCTGAAGCTATCACAACACTGTAAATCAGCTATACTCCAATATAAAAATTTTAAAAAAAGGGCAAGCTAAAGCCACAGTCATGCTGCTGTGTCAGCTGAATAAGAATTTTGACCTCTTTGGTGTCGTCTTCTCATCAGTGAAATGAAAATAACATGGATGCTCTGTCTTCCTCTCAGGGCAGTTAGGAGGGTCCAGGAGTGATTATATAGAAATCTGGAGCAAAGCCTCAGCACTGCTGTCCTGTTTATCAGTGAGCCCTGTCCTTCTCCAGCCCCCATAAGTCCCGCCTCCCCAGGGACAGTCCTTTCTCCTGTCTTCCTGCATGAGCGTCCCTGTCCACCTCCGAGCACTTCCGCATTGGGCCGCCAGCCTGAAAGGCGTCTGGAGGCTCTCTGTGGCTCTTTATTAACTGCCACCCCGACCCTCCACTGTACCCTCTTTTATGCAAGGAGACAGAGACTCTGCACAACAGACACTCCACTCCCCACCCCCTCCCAGGGGTGCCTGATCTCCATGGTTTTCTCTAGAACCCGTAACCTAGAAACAGAATCTTCTGGACTGACAGAGTCAGAGACCAATGCCTTAATGTGAAAACTGAACTCAGCGACTTGTTAGAGCACCGACTCGCTTCCCATCCTCCTGTCTGTCTTAGAGGAGGAAAAGTGTCTGAAAGGACGCAAAAATGGTTAAGTCCCAGAGAGGACAGAGGAGATTGTCATCAAAAGATAAATCTTGGCCATTTTTATTGAGAATTTGTTCCAGGCAGGGGACTGGGCCACATGTGACTCTAACATTGGTGATTTCCTTTCACCTGATTCCGGGATCCCTGGGTCCTCAGCTTGATGTGTGTCTTTGGCCCGAACAGAGGTGGTGTCTGGTCTTCTGTTTCTCAGGGAGTAATAGTAGTTCAGCACGCACAGAGGATTGAACTTTCAATACTTGTGTCTTCTTCCTTTGGGATGTGGTTCACCTCGTATTCCCCCTCAGGCTGGGGAACACAGGCCCTGCAGGGAGAGCCAGTAACAGGATCTCAGAGGAGGAAGGGAACCCTGACAAGTCTCTCCCCAGCGCCTGATGACCACAGACACCCAGACTGGGGCTGGCTGTCCCTCCTTCCCTTGGATTCCTTCCGTGAGAGGAAACTCGTCCCCCCTGCTCGGGGCCTCTCAGTGGCTCCCAGCCCCCTTTCTGATGGAGGCTGAGCTTTCCTGCCTGCCTCCCAGCAGTCTGGGCTGTGTCCCCCTTAGTGAGAGCTCCCCTGTGGACTTTCACTGTAACAGCCACATATCACTGGCTGGTTTTCCTTCCGCGCTTCTTCCTGTGTTACTGCCTTCTCTGGGAAGATTTCTCTCCTCTCTCCAATCTCATATGCTGCTCACGATCTTCAAAAATGGTTGTAGGTTGTTTTTAGCCAGAGAGGGGATCTGGGTCTTCTGTTGCCCAGTCTTGAAATATTCCTATTAGCATGGAACTCACAGACATTTATTCTGGGCAAATAGCAAAGATTGTTAGATAATATGCCTAGGCGTCTGTGCAGATGTTATTTTTAAGCACCGAATATATGCCAGACGGCTGTGCTGAGCTCTTCCAATGGTCTGATATTGATATTAATCATCGTTAAATCGCATGGTAGGTATTGTTAGCCCCGTTGAAGAGACTGGGAAAATGAAACTTCTGATAATTAACTCTTCCACAGTCCCACAATTAGTAGGAGGTGGGCTCCTGAGAATGTGCCCCTTTTTACACGGCAGACACTCCCTCCTTGCCTCCGTGCAAAAATGCATCAATCTCAGGGGGAGGAACGGTCTTTGTCTAGATCCCAGGGAGACTTAGAGGCAAAGAGAAGTGTATTTTCTTATGTCACCACCCATGGTCTAATGGCTGGTTTCCCAATTACAAACTGCTGCCTCCCTACAGCAGAGGCCAGAGCCCCTGCCCCTTCTTAGCAATAACAAAATAAGGCCTCTCCAGGCGGGCTGCTGGGCCCCACCACATAAAACATCAGGGGACCCGAGCTGCATTTCCCCTGCTAACCGCCCCCTGAGGACAGCTGCCTAATAGACTCTTGATGGGCTGGGAAGTAGAGCCTTGTTGCTGGAGAGACAGAAGGGCATCACCGCAGGTTGAAGTTCTTCCATTGGAAGGCCTTCTTAAAGCCCCAAAAAGCTCAGCAGTTTTTTTCTCCTTCTCTGATTAGCTCTCTGTAAAAGCCCACAGGTTTTTCCTCCCATTGGCCGGCCTCTTGGTGGTAGCGTCCCTGGCCCCCCGGCAGGCGTGCTGTCCCATTGATTGTTAGATGCACGGCTCTCAGACAGGCCATTAGGCCCTGGCCAACTGAAAGGGTTCACCGCCAGGAGACTGATCGTGAAATTTGGTCTTTATGATCAATATATCTTTCTCCATTAGGTTCATTTCCTCTGAAGGAAATGGGTTGGCCCATTAGGGTTTATGTGTATTGACAGGCCTCTCACTGCCCTCCTTCAGCTTCACAGGGAGGGGGCCAGAGATGCGCTTGCTAGACTGAACTGCCCGGGTCTTTGCAAGCCTATCTTACTAGCTGTGATGACAAAAAGTAGCCGGAATCCCTTGTGTAAAAGTGACAGCATCCATGATTTTGTTATATAGGACAGAGTGACCAGGTCTCCTAGGTACAGAAAATGTGGCCTGAGTTTGGGCACAGCTGGAAGAACTTTCCGAGCACAAAGATGATTGAGTAAAAAAGAAACACTGTTGTCCCCTTTTCTTAAGGTCTGTAAGGACAGACAGGAAAGATCCCTTGAAGGAAGTACAACCTTGTCTGGTTAAGGAGGAATGGACAGGACGGTCCTAAGATGCTTTGCAGCTACAGAATCACTGTGTATCATTTTTTTGTTGCTTCTGAGGACCTCAAAACACTTTTCTAAAGGTCCCATCTCTCTTCCTCAGCCTCCCTGTGTGTGTGTTCATCATCTCCCCTTTGGAGATGAAAAAAACTAAAGCTCCCGGGCAGCTGAAAACAGCACCTATGTTCTAGATCCTGCAGGGACCCACTAGGGTGACAGTACTTGGCCAGTCCTTGATTTTTATTTGACTTTTTACTAAAATGCCACCTCTTCCCCCTTCTTGGCTTGTGTGTCTCTTAGCTGCTCCACAAAGCTGCTCCACTAAGCTGAATATGGTCCCTCATATTTGTTTGACTTTTGATCAAATAAAAGTGGGTTTAAGTCTATATGGATCTTACTGGCCACTGGTAGCCGTGAGAGTGGGCTTCCCAAGTGGAGCTAGTGGTAAAGAACCTGCCACCAAAGCAGGAGACATAAGAGACATGGGTTTGATCCCTGGGCTGGGAAGATCCCCTGGAGGAGGGCATGGCAGCCCATTCCAGTATTCTTGCCTGGAGAGTCCATAGACAGAGGAGCCTGGCAGGCTGAGTCTGTATGGTCACACAGAGTCGGACACAACTGAATGACTTAGCACAGCACAGCAGAGAGGGTAACCATATCAGAAACCAAAGTCCCGACTAATAGGCAGTAATGGGTGTGGAGGCTACAGGATGTAAGGGGGTTACTTTGTTGCTCTTAAATCCTCTCCATCACTGGCCATAGCATAGCCTGGACCCTTGTCTGCTCTGTATTTTGTGTTCCTCCACCGCATCCTCATACCCTGCTGGTCCTGATCGGGGGCACTGCTCACAGGGGATACTTTCTCTTGCCAAGAAGTCCCATTCCAACCTGGAAGGCATCCCAGATCTGCAGGATCACACCCAGTGAGGCTTAGAGTCCACTTTTCCCCGAGTTTCCAGAGAGGATGGAGTTGGAGGGTGCTTGCTGGGATTCTGTCTTGTGCTTTGACTCCTCAGTATACAGCTTTGATTCATGCAGACTTTGGTCCCTGTCTCCAGAACCAACCTTTGTGTTGCGACAGCCACAGAGATGGCTGGACAGCTGACCTGTCAGAGAAGAGTCACCCAGGTCCAGAGAGGCTCCTCACAGTACCGACTTCACCATTTGTCACAAGGCTTAACATCTGAGTGCCTGGTACATAGAAGGCCTTCTGCCACTGACATCCTTGTCCTTATTTTTCTCCTTGAGAAACAGAAATGCAGAATTACCCGCTTGCCCTTTGTTCTCAGGATAGCCGTCAGCTTCAGGCAGGCTCAAGCTGCCACAAATCATCCATGAAGGAGCTGGCACTGAGCGGGTGACTCTTCATGGAGCACAATAAAAGTCTCTGTATCTCCATCTAAAACCACATTACAAGACAACGTCTGTTTTTCAAATACAGACACCCTTTTAAAATTCCTCAGTTTTGCTTAGTGGCACCAGTGGCTTCTTTATATGACTAGACTCTCTAACCAAGAAAAACAGAAGTTGGGTTCCAAGTTTGCCCCAGTCTGGTGCAGATCCAGGGAAAAGAATGAGTTATCTGATTAATTAGGTCGTCTTTTAATTGAATTCACAGTATTAGATGTGGAAAATTTAACAACTGGTATCTGAGAAGTAGAGAGCATTTTAAAAAATCTTGTATTCGCTATAAATGTTTCTAAGTTGAGATTGTCTTAGCTACACAAGAGAAAGATATAATTCAACTTTGGTTGCCCAGGGAGCCTTATCCACTTGGAGGATTATACACTTGACCTCTTGTCTCTTTTGTTCACAAATGAGTAGGTCACAGGGAACCACTGCACAGAGCTTATGGGATGCTGAGACCATGAGCACACACCTACCAGCAAACCAAAGCCAAGGACTGCACAACCTCAAGTAACCGGAAAGCTCAGCAAATTCATTTTCTACTCAGCTGAATCAAAGTCTTACTATTTTGAGGGAATGTTGTTGCTATTTCCATTGTATGTATGCTGCCTGTTGTTTTTCACTGCAGGTGTCAGATATTTGAGAGTTGTCAAGTGCAATAAAATAAAAGATTAACTCTCCTCTGTGAGTGAGAGATGAGTCACCCTGAAGAACCTAGGGCTGATGACCTATCTGCCTGAGCCGAGGATGGCATGAGTATTTACTGATGTCAGTACTGGACAAGTGGGGAGCTGAAGGTGTTCCTTAGACAGGAAATAGGAATTCGTTCGGTAGCCAAAAAGAAGTGTCTGGCTTTCAAACAGAGAGACAAGGAGTCATAGTCAAGCTGACAGAGAAAGCTCTGGGGACACGGCGCGCTGTACCTAGACCTGCTGTCTGTTAGTGGTGTTTGGTCTAGCTGTAGTTAACCAAGACCCCAGGTTCTCCAGGGGACAATAACAACTCATCACTCACCACCCCAGGCCAAAGGTGTTCTACCCTGCATTCTCACTTAGGGGTGTCTCCACCATCCATATAAGCCTGTAAGCTACGATTGCTAATCCATCTCCAAGCTTCACTCAGTCAATAATCCAAACATCTTTCTTAATATCCCCATCCTCATTATAGTTCAGTCTCTCAGTGTCCCTCTTCTGATCGATTGTCAAGGCCTTTTACATCGTCTCCAACACTTGGTTTAGTCCCTTAAATCTGCCTCTCATACGCACATCTGATCATGCCTTCATTGTTCCCCACTGCATAAAGCCATGAGGTCAAAGCTCAAAAATGGCACGAAGACTTTTGTGAGCTGTCCCCTCCAACCTTTCCAGCTCCATTCTCATCTTCTTCAAGCATTACCATTTTTGGTCTAGTATCACCAAACTCCAGCTTCCCTACCCATACAGTGCTGTCTCTCACCTTCATATGGTAGCTCTTGACATGGTCTTCGCTTCAGAAACCCATCTCTCTTTGTGAATTTCTCTAGCTAGCTCTGACTCTCAGTTTAAGATTCAAATCAAGCATTGTTTCTTCTTGGACAGATTGCAGCTTTCTCAGTTCATAGCATCCTAGAGTGTCTGAGTAATTTTTACATAGAGCCTATAGACCAACAGAAATACCTAATGGTTTTGTGTATTTAGTAGCTAAACCCAAACAATTCAATTAATTGCTCCTAACAACTTAAAGCCCATATGAAAAAAATACACAAAATTGAAAGAAAAATATTTTTAATTTCATTCTTAAAGAACTGCAACTACTTACTAATGGGATATGTATATCTGTTGGGCACTGCACAACCGCTCAAACCTTAGGAACAGGTTGGACTTTGCCACACTTAATTTCCTGTTCCCCATTAGGCCACAGTGGGTACTTGCTTTTTACTACAGCAGTTGCCAAAACCCCAGCTTCACAAAGATAAGACACCAGGGGAAATACAAGAAAGTCAGCTGTTGAAACTGTAACTTTGGAATTGACATATATAGCACAGGGTACTCTGCTCAATGTTATATAGCAATCCAAATGGGGAAAAGAGTTTGAAAAAGAATAGATACATGTATACTTATAAATGAATCCCTTTGCTGAATCACATCTCAAGCTAAAACATCAGCTGTGCTCCAATGTCAGATGAAAAGTTAAAAGAATAAAACGGGAGCTGCGTTGAGCTTGTAGCTTATGGGGGATGCTCCGCAGATAATGAGGGTGACTTTGTTGCATCCAAAAGTTAACAATGTCCTGTGGCATCTCTGAGTTGGCTGTGGTGTGCTGACCTAGAGTAGCTTTGTGGACAGTTTGAGAACCTCAGCCCCCCTACCTGAGTCGGCAGCCCCCTATTCCGAGCTACTCTAGCACTAGCACCCTTCTTTTATCATGGCCATTAACGTGTCGCCATGTAAGCCACTTGTGTGTCTTGACGCTATGAACTCTTTGAGGACGAGGATCGTCCTTCTTCCTCCTTCACTTGCTGATGAGAACACAGTGCCTGGCACAGGACTGGTGCTCGGCAGGGAGGACCTGATGTACTGGGAGCATCAGAGACGCTGGTGGAACCCAGAGCACCAGAGTGGCTGCAGGGGAAGTCAGCCTGGGTGACAATTAAGCAGGAAATTCCGGTCGGGCTCAGAACCTGTGTTTCAGAGAGAGGGGCTGAGGATCCTGCTGGGCCCAGACATGGGACCAGCTGAGTCCACTCATCAGGCCTGAATTCAGCCATGGGCCCCAGAGACCATGGTTTCTGAGAGGGCTCCAACCAACTTCAGATCAGAAAGCGACACCCAATAAACTCTCGGTTTTATTCTTGGTTTACATTTGGTTTCCTGGTAAGAGTTCCTTGGGAGGAGAAGGAGATCAAGAGAATGGAGGGCAGGTGGGTGTTGGGGAGGAAGGAAGGATGCTGCTCTGCCTGCCACAGCCGTGGCTGTGGTGTCTGGATAGAGCTGTGGTTCTGGGGCCAGATCTGCCGTGGACCCGAAACTCAGCAGAGCTGCAGGCAGACGGGGGTCCTGGCTGTCCTGGCTGCGTGGAGCATAGCCATCCGTGGCGCTGCTGGGTTGTCCCCATCTGGCTGATTTCCTCACAGCTGCTTGCCTGATTTTTTTGATGAACCATTGCTTATATCTGCTTTGTGCTTTTCTTCCCCATTATTAGCATGCATTAGAGTTTGCATCATATTTCCCCCCACACTCTGCTAAGAATGAACCCTAGACATAACTGGGAAGGTTAGAACTAGGGTCCAAAGTCAAATTTGTGTTCTCATGTAACATAATAGCAAAACCTCAGCGGTTCACATGTCTGATGCTAAACCACGAAAGTCCCATCTAAATAATGAGCGGCTCTTATCCGGTGACTAGAGGGCAGTTCTTGGAGTTTAAAGGGGTATTTCCCCCTTTATCTGCCCAGTGCTCCCTGCCGACTTCTGAGTGCCTCTGAGGGGGTAGCAGCTGTCGAGCTCAGCCTGGTGTTTGGGGTGTGCCCCCCATGCCCCACTGTTTGGCGCCGGCCCCACCAGTGGACCACGGAGGTGGGAGCTCTGTGGCAACAGGCCTTCTTCAGCGGGTTGGAGCGGGGAGACGTTCTGCCACTGCCCGTGCTCAGTCTGTTCTGTGGGCAGAGTTCTGGGAACAAACAGCCCAAAGCACTGTCAGCCTGGCAGTGGGCGATGGAGCAGCGGAGCTCAGGGCCCTGGGGAAGCCACGCTGTTCCTCCTCCGTGGCCTCCTGCCTAGAGACTCACACACCTGGGTCAGATCGGTAACTACTTTCCAGAAACTCCCCAAACAAAACCAAAGCAAAAAGCCACTTTAAAGCATGTTGTGTTTGTGTGCGCGTGTGTTTAGCTGCTCACTTGTGCACGGCTCTTTGCAACCCCATGGACTGTAGCCTGCCAGTCTCCTCTGCCATGGGAATTCTCCAGGCAAGAATACTGGAGTGGGCTGCCATTCCCTTCTCCAGGGGACTTTCCCAACCCAGGAATAGAAGCCCTCAAAGCATGTTACTGCCGAGAAAGTTCTTCCTGGTGTCTAACTTGAGTCCCTTCTGATATGGCCAAAAGGCGTTTTACTTTAGCTGACCCTCACGAGAGAAGGTACATAGATATGATAACCTTCCATAAAATTGAAGACCTCTCAGCCTTCTCCAGAAAGAAGAATTTGTGTTTCTTTAGCCTTTCACCACAGCCTTAATACCCAGACCTTTTGTTATCTTTCTCAGTTGTATCTAATTCCTCCCAAAACTTGGCTTTTGAATTTCAGGGACCACAACTTAATGAGAGCTTTCATTTCCAGAGGATATTCCTAGTGCTTAAGGAAAAATAAACTTCAGATAGGATATATTTCAGTGGAGGAAGAACCTAGGAAAAAATGGATCCTTGGTATAAATAGCACATTGTACGAGTGAGCTTTCCTTTTCCCAATTGTTTTTGAAATGATGGGCTTTTTTTTGGTGAGCTTAATCTCTTGCAGATTCTAACCTCTAAAAGACTATGTGGCCTCTGTCTAGGAAGTGGTAAAGGAAACAGGGCTGGCATCTTGGCAACGATTAATCACCTTATCCAGGTGTGGGGAAGTGGGGGTTTCCTACATTTCCAGCGTTTTTCTGTACCAGCCTCTGTTCCGAGGGGTTCCAAGGCGTCTGTCTTGCTTCTCCATAACCTCATCTTACTGTAAGGAGGCTTGTCTTCTAGAATGTTGTTCTGCTTGGCTGTGCAGACTTTTTATTCTGATCATTTCGTATTTGTGCTTAGACTTTTGTGGGGGAAAAGGCATTTCTCTCTGGACCATGGAACAGAGAAACTGGGGCTGGCCTTGAATCAGGCTGGAGTCTGCCCTTCACCCGGTGCTCACTGATTGAATCTGGCTGTCCTGATTACATGACTCTGCTTCCTTCACCTGAATTTCCCCTCGTTAAGTGAAGCAGTTGGGCCCCTAGTTGATGTCTGAGGTCCCTTCCAATCTGACCCTCTGTGCTTGTCACAGCGTCAGCGGTTCTCACTGCTCCATAGAGGGACCGGGGAAAGAAAGGAGGAGTTGGGCTCAGTAGGCACTCGGGAAAAGGATGCTTGGAAAGCGCATCAGTTTAAACTAGAAACTCCTCCCCTCTCTCCTCTCTCCCAGAGACCCTGAATTGAGGTAGTATAACCGGACAGGCGAAATTTTTATTAGTCACCTCCAGTGTGTGGGGCTCTGTTGAAGCCTTCTTGCTTGTAGAGGAGCGGCACTGGGCGAATTCTGTCTCCATCGCCCTCACGCAATCCGCCACTCCCTGCCCAGGTCATGTGTCTCCGTCCATGCTCTTAGGGTTCCCTGTGCCCTCCCCTCGTTGCACTGACCACCAGTGTGATTCAGTAGTTATCTGTGCAAAGACCCCATGAGGCCAGGGGCCATACAAGCCTCGATTTTCACTGTATTCCTAGAACCCAGCACAGTGCTGGCAAAGTCATTGCCATTCAAGATGTATATATTAAACAGTCATAAACTTGAATGCATGAATAGATGGACAGATAGCAAAACTGGGTACAAACCCAGAGCTGTGGCTTTTGGAGACCCATCTGACATTTCAGAAGGGCTCTTCTTGGATGCCTGTGTACAAGGCTGTGACCTGCTGCCAGAACCACCCTGTGAGACCACCCCACTGCGCACAGAACTCTCGAGTGTTTCTCCAGCAGTGGGCGTGATAGCTTCCCTTCTCTGGCCAGTCCCCTTTACCACGTGCTGTGTGTGCGCTCAGTTGTGTTGGACTCTGCAACCTTTTGGACTGTAGCCTGTCAGGCTCCTTTGTCTGTGGGATTCTCCCAGCAAGAAGACTGGAGTGGGTTGCCATTTCCTCCTCCAGGGGATCTTCTCAACCCAGGAACTGAACCCTCGTCTCCCTGGCAGGCAGATACTTTACCACTGAGCCACCTGGGAAGCCTTTACCCAGTGCTATGTATCCACAGAAATGTCTGTAAAGTCGTTGGAGACGCTGGATGCAGTCTGAGAATGCTGGTGGTGGAGGAAAGTGGGAGGAGGCCTTGGATTGAACCAGACCAGTTGTCCTTGTGGGCATTTAGCCTCAAGTCTTAACAGCCCCAGCACCACTTTCTAACACACTTTGCCAAAAGGCTGCAAATGCGAAAGTGCTCTGCAGGGGATCTGGGTCAGGAAAAGAGAGTGGGTGAAAGGGAAGGAGGGAAAAGCAAGACATGACAACCTTTAGGGAAGCAAAAATAAAAGTCTAATGTGGAAACGGCTAAAAATAGATGCCATGAGCTGTCAGGCTGCATGGGAATCGAATGCTAATGACATGGAAATTAATCACAGGTTCTAAGGTCCACACGCTTTGCTGTGACCCCTGGGGGGGACACCCTGCGGCAGGTGTCTCCCCCACACCCCTGAAGAGGCTTCACCATGCCTGCTTCACAGACAGCTTTGTCACTGTGGTGGGAAAAGCTGATAGGAGGTTAAAAATACTAACAATAGAAATCTGATTTCTCCTTCCAGACAAAAAGCCTTGGCATCCACGGGAGGAAGAAGTGTTCAGGCAGCATGTGACTGGTTGGTATAAGATAAATAAATTGAGCAAATAGCATGTAATTAATCCCAAGTGTTTGTGTGTGGTTGAGTGGGGATGTGCAGCCTGTCTCTAATGGACCCTTCCAATGGGGAGAGGAGGCCATGTGACAAGCCATTTGCCCCCTGTGCCCTGGCCCCAGAGTGTGCTTCCCTCAGAGCTATTGAAAGAAATTCAGAGCATTTCCAAGATGCTGTCTCTGTCATGATATTCACCCCTGCTCCCCACTCAGTCACTTAAAGATACGCTGTAGATACTGGACAAATCAGCTGATAAACATCCGCTGACCTCCCAGCAGGATAGGGCTACCCAGGGCCGACCCCACAAAGCGGCCCCCTCGAAGCTTCTCTTGTCTTTGGAGGCATGTGGGCTTAAGCGTAGACTGAGCTGGAGGGACAGGCAGGCTGGACCCATGCTGGTGGCCTAGGAAAGGATTTGGAGTTGATCTTCAATGCTTCCTGGAGAGGGTGGCCTTAGGATTTTGGGGGGGAGTTGTGGGATGCAAATGCGATAAGACAGGCAGGAGAAGAGATGTTGGTGCGTCTGAGAGTTGGTTACAAACTGTGTACCTCAGGAGGTAGACTTTTTTAAAGTACAAAACTGAAGACCCTCTCACTCGCAGTGCGTGATGTGTAGAGGCTGCAAAGGATGGGTCTTGATTTCGGTCCCCCCTTGGCTTCCATGGTCCTCAAGTGAGGCCGGCTCGGCCCCCCGTCTCTCTGGCAGGTTGTTCTCCCACGTCGGCGACCCCTTCCTGGATGACCCCCTGCCTCGGGAGTACGTCCTCTACCTCCGCCCCACCGGGCCCTTAGCGCAGAAGCTCTCCGACTTCTGGCAGCAGTCGAAGCAGATCTGCGGCAAGAACAAGGCGCACAACATCTTCCCCCACATCACCCTCTGCCAGTTCTTCATGGTGAGCCACAGCCCCAGGGTGCCCACATCCCTCCCGCCCTGAGGGGCTGGAGTCAACTCTGGAAGCCTCGTGGGATGTTGGCAGAAACAGTCACAGCTCCAGAGTGAGATGAGCCTTGGGGGAGTCCGTGAGGCTGGCTGCTCACCCCAGTTGTCCTCCTCTCTTTATTTTGAGGATGGGGTGTGCAGCATGCACGATCTTACTTCTCCCATCAGGGACTGAACCTGCACCCCCTGCAACAGAGGTGCAGATTCTTAACCACCGGGCCACCAGGAAAGTCCCTTGTCCTCTTTCTAATATCTGCCAAGACTCGGGAGCACACCAGGTCTGGTGTAGCGTCGTGGTGACCATGTGCTCCTCAGGAACCAGGGGACAAGCCTGACCCACTGCATGACCCACTGTTCTGGCAGCCACGAGGGGAATGGGTTCTCTAACCTGGCTTCCCCTTGTCGATCATCTCCCTTCCCTCCGACAAAGAGCAGGCGTTAGAAAGCTGGGGATGAGAAATGTAATCTCTAGACAGGGAAGAGACTTTGGCCTCCTGCACACTGTCTGCAGGTTTTGCCACATTAGAGGTCTTTCTAGAAATGGAAGGAGATGCCTTTCTCCTGACATTGTTACCTGACCCATAATTCTAGCCTCATGAAGCTTAGGTAGTGACTGAATTAAATCCCTCTCATTCCAGTAAATGTAAACACATTTCATCTCCTTTGGTTCTCTGCAGAAATGGAGAATAACAGATGTATCCAGCTATAGTCACGATAAGGCAGAATGATCGCACTTTAAGACAGTATGTTTTTCTAATATTTGGGTTGGTTTTCCCAGAGTCTCATTCACATTCTCCACCCCCCACGCCCTTTTATAGGTGAGAATATGTTCCTAACACCTTGTCTTTCACCATTCACGCTGAAAATTAAAATGATGATCATTTCCTCTTAGTCACCCAGGATCTTTCTCAAAAGCATGTGGAGTTTTAGACACTCTCGTTCTTTCTTCCAGCGCTCAGGGGGGTGGGGAAGTAGGAGGAGGAGGAGGATGTCACAACTCTTGGAGCCTCATTCTCCCCTCATATCGTGGGGTAGAGGTGGCATCAGCTTTGGATCATTTAGGCTGAAGAGAAAAGGCGCAGATGATGCCAAACAATAGAACACACACAGCAACTAACCTTGGGGTGCTGTGCGCTCTCCTGGCGCGTCCCTCATGCTCCATTTCGGCTGGACCAGCCCTACTGCATTCTGGTGGAGCTCCAAGCACAGCATGGAGGGAGGGCAGGGGGAGGGGGTCCATTGCTCTGGTTTGATTTACCCACTGGATAATCCCGTCTCGAGATAACTGGGAGGCTGCAGGTTTTCTCCCTCCTTGCAGACAGGAGTGATGGTTCCAGGGCTGCCTCCTCAGCCCCCAGTGTTGTGCAAAGGATACAGAAGTTAAGCATTGGCAGACACTGCCCCTTGGCTCTGAAAGAAGCCTCTTGTTTTTCCCCCGCCAGTGTGAGGACAGCAAGGTAGATGCCCTGGGGGAGGCCCTGCAGACCACCGTCAGCCGCTGGAGATGCAAGTTTTCAGCCCCGCTGCCCCTGGAGCTCTACACCTCCTCCAACTTCATCGGCCTCTTTGTGAAGGAAGACAGCGCAGAGGTCCTCAAGAAGTTTGCTGCCGACTTCGCAGCAGAAGCTGCCTCCAAAACTGGTGAGCTGCCAGCTGCCAGGCCAGCCAGCCCTGGGAACCGGGAAGTCAGGAAGGAAGGGGACAGAAAGTGATGGTGGAGTCGGGAGGTCCCAGAGGAATGGGCAGAATGTGACCAAGAAGACAGCCGTTTCCTACAGACGCCACACCTCTTGCCCCTTTGAAAAACATTCAACTGGAGTTCTGCTGACCTCCTTGAGAGCAGGTGTGATGACACCCGTGTTGGAGGCACGCAGGTGACTGTTCCTATTGATCTGTAAGCGTGTTCCTTTACAGCCCGCCATCGGCTCCTCCCTTCAGTTCAGGAACCTTTTGCCTTTTGCTTTTTTTTTTTTTTGGCCACACCTCTTAGCTTCAGGGATCGTACTTCCCCACGGGGGATTGAACCCAGGCCACAGCAGTGAAAGCACTGAGTCCTAACCACTGGACCGCCAGGGAATGCCCAAGGAACCTTCTTTTCCTCCTCCCAACCCCCCTTCCAGGCAGGCATTTATCTGGGTTGCCCTGTCCCCTCCATGAGGACTGAGGCCTTTGTTCAGAAGGTCGCACGGCCCAGAGAGGAAAGGGGAACCACTTCGCATCCAGTAATAAATCCACTGAGCCAATGACGTCTTTCATTCAACTAGCTGAAGCCTGTAGACAAGCCCCACACATTATGCCTTCATGATGCCACCTGCTCTCTGCATGGAGGGCCTCAGTTCAAGCCAGCAGCCGAGGTTTGCTGTCAAAGAAATGTGCTTAGAGGGCTGCTCAGGATGTGTATCGACTCAACGGCAGGACAGCAGGCAGCACAGAGAGGGGACAAGAGACCAAGGTTTGCAAAGCCTTCTCGGGTGACTGCAGGTGCAGACAGCTCACTGAGCTCCACGAGGGCTTCGCCTGCCATGGGACGGACGGACAGACAGTGGGTGGGGGAGTCTACTCGTTCCCCTTAGAATGGAATCACAGTCAGCAGGTATTTATTGGGCACCTACTGTGTGTTTCTCCGTGCGGAATGCAGCAGGGAAGAAGCAGTGGTTTCTCCCGGCAGAGGCAGGCTTGGGAAACCCCATTCATGTAATGAGAGCTGTGAGGAGAGAGGCCAGCGTGCTCCTGCGGGGTGGAGCAGGGCCCCCTTCACAGAGGAGAGGAGGGTCACCCCAGGAAGGTGTCGATCTGGTGTAGGGCCCTGCAGGAGGGCAGCACAAGCACAGGCAGGGAGGAGCAGGGTGTTTGGGGGGCAGCAGGGGGCACAGCACCCTGACCAGAGCCGAGGCCATGAGCATGTGCCCACCGGCGTCCTGGGCGTTGAGTGCAGAGCTGGCGGAGCCCCACCGTCTGCTCCCTGGGTCCCTGGCCTTTGGCCTCCACTTCACCTGCCCATGTTCCTAGCTGCTGTTTTCATCCCCAGCTCAGGCTTTTTTGGGCCTCCCTGGTAGCTCAGCTGGTAAAGAATCTGCCTGCAGTGTGAGAGACCTGAGTTTGATCCCTGGGTTGGAAAGATCCCCTGGAGAAGGGAATGGCTACCCACTTCAGTATTCTGGGCTGGAGAATTCCATGGACAGAGGAACCTGGTGGGCTACAGTCCATGGGGTTGCAAAGAGTCAGACACAACTGAGCGACTGACTTTCACTTCAGGCCCTTTTGCTCAGGGTCCTTTAGCAGAAAATCTCCAAACAGGGCCCAGGACTCTAGGAAGAGTGTAATGAGGGCCCAGACTCAGCGAGCTCTGCACTCTCAGAAGGACCCGGGCCCTAGGTCCCCTCTGTGAGCTGGGAACCGGGTCTTCTTAGACCCCTACCCTACCCGCTCACCCCCCAGGGTTCATCTCTACTGACTTGGGTGGAGCCTGCCTGCTTCACAGACGCTTCATGTTTCAGACAAATGGCATCATCGGCAGATTATTTCCTGTTCCCATCCCTCCACCTCAGGGAAACAGCTCTTTTTCATCCCACAGTAGCTGTTGTCAAAACCACTAAAACTCCCACAAGAACCAAGTCTGATGTTGTGGCCACAAAATCCCAGTCCCTCCCAAATGAGTAAACCAGGTCTCGGCCAGGTCGCGGCTGATTTATAAAGCGCATATGGTGGGCTCTTGCTGGCTTTCCTGCCAGGAAGCAGGAGAACCAACTCGCCCCCAAGTGCCTGAGCCATCTCCCCGAGAACGGGCCTGCCAGGCTGGCATCTCAGCCCTGGTGCTGCCCCCTGGTGGTGATTCTGAGAAGTGGCTGGCCCTGCCTCAGCCACTGGCCCAGCCTGGACAGGTCTTTAGAAATTGTGCCTTGGTATTCAGAGGTGTGGCAGACCCAGCTTCCACCAGTGAGTGAGTAGATGAAGTGTCATCCTTCATCTTTGGTGGTTTAGGGAGATTCATTTGTGTGTATCCACTCATTTAACAAATACTGAAAATCCACAGGGGTGCCTGCTGAGCAAGAGAGGAGGGGTGCTTTGTAATATACAAACAAGACACAGAGCCCTCACCTCAGGGGCTTTTATACCAAAGATACACAATGCAGTATAACAGAAAAAGTACTCAAACCCACCGACCCAGGGACGATCCCCGGTTGGGGAACTAACTCCCACATGCCACACAGCATGGCCAAAACCCCCCAGAGACCCAAACCTACTTCCATCTCTGTGTGACTAGAACAAGCCCCTTGATTCCTGGAATTCCCTTCTGTCGTATCTTCTTCAGTGTTCTAACTTGGACAGTAAATGACTCTCCCCAACTGAAAACACATATGAAAGACAAAAGGCATTGCCTTGTGTAGGCAGGCTGGTTTGTTTTGTTTTTTTTTTCAGGGTGTCTTAGATGGCCCGCATACTTGAAACCTATGGCTCTTAATCAGAGGCGATTTTGCCCCCCCCCCGCCGCCCCCCACACACACCAGTACACTTGGCCGTCTCTGGAGTCATGTTTGGTTGTCACAACTTTGGGGGTGCTGCTGGCATCTGGTGGGTGGGGGCCAGGGATGCAGCTAAAGACCCAATAATGCACAAGACATCCCTGCTACAAAGAATAATCTGGTCCAAAATGACACTGAGAAACCCTGTTTTAAACTTTGAAAGTAATCAATCCCCCCACCCCATTTCTCCATCAGAGCCATCCAGAAGCTAAAAGACTTGATGTCAAAATGAAGACAATTTAGCTTTGGGAGTCGCAGGATGACAAAATTTGCTCCATACTTATCTCATCCCTTTAGGTCTCGATTTCCTCATCTGAATGATGGGACCAGTGATACTCATCTGGATTTGTTGTGAGCAGCCAGCAGTCAAAACAATTGCCTCTCAGCTGATCCAGAAAAGCCAGACACGTGGCTGTTTCTCTCTTGGACTGTGGGTTGTTACGTCCCCACCCATTCTTATTCAGCTGCCGAGAAGGAGAGAAACAGCTTTTGTCTGACCGAGGGGCTCCCTCCTCTACTTGTTGGGAGGAGGCAACCACTGGTTGCAACCAATGGTGCCTTTATCAGGGCACCATTCTGTGTTCTTCCTCGTGTCTCCACCATTGCAATGCACCAACTCCTGTCTCCTCCCTTCCTCTAGAAGTGCATGTGGAACCCCACAAGAAGCAGCTGCACGTGACCCTGGCTTACCACTTCCAAGCCAGCCACCTGCCCACCCTGGAGAAGCTCGCCCAGAACATCGACGTCAAACTCGGGTGTGATTGGGTGGCCACCATATTCTCCCGGGATATCCGATTTGCTAACCATGAGGTAACATCTCACTGGGGCTCCTGCCCCTGCCAGGGGTGCTGGGCGCTGTCAGCACCAGCAGCACTTGCTGCTGAGGGGACACCCGAGGGAGGCAGTGGGGCCAGCATTGGACCAGGAGTCAGCCAGCCCGGGATTTCGTCCAAGCACTGGCTGGCTCACTGGGAATCTGTGCATCTCGTCTCTGGGTCCCACATGGCTGAGCTGTGTAATATTCCCCACTGTTCTGTCGGCCTTGCTAACCTTGCTGGAATAGGATACAAATGAAACAGAACAGATAGAAAAGCATGTTGATAAATTTTAAAATATTCTATCTGTTCACGGGATGAATAAGTAGAAGACATCATCCTGATCTTAGGTGAGAAAGATAGCTAAATACAAAAGAAAATCTATGAACACAGTTAACAGGTATTTGCTGTGGCATGCACATTACCTTGGAACATACTAAAATTTTAAAATGTCCTCTGCTCAAGGAGTTTGAGTCCAGTGTGGGGGAGAGAGAACAGATGCATATGAAATGAAGGCACGGACCAAATATCAGGAGAGTGTGTGTGCACCACATAGGCCTAAGAGGGACAGGCGGAACCGCTGGCACGGTGCTGGCATCCTTTTGAGGGAATCCACATTGCTTTCCAGGATCAGCAATGTGCCACCTCTAAAGAGTCTTGCTGTCCTTTTTCTCCTGAAAGAGAAGTTGAGACACAGGGATTCAGTGACTGGTCCAAAGCTAAAGAGCAACTGAGGACCAGAACCGAAGCCAAAAGCCAGAGGTTCTGATCGGTAAAGATGGGCAACCCATCTAAAAAGAGAGCAGAGTCTGCAAAAATTGTATTTGTGAAACATAATTTATTTCCTAGTTTTTCAGCAGCAAAAGAACTGATATTTTTGTTTATATAGACTTTTAACATCCTTCAGACGTTTAAAAAAAAATCATGAAGAGATTCAGGGTCTAGGTCAGGCGACCTCATTGCTGATTTGACTGTGGTGGGAAGAGCCAGCCCATAATTGAGGTCCACGGGGTCCGAGAGAGTCGGGGATGGCAGCTTTGTCTGGCTCTGCTGATGGGAACAGCAAGGAGACTGAGCTTAGCCTCTCTAAAATTCTGACATCTGGACTTGCTTAGCGTGAGCCCTAAGTAGAGCAAAAGAGGTGTGGCTGAATGGATGCCTTCCGAGGGCAGAGGAAAAACTGTCAAGGGTGGCATGCCAACCGGCTGTGAGAAGTCACCTTTCTAAGAGAAGGGAGGTGGCAATGGAATTTTCCAAGGAATATCTTCTAATCAACACTGCCCTCCAGTTAACTCAGAGGGTAATTGCTTTTCTGCCTGACCCACATTCTGCTCAATTGGCACCGAGGGAATGAGGCAGCTAGTGCCCACAGGAATTATTTTCTAAAAATAACATGGCCTCTTTTTATCTCTTATTTGTAAAAGCTCATTTATTACTGCTCCTCCTGATCAAGCTCTCCCTCCAGGGTCATCTGGCTTTACCTGAGCCCCCTGCATATATAAACTTCACCTTGCCTTCTACCTCTTCCTGTGCTCAGGAGGCAGGACTGAGTGATCGGTCCAGTGAGGTAACAGATGTCCAGACAAGGCGAGTGGTTTAGGCAAGGACAGTCAGCAGGTGACGCCTAGGAATCCTCCGGGGTCTCACCCCTCTGCTGTTCAGGTGCTGACTTGTGGGCTTGCACGTGCCTGCTTGTGCTTCACACCGTCTCTTCCACGTTCAGTGTGCCACGCTAGTTTTATGTGCCAAGCACTGGAAATCTAGAGGAAGGACCCGAGTTCTAGAAAAAAGCATAGATTTTGGAGTCTAGCACACATGGCTTCAAATCCTGACTCCCTATTTTAGCAGTAGTTAGATTCGCTTTTACAACTTCTAGATAGTAACCCAGTCCTTAGTTCTCTTGGGTGCAAAACAGGGATGACATTTTGCTAGACTGTTGGTATGGACTAGAGGGCCTCCCCTAAGAGAGGTTGCAGCAACAATAGAAAAATTGCCACAGCTGTAAAAAGGGCTTCAAAGGCAAAGAGGGTCAGTTCCTGTCATCACGAAGGGCTGTACCTGCCCTTCCCAGGGCAGCAAACTTTGAGCTTAGTCCCCAAGTAGGAAGGGAGGAAAACATACTTGAAATAGACTCGAGAACTCTTACAAGAGGATGCTAGACATAAGAGAGTAAGTATCGTGTAGGACAAAACTTGGAGAAGGGAATGGCAACCCACTCTGGTGTCCTTGCCTGGAGAATCCCATGGGCAGAGGAGCCTGGTGTGGGCTACAGTCCATGGACTTGCAAAGAGTCAGACGCAACTGAGTGACTAACACTTTCAGGACAAAACTAGGCAGTGTGTCCTGAGATCTCCCATACTTGGGCTGACTTTTGCATGCCGTGTGGTTTCGGTGAGCAGGAAAGAACTATGGGGACCTGAGCACCGGTTATAATTTGAGATTTGCTGCAGTACATTGATTTTCTTTATTGCTTATTCAGTAAATCAAAGCTCCTTGTTGTGCAGCTGCTCTCTGCCTAGGAGTTGTCCCTTCTGCTCCTTTCTGTACCTCGACCTCCCTGGGATCTCCTAGAGCCAGAAGACTCACCCTCAAGTGAAAGGAGGGATGAGATCTTCTCTGTCATTTTTGAGTTTCTCAAAGGAAAGTCCTGCCGTTGAGTCAGAGGCATCATTACTCAAGACTGTGCTGCGCTTGAGCATCTAAGGAACCTGAGTTTAGACTTGTTCTCTGTGACTCGGTGCCTCTCTCCACCCTGTTCCAGGAGAAGGAGCATTGCTTCTGGTGTCTCATCACATACCTAGCTTAGAGATTTAAGTGGTTGTTTATGAATTTTCTCTTTTTCCTTAAGCTGTTTTTTAACAACCCAGCAAAAAAAAAAAAAAANAAAAAAAAAAAAAACCTTTCTGGTTCATTTGGAAATGTAGTTTGAGTGTGTACCTGACAGAGGAGTTGGGGAGTCGATGGGATGGAAGAAGTTCCAGAGCCAGTAGATGCTGGAGTGAGGATTCGGAGAGGAAGTGGGTGCCCTAAATAAAAGGGATGTCAGAAATCCAGTGGGGCAGTCGAGTTCTGTGCATTATCACATTCATTCTCTGGCGGGGGGAAATCATTTTTACTGGCTCTTCTCGTTAGAGATTTCCAGAAGGAAATTCTTTATGACATGTTCCGATGGATCACCTTGACCCCAGGGAGCTGATTAGCTCACAGGCCTACCTAGCATAGGCTTTGGGGGTTAGCATCAGCTTGATGGAAAGATAACCCCCTGAAAGCCAGGTGCCATGGTTCAACAGAAATAATTACACCTCTTCTGTGTACCAGAGTCCTCAGGAGTTTTCTTAGATTGTCTCATTTAACTTTTATAGTCCAAGTATTATTTTACAGATGAGAAAGTGAAATGGTAGCCGCTCAGTCATGTCCAGCTCTTTGCAATCCCATAGACTGTAGCCCACCAGGTTAGTCTGTCCTTGGGATTCTCCAAGGAAGAATACTGGAGTGGGTTCCCATACCCTCCTCCAAGGGATCTTCTTGACCCAGGGTTTGAAGCTGGATCTCCAGCATTGCAGGCAGATTCTTTACCATCTGAGCCACCAGGGAAGCCCCTGCAGATGAGAAATAACAGAGGCCAAACAAAGTTAAAAACCTGTACACGGGAACCAGAATACTTAGCTTTCCTCTAGTGGCTTCAGGATTGAAGGAAAAGCTGATAAAACAGCTCAGTCTTAGTGTCCCCTTATGAAACACATAGAAAAATATTTTCCTTAGTATTGAGGTCTCCTGCTGTTAACAGAAAAGTAGTAAAATATTAATAGATGTTTTCCGGAGTATCTTCATACCTCTGCCTGTGAGGCAAAATAAATAAGGGGGCAAAACATGGAATAAATCAGACGAATGACGTGGCCTGGGGTTGGCCCAAGGGGCTTTTTCCGAGCCCAAAGAGGGAACACGTGGTCTCCACCTGCTGACTGACAAGAGCTGGTTACACACAGGACACTGATGGCTGTGAAAGATAATTTTCTTTCAAGGTCTTTGTTAACCATGGAGGTTTAAAGAAAGCTCTTTGAAGGCAGGACCATGTCTTATTTGAGCCGCTCGGTTACATGGAGGAGACATTTCGTCCCCAAAGCCTTCCTAGCAGTCTTTCCTCTGGGCGTTGGTGACATTGCATGGAAAAGACTCCTTTCCATGAGCTGTGTGTCCAGGGTCTCTTACGGCATCAACGTGGCAGACAGAGCAGGGAAAACGAGGTCCAAACCCGTCTATAAAGCAGTTTACTGGAGAACCTACAGGTTTTCGTACGAATTTCTAAAAGCCATGTCTTTTGAAGCAAAGCTATGCCTGAAGGAAAGTCTGGAACGTGCCAGAAGCACTGGTACATCCTGAGAGAAGAAATGCCTTCTGATCTGAATCCAGGTCTACTCGGAGCCTGCAGACCCCAGAGGTGCCTGTGAACGCGAGCAGAGCCCCCAGGCGGGCCCTGCGCGCCCAGCAGAGCTGGTCAGGCGTGGGCCTCACGCCTCCCTCTCCCCCCTTTCCAGACTTTGCAGGTGATCTACCCATACACCCCGCAGAATGACGACGAGCTGGAGCTGGTCCCCGGGGACTTCATCTTCATGTCGCCCATGGAGCAGACC
Organism: Redunca redunca; assembly: GCA_006410935.1. Classification (NCBI taxonomy): domain Eukaryota; kingdom Metazoa; phylum Chordata; class Mammalia; order Artiodactyla; family Bovidae; genus Redunca; species Redunca redunca. The sequence goes on along the minus strand of SJYQ01003368.1, from coordinate 248,849 downwards.
AGCACCAGCGAGGGCTGGATCTACGGCACGTCCCTGACCACGGGCTGCTCCGGACTCCTGCCGGAGAACTACATCACCAAGGCCGACGAGTGCAGCACCTGGATATTTCACGGGTGAGCCCATGCCAGGCTCTCTGCCTGCTGCTTTTTGAAGGACACTGTGGCCCTTGAGGTGGCGGGACATGCAGGGCGGCAGGAGCAGTGCGTGGAGTCCAGCGCTCTTAGCCCCAGACGTTCAGGGAAGGGCGGAGCTGGGGCATGGGAAGAGTGGGATGCCCCCGCTTTACCCCACCTGCCACCACGGCTGGAACATCTGTCAGAGTTCTCCATCAGAGACCAAACAGGCTGCTTAGGGGACATCTCTTCTGGCCTCAGTGTGGGTCAGCCCACCACCGAGTGTTTATGGCTTTGGGGCTTCTGTGCACTTTGTCCCGGGTCATTGCACAGACTCCCCCGAGAAGCAGGACAGATTCCCACTATGCCAGCCAGCCAGTAGTGAACAGGTTTGCCAAGGTCAGGGGACCTAACCGCCTGAGCCAGTCCTCAGACCTGGCACATGAATGCCTAGATGACAGAGACCATTTCTATGGAAATGGGTAACCTCCAGAGGCTGAGAAAGGCAGGCGGTCCCTTCCCCACCCAGATCTTCTGTGGAGTGCCCCCAGACCAACCTGCTCCCACATTGAGAGTGGCCTGTGTTGTATGGCCAGCTTTGTCCTGATAGGTGCCTCTTGTTCCTCTTTTATGCTTCTTAATGCGGGAAGTTCAGAGCCAGCCCTTCCCTGGTGCATTTTGGGCGTCTGGCCAGGGCGTGCATGCTGGTTTGTTTCCCTCCCTCTTGTTCTTGCCATGTGCCAACGTGGCTGAGAGCCGGAAGCTCTGAACACCAGCTGCATGCTGTGTAACGCTGTTATTACTGTCATAAAAGAGAAGCAGAGACAGGCAATTTCACTGAGTGTTTTGCCTAAAGGGAGAAAAGAAAAGACAGTCCCCTCCCCTGATTAGCAGCGGGCAAACCACAAACCCAGTGATGAGAAAGAGTATCTTCTTCCCTAATAACCCTCCCCAGCAAGCCTCCCTCTTCCTTCCATGAACATGAACATCCAGCATTCTGTAGCTCAGAATGGAAGGTCAAAGCTTCCTCGTGTTCCCCAGACCATTGCTTCTTCAGAAATGTTTCTAAGTTGGGTTTCCAAAGTCACCATTGTTTTTTGTTTGGTTGGTTGGGCTTTTTTTTGGCCATGCCATGTAGCATGTGGGATCTTAGTTTCCCAACCAAGGGTCGAACTCGTGCCCCACTGTGAAGAAACATAATCAAAAGATTTGATGATACCCAGCTCCTAGATCATTCTTACCAGTAGGGCTCGCTATGGAAGGAGTGCATGCAGGGGGATTCCTGCTGGCCCCGTGCAGGTCTCTGCATCCATACCGCTCCTGCCAAAACAGGGGCAGCCTCAGCGTCCTCAGTCCACAGACCCCAGGGAGGTCAGTGTGTCACCTCCCTTTATTTTGGGAACTATGTCTGAAATTCCAGCTTCCACAGCCAACCTGGCTGAGAATGGGGAATACTAATGTATTAGGTGTTAGGGTGCCATAATTAGGAATTTGAGTTTTTATTCTAGTAGTCTTGAATTCAAATCCTAACTCTCCCATGCACCAGCTGTGTGACCTTGGCCAAGTTGCATGACCTCTCTGAACCTCAGTTTGCTAGTCTATGAAATGAAGGTAACAATTGCATTTCCCTCATAGGTATCTGTGAGCACTGCTTATTAGGGATCAGTGCCATGCATAAAACAGCACTGGGTCTAAAACAGCCACTAGCTTTATGGTTATTCTTTTTCTCTAACTTGTCTTTCCTAGTCCTCTCTTACATGCTCACCAAATCAGATGTCCCTTCCACTGCAGCAATGCTATAGAAGAGTGGTGCTTTCCTGTTTACCCCAGAAGTGGAAATGACTCAGAGAGGCTATCGGATAGTCTTGTTTCACTCCGAATCCCAGGTAGCCTGGGGGAGGGAGAGTCACAGGGCTCCTCAAGTAGGACTTGCTGAGAAGTTGCAGAGGGGATTCTAGCATCAGGGAGGGACTTTGGGGGGTCAGCAACCCTTCACGACTCTTCTTCCTCTGTCCTCAAGTTTTCTGAGTCCCTCCTAAGGAAACATTTTCCTACCACCTTTGTGAGAGCACCTCGCCTGGTTCTGAGTATCTCCAGACACATGTCAATTAGCGGAAGCCTCTGAGTCGGAGTGGGCTAAGCAGTCCTCCTCCTCAGCTGACCCCCAGGTCTGATGTGTCCTTGGGAGGCGTTTCCGTGGTAATTACGGGTGTCGGGGACATCGTCCTCTCTACCCTGCATCTCATCGGACTGTGGTCTGAGTGGAACTGCCGGCCTCATGCTATCTCAGGGAGTCGGGGCCTTTGATTCCAGTGATGCCTGAGAAAGGAGGAGGCCGGCAGTCTCCTTGCCAGCTGAGCTGAAGGAGAAGGGATCCTGTCAGTGTCTTCACAGCTGCAATACAGTGCAGAAATTAGGAAACATGTACAAGCATGATGTCAGGATGATTCCATAGATCCAGACATTTCAGGCCCTGGAGCTTTGATGAATCAGACAGTGAAACTGAATTTTCTTTAACTCTGTGATGTTTAGGAGGGTCTCCGTTTAAAATGAAAACAGCCAGTCTATGAGACTGTGAGTGGCACGAGATTTCCTTAGAAATAACAAAAAGAATAACCAAAAAGCTAATGGCTGTGTTAGATTGAGGGCTATTTCGTACATATGGAACTTTACCCTGATTAGAAAGCAGCAAGAAATCTAAAATTAAAATCTTCTCCCTTGACACCACCCATTGATGCAGGAGGAGCTGTCCGTTGCATTTGCCTAACAACCATATTTGGATTGCAGTGTTTTATTAGATAAAGCTTTTTGGAAGCTTTGCTAATGAGAATAATTTAAACATGGCGTGATCTGCTGCCTGTCTCTCAGCGAGACCTCTTTGAGGGGCTTCTGTAGTCAGTGTTACATCCAGAAACAACAACTCTTGGCTCATAGCTCCACACAGCTGGTGAGAATGGTGTCCTCTGGAAAAATGCTGTATTTAGTCCTCTTGTTGGAGGTGTGATTGAGACAGAGAAGGGTTTGGAGACGGGAAGGCGGTGCCCTAGCGGGTGATGGCCAGGGACTTCTGTGGCCTCGCTCAGAGCCACAGGCAAAGTGGTGGGGAGGGTCAGAATCTTCCCCCTCCTTTGTCAGTCAGTTCAGATGGAAATCACTGTGGAAAAGATTAAAGGCAGCAGGAATTGTTTATTTCTTTGGAGCCAGGAAAAGAGCTGGAAACAATGGTACAGAATTGATACCTCATTATTCTGCAGCATGCCTCTGGTGCCAGCCAGGCCCGTGGCACCCAAATAAGCACAGCATCGCAGGCCCCATCCCTGCCCAGAGGGATGAACACATCTGTTCCAAGCACGGAAATCCATCCATCCCTAATTTATTAACTGCAAGACTTCTGTATGAAACAGGGCGTTCCTTATAAAAATATCCAATCACTGTGTTGTGTACTCGAAGCTCATATAATGTCAATTATACTTCAATGAAAACATTTTTAAAAGGATGTTCCTCCTCAGTTAACATCTTCCTTGTCTCCCTCCGCAGCTCTTACTCCATCTTAAACACATCCTCTTCCAACGCGCTCTCCTTTGGGGACAGCATCCTGGAGAGGCGGCAGTATGAGGACCAGGGCCTGGGGGACTCGACACCCCTCACCATCATCTGCCAGCCCACCCAGGTAGGGCTGACCATCGGGGCCACATCCTCAACTCTGCTCAGGAGTCACTAAGCACCTTTTTTTTTTTTTTACAAAGAGTGAGGCATTGATTTCTCTGTCCTGAAAGGGTTACTGATCTCTCAGGGCACACGATCCTAAAAGACAAAAATTTAAGAATAGTCAGATGGGTGACACTGACGATGATTACCAGCTTCTGGGTCTAGACTAGTAAGGAAGACTGCTCCGCAGAGCAAGGGACATGTTGTCTATAAAGAAGTAACACAGTGGACCCTTGAACAGTCCAGGGTTAGGAGTGCCAAACCTCCAAGGGCTGGAAAATCTAACTGTAACTTAGATCTGGCCCTCCATCTACCCAGTTTGGTACCCTCATATCCACCATTCTGCAACCTCAGATTCAACACTCTGCAGATCATAGAGTACTGTAGTATTTACTTTTGAAAACAAACAAACAACTGTGTATTAGTTGGACCCCATGCAGTTCAAACCCAAGTTGTTCAAGGGTCACCTGAAGTACTATTTCACAGGGCATTGTGAAGATTAAAGGAAATAAGAATACAGTTCTTAGTACAGTACCTGACACATAGTGAATGATCAGTGTATGTCTGAGATATGCCAGAAAGGTTGCAGGATGGGGGAGTGGGGGAAGGGGGTTTTGGGTTTTAAAAGAACTTTTTATTTTGGAGTATAGCCAGTTAACAATGTGGTAGCTTCAGGTGGACAGCAAAGGGACTCAGCCATACACATATCCATTCTCCTCCAAACCCCCCTCCCATCCAGGCTGCCACATGACATTGAGCAGAGTTCCCTGTGCTAATGCAGTAGGTCCTTGCTGGTTACCCAGTTTAAATACAGCAGAGTGTACACGTCCATCCCAAGGGCTTCCCAGGTGGCGCTGGTGGCCAAGGACCTGCCTGCCAGTGCAGGAAATATGAGCGATGTGGGTTCTATCCCTGGGTCAGGAAGATGCCTGGAGACTCCCATGGACAGAGGAGCCTGGTGGGCTTCAGTCCATGGGGTCACACAGATTTGGACACGACTTAAGTGACTTAGGATGCACACTCACACATCCATCCCAAACTCCCTAGCTATCCCTCCCCACAGTGTTCCTCCTGGCAAACACAAGTTTGTTCTCGTAAGTCTGTGTGTCTGTCTTCTCTTTTGTAAATAAGTTCATTTGCATCATTTCGTTTCAGATTCCACATGTAAGGGATATCATACCAAACTTCTCCTGTCTGACTGACTTCACTTAGTATGACAGTCTCTGGGCCCACTCATGTTGTGGCAGATGGCATTATTCCACTCTTTTTAATGGCTGAGTAACATTCTATTGTGTATGTGTACCACAGCTTTATCCATCCCAGAGGAAGGGTGGTTTTGAACAGTATATATTAATACAAAGCCAACTGAAAGTTCAAGTGTGTTAGGGAACAAGAGACCAGCTGACACTGGCTGGAGTTAGGAAACAGCAGGAGAGGCAGTGGGAAAGACCACACCACCATCCCACATGCCAACCTTGCCAGGGCAGCAGGAAGTACATGCAAAGCTGTGTGTCCTGTACTGGCCAATGCCAAGCCCATAGGAGTGGGCAACCCCTGAGGAAGCTGGCAAGAGCTGCCTCCATCAGAAAGAAGAAATCTAGAAACATCCGCAAAGATTCACCCAGCAGTGATAGAAACCAGGGTCATTCGGACAAGCCTTTGACTGGACTTGCCGGTTTCATCACCCAGAGGTAGCTGCTGTGCTCCCCGAGCCATTTCCAGGAACGTCATTGTGCAGGCAGCCAGACAACAGAGCCTAACCTGTGATTAGAACTGGCAAAGCAGGACCTTCTGGCTGGAGGAGACTATGGACCACACGGCCTTACCACCATGTGGAGGAGACGAGGCAGGGGAATTTGTGGTCATGAAAGTCCTCGCCTCCTGATGACGCATCTCCTTAGGGGAAGGACCTGTCCTCTAGACGGCCTCTCTCCACACTGGCTAGTTTTGCCTCTGAGCTGTATGCAACTCAGGTTGCCTTCCGGTTCAGTAGTAGCTGGGTGTTACTATGAACGGCAACAGTAACGATACAACCATTTTCATAACCCTTCTTATTTTGCAGAGCACCTGCAATTCATTTCACTTGGGCCTCAAAATAGCTTTCGAGGTCAGTAGATGAGGCTCACTACCCCCATCTTATAGACAGGCCGGCTTAAATCCAGGGTACTTAGGGGGCTTATTCCAATTAAACATTAGTGAGACTTATTCCAGAGGCTGGCTCACCCAGCGCCCAGCCCTGAGACATGTCTTCTTCCTTGTGTGCCCCACCCTTACTTACAGCCTTTCTTTGTCCGCAGCCTCTGAGGATCAGCAGCCAGCCCGGCCCTCAGAAGAGATGCCTCTTCGTGTGTCGGCACGGTGAGAGGATGGATGTCGTGTTTGGGAAGTACTGGCTATCCCAGTGCTTTGATGCCAAAGGTGAGTGGTTGGTTGGCCTGCTCAGCATTGGCATACCTCTCACAGCCTCTAGGGGGAAGAGTCAAGCTACATTTATCTAGATAGTCATTGTGTGGTAGAAAATGCCTCTTACCTGTTACACTGTAAGTCCTTCCTGATAGTCTGGAGTGTTAGGGGAGAGAGAATTGTCCTCGCCTCCAGTCTATCAACTGGTACACCCTGGACCAAAATAGGCAGATGTCTTGGACAGAGGCAGAATCAGGTGTCCGGATTGCATCTCAGAGAATCCGACCTGCTTTGGAGTGTCTGGTTGTTACTTTCACTTAAAAACCGTCTCTTGGGACGTTCCCTGCTGGTCAAGTGGTGAAAACTGTGTCTGCCAAATGCAGGAGCTGCATTTGGTCCCTGGTCCAAATCTGGGAACTGAGATCCCAGATGCCTTGTGGCAAAAAAAAAAACCCATAAAACAGAAGCAATACTGTAACAAATTCAATAAAGACTTTAAAAAGAAAAAAGAATACTAGTTATTAAGAAAAAAAGACTTAGCTCTTGTTACTTTTGTCAGAATGGAAGCATGGATTCGAAAACACTCTGCCAAAGGAAGAGTGTTAGTATTTTCTAGAGAGCTCAATTCAGTCTCTCTGGCCAAAAGGGAATGGAAATGGAGGGGCCAGCAGAATCAGCACCAGAAGTCCTAAGGAAACAAGAAACTCATGTCGCCTTGGTCTGACATTTCTTTCCAGGCCGCTACATACGCACCAACCTAAACATGCCTCACAGCTTACCTCAGCGGAGCGGTGGTTTCCGGGATTACGAGAAAGATGCTCCAATCACGGTGTTTGGATGTATGCAAGCCAGACTCGTGGGTAAGTGTCCCAGAGTGACCACATAGCTTTTCCTGGATACTTCTTCCAAAGACGGGCTGCGGCGGACATGCCAAGGACACTGCTGATGGCTTTCCTACACTGCATTTCCTCAGTTCAAGAGAGATTTATTAAGTAACCATTAGGTTCAGGGCACTGGGTTGGTTTACCAAAGTGAACAAGGTAGGATCCCTATGGAGGAGTGTGTGGCCTAGTGATGGGGCAAGGTCAGGCTCAGCATGGCAGGTAGGTCAGCTTCCTGCAGGAGGGTGAGGAGGAGGCACCCAGGGGTGGCTGAGAGTATAGAGGCCAATCGGTTTCCAGGATGCTCAGCTCTTTGCAGGTCTGGTCCTTACCCACCATGCAGAGCCAGCAGCCTCGTCCCATTCAGTTACTTAATACACATGGATTGATCACTTACCTTGTGCAAGGCACTACGCCAGGTAATAGGGATCTAAGCATGAGTCCTCACCCTCGGGGAAGCTTGTAAGTGGATGAATATCATAAAGTATGCTTTACTCAAGAATGCAACTATGTACAAAATGTTATGGGAGCACAAAAGAAGACATAAGCCCAGAAGAGAGTAGAAGTTAGCAGGAGGGCGGGAAGGCATCTCAGTGGGAGGATCAGTATCAAGTCATAGACGTGAGAAGCAGCGTCTAGAGTATGGAGGAAATAAGCCGTCTTGTTTCTAGAGCATCAATTGTGAGCAGACTGGCGGGCTGGAGACAGGAAAGTTTGTGGAAGACTTTGACCACCATGGTAAGGTGTTTGCACTTCATCCAGGAGAGAAAGATGGGCATTTTACTGCTTGGAAGGACCAGAGAGACAGCGAAAGACAAGAAGGGGTGTGTCCCTTGGTCTTCCATAGAAATACTGGGCAGGAGAGTTGTTGAAAATGAGACTGGGACTTCCCTGATGGTTCAGTGGTTAAGATTCCACTTGCCAACGCAGGAGACACAGGTTCAACCCTAATCCAGGAGGATCCCACAGGCTGTGGAGCAGCTAAGTCCACGTGCCGCAACTGCTGAAGCCCAAGCAACCCAGAGCCCACGCTCCACAAGAGAAGCCAGTGCAACTAGAGAAAAGCCTGAGCAGCAACGAAGACCCAGCACAGCCCAAATCAGTCAGTTAAAAAAAGATGAGACCAAAACCGCTGGCCCCACGAGAGCCCCCACCTGAGAAGAGAGGTCTGCAGGTCTGCCGGGCCTCCTCTCTTCCACACTGAGAGTCATCCTGAGGCTGTGTAAATTATCAGATTGACTCTTCTCTGGTTTCCTTTGCAGGGGAAGCCTTACTGGAGAGTAATACCATCATTGACCACGTCTATTGCTCCCCGTCCCTGCGCTGCGTCCAGACTGCATACAACATCTTGAAAGGTGAGACTTGATGAAGGTCAGCTAGTCCATCCCTCCATCACTAGACAATCTGACACTTACTAATAGATTACCCTAGATTCAGGCGAACATCAGCCAATGGGAAGTTTTGAATTTGAGAAGTTTTAACAATGATACTTTCAGAAGATAACTTTGCAAAAGTCCCAAAATCATACTCTTGACAGCAGAAGCAAGATGAAGAGAATATACAGATAATGTTTTTCTTGAAAATCTAAAGCTCTCTACAGTGAATTGCAGCCTTGTAAAATGTTGTTGTCTGACAAAGATTTAGAGTCTACAGAGCACGATTTGTGTGTGTGTGTGTGTGGCACTAAAACAAATTGTCTCCTCCCACTCTGCTCTGTCTGCTTCTCCTTTTCAGCAGTAGTTCTCCTAGGTGTCTGGAAATACGAATCATCCTTGTTTTAGTTGATTGGAGTTAACTTCAAAAGCACCATTGTTATAAAAAGATATTCAGCTTTTGCCCTAAAATCCACAGAAGCCTGTGTTACAGGAATCTCCATTCTCATTTCACTGAAAGAAAAACTAGAAGAAACAGCCTTGATTGTTTACTTGTACCAAATAAGCCACAAATAGCTGAGACAACAAGGAAATTACACTATATTTGAGACGTCGGTTCATTTACTTTAAGCCAGAACGCATCTATGTATTCAAATGCATTATCTATTCCATTTGCATAGAAGAACTGGGCTAAATGCAATACAAAGAGTTAAACAGTTCCTACTCCAAGAACACACTATCATAAAACACAGGAGTTGTGCATTGGCAAATATTCAACACTTGATTTTCTAGTAGAGAAAATGAATATGATATGCAAATATAATGTAAGCCATTATAATGAATGCTAAGACTTTCTGAAGTTTCTTGATAAGAACATCTTGGAACTGACTTTAGAAAGAAGAATTATAGTAGTCACAGAGGTGTACAAACTATACAAATAATGATTTTTTAAAAAATCAGAAACCATTCAGAGTGTGCGTACATCCTGGTGGTGTCGCCAGAATATACTCAACGTGTTTATGATACACAGCAATGAAAAACACTTGTCTGAACCTGCGTGCTTCTACCATCTTTAAGCTATATATATCATCCAACAGGAAAGAGAAGATTTATCAGAATTTTTATACTTTGTTCATCTTCATCTCTAAGGTTTACAACAGGAAAATCACTTGAAGATCCGAGTGGAGCCTGGCTTATTTGAATGGACAAAATGGGTTGCTGGGAACACCTTACCTGCGTGGATACCTCCATCAGAGCTAGCCGCAGCCAACCTAAGTGTTGATACAACCTACAGGTAACTCTCTGAAACCTCTGTTTCCCTGAGGTCAGTTTGGAAGTACTCCTCACCAGGCCAGGTAAGGACATGAAGGACCAGACGTAGACCATAGACAGTTGTCCACAGTGGTGGAAGTCAAGCTACAATACAAAAAAAAAATTGGAGAGTGTCAACATCCCCGTGTATTTGGCACCACGACGGAGTGCGCCTCCCTCCGACACACGTTCACCAGGGTTTTCTGATTTTACTGCATCCATTTCAGTGGCTGATAAAGCCGCCTGCCGTGCCAGAAGCACACACCAGCTAATGATCAAGCAGTTTAGAAGTCTGTTGGGGAATAAGGGAAATTGCAGTGCCTTGACTTGGATTGTCACTTTTGATTTTTAAAAGTGCTTTTAATTATCTTTATTCACTACCACCATAACCCCAGGATGGCAGCAAGCCACTTTCATATATGAGAGAGCTCAGTGACCTCCGAAAGTTACCCATGTAGTGGACACATCTGACAATAATAACAACTTACCTTTATTGATCATTTTCTTCATGCCAAGCACTGTGTAATCAGCTTTATAGTAGTCCTTTTGCCATTAGACTATTATTGAAAAGAAATATTTGTAGGTTGTAACATAAGTACATTACCCATCAGAAATCCACTCAGAGCTTCTTAGTGACGTGATAAACAACAAGCCATATTTGAACTATTTTTAGTAAGCAATGAGATTTTCCTCACCCTGAATTTGGTTTAAATATTTTTGTTAGTTGTTGTTTTTACCTTGTCAGGTTGAGTGTAAGAAAAAAAGAAATCCACTCGAGCATTTGTAAAATGTCTTTGAGGAAGGATAGATACTCACCATTACCCGGGGCGGGGGGGAATTAGGGCTTCCCTGGTGGCTCAGAGGTTAAAGTGTCTGCCTCCAATGGGGGAGACCTGGGTTTGATCCCTGGGTCCGGAAGATCCCCTGGAGAAGGAAATGGTAACCCACTCCAGTATTCTTGCCTGGAGAATCCCATGGACGAAGAAGCCTGGTAGGCTACAGTTCATGGGGTCGCAAAGAGTTGGACATGACTGAGCGACTTCACCGTGGGGAATTAAATTCATAGTTCTTAAGACAGAATCTGGAACAATTCTTGACTAAGAAAGCAGAGCTTTCGTCCTTGTGACATCCCATGACCTTTCACTTCTAATACCTACCCAAACCTCAAAGCATTGCCAGTTTCTGGCTAAGGTCTAAGAGGGTTATCTTTCTTCCATCCTCATTTTTGGCTCTGCAAAGACCTCAGGTAACCCCCTTCATTAATAAATATAAGGAATTCTTATTCCTCAGAAATAAATCAGTTGGATCCCCTGCTGAAATAATTCACATTTTGTCCTGTCCACACTACGGTCACTATTTTCCTGTTCCTTGGGGAAACAGCAGTAAATTACTGTCCCCACGCCAACAGCCGTCATCCCTATGCCCTGGAAAGAGAGCAGGTTTACTGCCAACATGGGTGAAATGACTTTCCTCACAGTACCACCCAGCCCCTCCCAGGCCGTGTCTTCAGTCCATCCTGCAGTTCTTCCCAAGCTTATTGACACATGCCCCATCAGTAGTATGAACAGAAGGATGAATGCCAACCTTGGGGTCAGGACCTGGTTCACATTCCAGATTTTCTTTTCCTCTACAGAAAATCAAAATGTAACCATTTTGTGTTTGGGGGAGGGGAGTGGGGTTAAGCATCTATTTCTATAAATTAGTTGTGAAATTCACCCATCAAGCATATGAGAGGCATAGTCCCTAGCGTCAATTTCCCTCTGAAAGTAATTTTATCAAGTGAGCAGTTCTTTTAAAGCAAGTAGTGGTACCCAAATGATTGAAGAAACATGGTGATGGGCAGAGAGGCAAGGACCAAGAGCCAGAGTATTGTAAGTCAAGTAGGTACGGCTGCTAGACCCATATCACCTTGAACAGGAGGGAGGAGATGCTACAAGGTGGATTCAGGCTGGTAACTAATATACAAGCCTCATCCATGGGTAATAAGACCCATCTAAGTGTAGAAAGCTGCCCCAGTGGAGCTGGGTGGGAAGCGCCAAGACAGAAAAAATGAAATACACACCAATTGGATGGGGCTTTAGAACAGGACCCTGACGACTGCGGGAGGTAGCAGAAAGGGGGTGTGGAGCTTTGGATCTGGAGCATTAGAGGAACAACAAGTTTTACTTTGGTGTGGGACTCAGGGCAGAAGCCTACTCTTCTAGCCTGGACCAGAGTAGGCTGGGGAGTAGAGAGTGTACCAGGAAGAATACTTTTCCAGGGAAACTACCTGAGTAGAGATGTGGGCTCCAGTCTAGTTGGTGGTTGGAGACCTGCCTGACTCTGAGAACAGCACATGGGTCCTGCAGGTGTGGCTGGAAGCGTGCTGCTGACGGGAGTGAGAAAGCTGTGACGGTCCCATCCTCATCGGGACCCATTCAAACATGGAAGCCATTCACAGGTTCAACTTCAAGGCAAGAACTGATCAAAAGGAACTGGATCCCAGCATCTCCCAACTCTTCACTTACACAAATCGTATACATTACCGTGTGGTTTCCCCTGCAGTGACTCCTGGGCCATACAAAGAGGCCTTTTGTCAAGAGTGCTGGGGGCATTCCTGGGAGACCAGGTGCTATGAACGGTAATGGAACTGGATGAGAAGGAAGGAGGAGCAGACAGACTTTGCTTCTGAACAGCAAGGCACATCCTCAGTTGAGCATCATGTTCCCCAGGCTGTTATGAGATTCAGAAGGTTGTTTCCTAGGAGAGAGATGCTTGCTATGAGAATGTTATTTAACTGAGAGCGAGTTTCCTTCAATTGGAACAGCATCCTTCCTCTTCAGACAGTAAACCCAGTTCACAGAAGGGCAGTTTTGAGGAGGACACTGTCAGAAGCCATCCAGGGTGGAGGATAACTTTATAGGCATCAAGTTGAGCCTCAGGTTCAAGTCCCTGCTCTTAAGAGTTCTAATGATGTAAACAGGTCATCTGTAGCCTTTCCAAACCTTCTTTTTGTCATCCATAAACTTAGAATTTGCAAAAGTGTTGCTAGATGGGATATGTTGAAAGAACACAGGTGCTTTTGCACAGAGGCTGACACATGGGAACCTCTCAGTAAATCTTAGCAGCAATGCCTGCTGATGAAGATGCCGTGAGAATTCACTTCAAGAACACACTAGCTCCTCCCTGCACTAAATACCAACAACAAAAGACAAGGAAGCAGAAAATATCATAGTTGTACTTTAAAAAAACAAGATAAACATCTCATAGCCCAGAAAACTAAATAGTAAAGGAAGCTGGAAGCAGACAGAAGTGACTGGGATTGAAGACGTTCAGGGTCACCAGGATCGGAGGGCCCTACTTTGAACGTCCTTTTATATGCCATGTACATTGTGTCATAACTATCATTTACGTCAATAGCCTGCTTACCCCAAACACAGAAACCAGGTTCTCCTCACCTTTATGTTCTCTGGGCCTCTTCTAGGGCCAGGTGTATATGGTCTCTGTTAAAACTAAGAAAGAAAAGGAAAGATTGGTGAAGGGTTATTAGCTCACAAACCCAATGGACCTAACATCTGTTTTTAAAACCTATCCTTAACAACTTCCCAACTCATTTTGTGAGGCGGCTCCAGTCTATGGGGTCGCTAAGAGTCAGACACGACTGAGCGACTTCACTTTGACTTTTCATTTTCATGCATTGGAGAAGGAAATGGCAACCCACTCCAGTGTTCTTGCCTGGAGAACCCCAGGGACAGAGGAGCCTGGTGGGCTGCCGTCTATAGGGTCGCACAGAGTTGGACACGACTGAAGCAACTTAGCAGCATTACCCTGATACCAGATAAGAATATTGCAAGAAAAAAGAACTACAGGTCAGTACTCAACAACAAAACAGTAGCAAACCAAATTCAACAGCACATCTGAAGGATCATATACCATGATCAACTGGGGTTTATCCCTGGGGTGCAAGGATGGTTCAATATGTAAAAATCAATAAATATACCACATTGAGTAGAATAAAAATTATATGATTATCTCAATAGAGAAAAAGCATTTGGCAAAATATACCATCTTTTCATGATAAAAATGTTCAAAGGATTGGGTACAGAAGGAACATATGTAGACATAATAAAAGCCATATATGGCAAGCCCACAGCTAACATACTCAACAGTGAAAGACTGAAAGCTTTCCTTGAAGATCAGGAACAAGACAAGGATGGCCACTCTTAGCACTGCTATTCAACATAGTTCTAGAAGTTCTAGCCAGAACAGTTAGGCAAGATAGAGAAATAAAAGGCATGCAAGTTGGAAAGAAATAAAACTGTTTGCAGATGATGTTATGTTATGTATACAAAATCAATATACGAAAGTCAGTGATGCACAAAAGGAAATTCAGAATGTATCAGAGACCTAAATGTAAAGCCAGACACTTTAACACTCTTAGAGGAAAACATAGGCAGAACATTCTTTGACACAAATCTCAGCAATATCTTTTTTAATCCACCTCCTGGAATAATGAAAATAAAAACAGAATAAAGATGTGATACATATATACAATGGAATATTACTTGGCCATAAAAAGAACAAAATAATGCCATTTGCAGCAACATGGATGGACCTAGAGATTCTCATACTAAGTGAAACTCCTCAGTGGGATTTCTCAGGCAAGAATACTGGAGTGGGTTGCCATGCCCTTCTCCAGGGGATCCTCCCAACCCAGGGATCAAACCTGCGCCCCTACATTGCAGGCGGATTCTTGACCATCTGAGCAACCATAGAAGCCCCTAAAGTAAGTCAAAGGAAGACATCATATGATATCATTCATATGTGGAATCTGATTTTTTTAATGGTATAAATAAACTTATTTATAAAACAGAAATAGAGACTTTGAAAACAAACTTATGGTTACCAAATGAGAAATAGGGTGTGGGGGGAGGGGGGCAGGGAGGGATAAATTAGGAGCTTGGGATTAATGTATATGCACTACTATATATAAAATAGATAACCAGCAAGGACCTACTGTATAGCACAGGGAACTCAATATTCTGTAATAGTATATAAGAAAGAATCTGAAAAGGAGTTAATATCTGTATACCTAAATCACTGTACACCTTCAACTAACACTGTAAATCAACTATATGCCAATAAAAATTTTAAAACAATACATTTTTAAAAGTCAACTAATAATTTCAACAACAATAAAAAGTCAGCTGTATTTTTACACACTAACCTCGACCATATGAAATAGAAATAAAACAAACCCATTCACAATAGCACCAAAAACAGTAAAATACTTAGGAATAAATTTAACCAAGGAGGTGGAAAGATCTGTACTCTCAAAAATGCAAAACTTAGGTAAAAATTGAAGAAGATAGAAAGGTGTGTCCTACACTCTTTGATCAGAAAAAATAATATTGTTAAAATGTCCATACTCCCCAAAGCCATCTATAGATCAAACATAATTCCTATCAAAATTCTAATGGTATTTTTCACAGAAATAGAAGAAACAATCCTAACAGTTGTATGGAGCCACAGTAGATGTTAATAGATAAAATAAACCTGACATCACACTTTATGATTTCAAGTTATACTACAAAGCTGTAGTAACTGGCATAAAAATAGACACACTGACCAATGGAACAGAAATAACCCTCAAATATTTGACAGGGGAGCCAAGAATACTCAGTGGAGAGAGGGTAGACTTCAATAAATGATGCTGAGGGTTTCCCTGGTGGCCCAGTGGTTGAAGAGTCACCAGCACAGGGAAGGTTGGTTCTGACCCCTGCTCCGGAACATCCCCCATGCCGTGGAGCAGCCAAGCCTCGCGCCACTACTGCTGGGCTCAGGAGCCACAGCTGCTGACGCCCGTGCACCCAGAGCCTGTGCTCTGAAACGAGAAGCCACAGCAATGGGAAGCCTGCACACAGCGACAGAGGCCCAGTGCAGCCAACCTTTTTTAAAAGTGACATTGGGAAAACTGGACAACCACATACAGAAGAATGAAATTGGACCCCTATCTTAACACCACTCTCAAAAATTAACTCAAAATGGATTAAAAATGTAAAGAACGGAAACCATAAAACACCTGAAGAAAACATGGGAAAAGCTTTTTGACAATGATTTTTTTAGATACGATACCAAAAACGTAAGAAATGAAAAACAAAACAAGGAAGACTACATCAAACTAAAATCCTTCTATAGAGCAGAAGAAACAACAATATGAAAAGGCAACCTACAGGATAGGAGACGATATCTGTAAAATATATACCCGATAAGATACAGAATAGGAGAAGATACTTGGAGATCATATACCTGATATCACCACATACTTAACATCCAAAATATGTGAACAATTGATGCAACTCAATAGCTAAAACACAATCTGATTAAAAAGTGGGCCGAAGAACTGAATAGATATTTTTTCCCAGAGAAGACATACAAATGGCCAAGAAGTACATGAAAAGACATTCATCATCATTAATCATCAGGAAAAATGCAAATCAAAACCACAGAGAGATCTCACTCACACCTGTTAGAACAGCTATCGTCAAACAAAAAAAAAAAGACAAGATGGTAAGTGGTGGCGAGGAGATGGGGAAAAGGGAGCCTTGCGCACCGTTAGTGGCAGTGTCAGCTAGGACAGCCACTATGGAAAACACTAGGGAGGGCCCACAAAGAATAAAAAATAGAACTACCATACGACCCAGCAATCTCACTTCTGGGTTATATCCAAAGGAACTGAAAACAAGGTCTCCCAGAAAGAGTTCGACATATCACAAGTGCGAAACCTAAAAGAGCCAGACTCAGAGAGACAGAGTGGCAGGGACCCCCCCCCCAGACATCCCACGGGGACAGGTTGCTCAAAGGGGCGCAGACTTAGAGTTGCCAGATGAAGAGTCTGGGGATCCGATGTGCAGCACTGTGGCCGTAGTTAGCAGCACTGTATTATATACTTGAAAGTTGCTAGGAGAGTAAATGTCCTCACCATAAAAAAGAAAATGGCAATTACCTGACATGATGGAGGTGTCAGCTCAGACATGAGACCCCCAGAATGTGTTCATCTTATAACTTAGGTTTGTGCCTCTTTGTTTTGAATGTATATTTGTATCAAATCAGTACATTGTACACCTTAAAGTTAGACCATGTTACTGCTTATATACCCTGTGTAAGCCTACAGAGGCTTGGGAAATCTCTTGATTACTTAAATAGATAAAGAGATCTAACCTCTGCTTTGCATCCTCTTATACGGGTGACCAGCTGCTCTGGGCCGTCCTGCAAGGGAAAGCTGCACTGAATGGTTCATTTTTCAGCTGGTCACTTTGATGCCATGCACACATGGCATTCATTTCTGTACATCCTGCACATTTGAACGCCACTTCTGCATAGTAGAAATACTCTTTCCTATGCCTCCATCCTTTCTAGGGAAATGGATAAACAGAAACATGGGAACTTTCGAAAGGTCTTGAAATAAAGCTGAGAGTAATGTGAGTTGCTTTGTCTTGAAATCAAAATGTTTTCAATGCCTTGGTTCATTTTTCTATTGCAGACCTCACATTCCAGTCAGCAAGTTAGTGGTTTCAGAATCCTATGACACCTATATCAGTAGAAGCTTCCAAGTAACAAAGGAAATCATAAGTGAATGTAAAAGTAAAGGTAGGTGTTACGTTGGACTCCATACTTAAATCTGTGATCATTTCTCCATCACAGCTATTCAGGATGGCTCAACATGCTTTCTCAAACTCATTTAATAGGAAAGAAAAATATGTCTAGACCCTCTAGTAGATACTTTCATGTAAAATTTGTCATATTCCGAGTACTTCAAATGCTGGATATTCCGTGGAAATACATCAGACTTAGTTGCTATTTGAAATAACAGAATTTTGTATCTCAGCTATATATCTTGTACTCTCAAGGAGATTCCCTATTATAATTTCCATAAATTCTTTAGCATAACACAGTTTTGCCTGTAATTTGATCCAGGAGCATGAACACACCTACACAAACACGCCTACTATCATTGCTGCCACCAAGAGCAGTGTTCTGTACAACTCAAGTTTGCCACTGAATTTTATAATCCTTGAACTCAGTATTTAATGATATGTAAGATTACAGTATTTTTAGTAAAGAGGGCAGGTTACAAAAGAGTCTGCCCATTTCCAGCCCCCCCACCAAAAAAAAAAGTTAAAAATATTCATCTTCTTAGAGCAAA
The DNA here is from genome assembly GCA_006410935.1 of Redunca redunca. Taxonomy (NCBI): domain Eukaryota; kingdom Metazoa; phylum Chordata; class Mammalia; order Artiodactyla; family Bovidae; genus Redunca; species Redunca redunca. The sequence continues at coordinate 230,875 of SJYQ01003368.1, read as the reverse complement.
GGCTGGATTTACATATACCAGAACATTAACGGTGGGGAGCCCTGGTTAATAGTATTGTGGATGGTCCCCACATTTCAGTTACCACTTATAAGCCACTCACTCCATTACCACCCCTGTAGGACCACCCATTCCCCCTGTAAAGAAACCCAGCATGTTCTATCAACCAGAAAGCCTCATGTGCTCACAGTTCTACAAGTGGCAGCATTGAAAACTGCATTAGAGGTGATAGCAGAGAGCCCTGCAGACTTAGAATGGTACTGTGTCTTGATTGAGGTGGTGGTTACAAAATGCTGCACGTGTGATCGACTTGGGAACCTGGTAAAATCTGAATAAAGCTATGTGGACTGTTCCAGTGTTCATTTCCTAGTCATGATAGTATACTCTAGTTAGGCAAGATGTTGCTATGGGAAGAAGAAGTGGGGTGAAGAATACTTGGGACCTCCCTGGCGTGTACATGTGTACATACGTACATATTGCATAGTATGTATACACAGTGTATATAAAATATACACGCACATATATAATATGTAAAATATATATTTGTAACCTGTGCATCAAATTACTTTAAAAGTGTTTGTTTTTTTTAATGACATCAGCCTGCCTTAACAATTCAAAGCATCAAAATATTGCTTGGCCACATTGTCTTATTTCTTGAGAATGTGTGCCCCTCCCTGGAAAACTTGACTTTAGTACTTACAAGGTTTACATGTGTCTTTATAGAAACAGATTTTCCAGTCCTTGTTTTTTTGCCCCCAGGAAATAACATCCTGATTGTGGCTCACGCATCTTCCCTGGAAGCATGTACCTGCCAGCTACAAGGCCTATCACCTCAGAACTCCAAGGACTTTGTACAGATGGTCCGAAAGGTAATCCCCACTTGCATTTCCGGGGCCTATGGTGCCTTACAGTTTCAGAATGGTGCAGTGCTGACTGATAGCAAAGCTCTTTGGAGCTGGGAAGGTGATACATTGGTTCACTCAACCGAGATGTATTGAGTGGGACTCTTTAAGGCACTTTATCAGGCCTTGGGTAAGAGAAAAAGATGTGTTTGAGCTAGATCTAGCTTCTAAGAGCTAAAATTTAGTAAGGAGCTAAGAATTATAAGCAAATTGTCTGGATTTCCCTGTGGGACGGTGGATTGGACAAAGAAGAGGTATGTGGGCCAAATCAGACAGCTCAGCTGGAAGGGAGGTCCTGGCAGGTAGGCCAAAGGAAGCAGTGAGTCAAAATGATGAGGCTGAAAGGCAAACCTGGGAATAAGGCAGCAAGACAGAAAATCTACCAGGCTGACTAGCACATCTGGATTCCTCCTCCTCCTCCTGTCTGTGGGAGATTTTCCATCAGCCATCCTCCCACGCATGCTTCCCTCCAGCCTGAGCTACATGCTTCCTGCATCTGTCCCCAGAGAAACCGGTTCAAACTTGATTGAAAGTCTCTTCTCATTTTTAAAAAGCTTGTTCATGTGTCATTCCTTCCTGTTAGTCTGTAAGCTGCTTGAGGGCAGAGACTTATGTCTTATTCATAAATGCAGCTCTGGACAGACAGACACACACAAATAAGTTTTGAAATGCCATGGCTACTGAAGGTAGGAAGGGCAGAGCTTCAGTTTTGAACGTTGGATACACATGCCAAAAAAAAAATGATAAGACATAAAGCAGGATGAAACATTTTTAAAACTCGAATAATCTTTCCCATTGTCCAAGTATAATTTCAGAAACTTTTGAGCTGCATTTTCTGCCTGACTTGCATTTGGGAATGAACTCTTGGCACCTTAGCTTTATGGGTGATTGCTTTTGTCTCCCACGCTATTAAGAAAACATCTATAAACAGTTACTTATCTATACTAGGAGAGCCCACCGTTTAATGAATCCCTTCCAAAGACTCCTCTTGCATTGTAAATACTCTTCCTTCTAACTGATCAGTTGTATCCATTTCATTTTCTTTAGTGATATTTTGGAGGGGATGCTTGCCTGCAAAGCCCCTATTCATTCCTTTGAATTTTCCTTCTTCCAGGTGAAAAGTAAAGCACTCAATCTCTGTTTTCTATTTTCCCTTTCTTTTCTGTCTTCCTTCAGATCCCCTACTTGGGATTTTGTTCCTGTGAAGAATTAGGAGAAACTGGAATCTGGCAGCTGACAGACCCACCAATCCTCCCTCTGACCCATGGACCAACCGGGGGCTTCAACTGGAGAGAGACCCTGCTACAAGAGTAACCGGATGAGCAAACGAGAAGAAAAAGCTTGAGGAAGGCGTGGGGAGAAGTGTCTCTGTGTTTAGTACCAGTGGGGAAGTCTGCACCACATCCTAAGTGGACAAAGAATAATTTAGCATCTTTCAGACTTTAAAGTTCTTAGGATGAGACCGTGTCAAGAAGAGAAAGACTTGATTCAGGGATAAAACTCATTCTCTCTGGACCCTTTTGAGAGTTGTCTTCCTACATCAGGGCACCTGCTACCGTGGAGGGTCTTTTCTCACTTCCCTATATGCTGGCTAAGGAGCCTGGGTCCTCCCAGAGGGAACTGCCAGCCCCGCTCAGGAAGGATGCAGGAAGGTCCAGCTGGAGGGACTCCAAGCTGCCAGGCTGGGGATGGGATTTTCTTCTAGACTCCGTGCTCCAGTGAAAGCCAAGCTGCAGGATTCCTTCAAGATTACTAGAGAACATGTGGCTGCCCATCCATTTCAACGCTCAGTGCGACCCACACACTAGTGCTGCTGGCTCAAGACACCTGCTCCGGGACCCTAACCTTTACGCTGGTACCACCCCATCACATTTTCTCTACAGCTGACTGCAGCTTCTTGCTACGGTCCTACCCTCTTGCTTCTGTCTGTGAAATGGAGAGAGAAAACATTTTTGCTCTCCAAAGCACTTTTGGATACTGAGGAGGAAGATAAGATGCACGTGTGAAGCGTTCAATTGTAGGCGCAACAAACTTGCAAAACATCGAGTGACTTGGAGTGACTCGTGCTGTAGCCTAACAAGCCACAGCACTTCTGAATCATTTGCGATTTGCTCACCTTTGCCCCAAGAGTCTAGACCATGTTAACCAGTTAAGGATGTTGACATTTTCAAAAGATGTATGTCAGATACATCCTTTGAGTCAGCAAGAAGCTCATTCTGGTGCAATATGAACATCTTTCCAAATCATACCAAGGGTCAGGTCATCATACACTTGCAGTACTTGTCAACCAGAACAGAACATCCACAAACACGTCCATCACAGCCAGGGATGTACTGCGAAGTCAGGGAACGAACTTAAATGATGACAATCACGACCGCGCCGCTGCTTGTGCTGTTGTGTTGGTTTGTTTGTTTTGCTATGGTAATTTAAAATAGGTAGGTAGGGCTACTTGAGGAAAGTTGGGAGAGCCACATCCTGTGGTAGCTCGTCACACCTGCTTCCTGAATTTAGAGGGAGTTTATTTAAAAGAAAAATAAACGACAATCAAACCAAAACATCAGTTATTGATGTCTAGTTAATTGTGTGACTAGCTGACTGTCGATGGTAGCAGACAGTGGTCTGGCACGGTGTAGTTCACTCTGTAGGATATACCTGCAAAATGAAATCCCAGCCATTTGAAGAGAACAGTCATGTAGAACAGATCAACGTATATTGTAGCATTAAATAAGCTTCAAAACCCAAATGCAGAAAACACATGGTATATAATAACAGATCTGTGCTCCTATTTGAAACCAGATCCTTGAAAACAGGAGGAAGTGAAAGGATGCTGGCTACGTATGTTAATTAGCAAGAGGATCACTGTTGGGTTTAAGTCACTTAGAGAAAGATGTCATGAATTTTATATTTTAAGAAACAAATCTGTGATTTCTTCCAACACTGCACACTGATCCATCTTCTGGATCTAGAAGTAGCTGTGCTGACATGATTGATTAAAAGTTTTCAGCTCACAATGGGGAAGTACATTAAAGGTGTTAAAAGTCACATTATGGCCGGTCATTCTTTTATTTGTAATGAGGTAAATCCCCTGTCACCAGATCTATAATGTTTATTAGATTCTCCACAAATTCTCATGGACTTGCAGTGCTCAGAATAATGCTTGAACATCTCATATCCAATTTCCTTGAAAAGTGTAGCAGTGTGTGCTGGGCAGCATCTGTACTTGTACAGAAGAAAGTTCAGAACTTACCCTTTCTCTCCCTCTCCGTGGACTTAGGCCTTTGATGACCTGATAGGTTGGTTTAGGTGGGCTGCAGTCCTATATGTGAGTAAAGGAAGGCAGAAATCTGAAACAATTTTGTGAATAATTTTAGGTGGAAAACCTTGAGTGAAAGAGTTATTTCCTCTGATGACCCAGATTGTTGATCAGAATGGCCTGAATGATCTCAGTTCACATGAAATTCTCCTTTTCCACATATACCTACTTGAAAAACTAAACTTGGACGACCCCATTTGAGAAATTCTTTGGAAATTACATTGCATCTATGTATATACGAAAGAGAAAAGACAACTGTATTATGTGATTTCATATCCATTTAAAATTCTCAGTTGCTATCTATCACAACTCAAAGTTCAGGCTGGTTCTGTTTGATCTGAGGCTGATGCTTATTAACAAATATTTTGGGGGGTTAGGAGAAAGGGGAGATGGAAGGGAATGCCAGACAGAAGAAGCAAATGGTTGCTTGTAAGAGGATATATATATTTTTTTAATGTAGAAAGTTACCTGAAATACAGATGAAATTAAAGGATTTAATCTGGGCTTGAAAGTCTCAAAACAGTCGGCTTCTCTCACACGTGTGCCACATCATCCCACTGACAACCCAGTATTACTCACAGATAGACTTTGGTTTCAGTGATTTTAAAATGCCACGTTGATTCCTCTGTGGACTAGGATAATTGGCACATTCTAATGCACAAGCTGGGGTTTCCTTTTCCCAGGCTCCTCTCTCACTGCAGTGGTAGCTAGGAGCGCATTCCTTCACCCTAGCAAGGAGCAGAATACAGTGTTTTCCATTACATTTAGATTCATAGAATCTGAATGGCTGATTAAATGGCCATCCGATGGCTGAAAGGGGGGGTATTTTTCACCCTGTATTGAAAGGCTTGGAGGAGTTTCTAGTTTTTATTTTCATTATACTTTAACCAAAGAATTATTTTGAAGTAACCTTATATTTGAAAGATGATTTTGCAAAAAATAAAATAAAAATAAAAAAATATCTTCTGGAGTGATGTCAGTTTGGTAAGTCACTGTTGATAATTTTCTTGCATTTTAGGCTGATGTGGTCGTTTTCCTGTCAGTGGAATCTGAAATGCATATAGATTGTCATCCAGTTGTGCTTAGTATTATCATAAATGTATCTTTTCCACTCAACTAGCTGTGTTCATATTAAACCAAGTCTCTTATTTCAGTCACCTACTGTCATCGGGACTAATTGAAAAACCACAGTCAGAGAAGTTCCTATCTCATTGCCTTTGTAGAAAGGCGGCCCTATGTGATCAACGGGGAGGCATTCCACGTAACCTAGGCACTCGGCAACTCCAGTGTTTAGTTTGAAAGCAGTGATGAATTGCTCTTTTGAATGTACTCTTAAGTCACACATGTGTCAGAATACAGATGAACCCCCTTTAATTTTTGCAGGCACAGTCACAACTGTGCTGTGTCTGCACCAACTCCTCAGATAATGCGGCTCAGGATTATTTGCATTTAAATTGTAGTCCTGCACGCGGCGTGTGAACGCTCAGAGATGCCGGTGGGGCTGCCTCCCCAGGAGGGACGTGATCTGCAGAGGAGGGTGGGGAAAGAGCAATTTAATGTCTGTACCATTTAGCTTAATGCTCACTTTAGAAAGGCGATGCAGGATATTTTGTTAGTGATGGCAGGTGCTTTTCATGTTTAAACTTAGGATTAAAATTGGATCTGCCTCTTCAATACATCAACATATTGAATTTTCCTAGGGAAGTGACTGGCTATAATGAAAGTTTAAGGGAAGGGAGGAAAAACCTCTGCAGAAGAAATAATATGATTTTTAAATACATATAATATTTTGTTCAGTGTATGTAGGTTTAAAATTATGATGATGGATAGTCAGACTTAATATATAATCAGTTCTTACAATGGTTTTATACTGAACCATTTAGCTGCCATTACACAGAAATTTGAATTTTACAACTGCTCAACTATTCTTGGACTCTGTACAGGATACATATATATATATATATATATATATATACACAAACACATATACATATATGTATGTATGTATAATGGGAAACGTGTACTGGTTCTTCCTTTGGTTACCACTCAAGATGGGAACAGCACCCTGAAGCATTTTGGTTACACATAGACCATTCTAAACCTGCTGTTAGGGGAGGTGTATTGGTTTCTTTCTCCTTTATAAGGCTATTGTATCATTAATTTTCTGTGTGATTCAGGTGTATTTATTTGTGACAAGGCTTTGTAATTATAAAAAAGGGAACCCACAACTGACTGTATTGCCAACTCCCTTGTAAACTACCTGCGGCGTCTTGTTTCCTGGTCGCGTGCTCGTCCTCTCCTTGACACAGCTGTGGCACCATTGTAATTAGTTCATCCACTCCATTAGCATCTCCATTTAAGTGGTTCCCAGATGATTTAATAAAGAGAAACTGTGTCCTCAGTCGATTTAGAGCAGTCTTATATTACACTGAGTGGTCTCGACTCCTGCCATATCTTCAGATGTTACTATGATCATTATTATTTTGTCAGTGTCCATTGACAACTTATTGACCAAAGACGTGTTATTAATAATATGTCTCGTTGCCCAGATGTTAATGACCAGAGACATTTCAGTATTCACTTACATAACAAATCGCCAACTGCAGGTGTTAGTTTCTACAAAAATCCCCCCTGGTCAATAGTGTCTTAAGAGTGAGACCCCTCCCTCAGAGGACCAGAGGGGCACTTGCTGCTGATGGAAACGAAGAGGATGCTCCAACAGCATCGTGGGCCTCCAGTCCCTTCTGGTTGGGCATCTCTCTCAGACATCCTGGCTGAAGAGGTGAAATACCATCCAGGAGTGAAAGAGTTGAGCTCGAAAACGCTTCCTCTGCCCCACATGCGAGCCTTCATCCCTCACCACTACCCATCTGGAGGAGGGGTACCAGGAACAATGCAAAGAGAGAATTTGGGTAAGAGAGGGCAAATCCAGTTCAAACTGGGTTCCACACTATTAAAAGCCACAGACCCCCATTTCTGAAGTCATGATCATCATATCAATCATAATTGAGTTTCTCTGCTGAGACACTCAGTCGTGTCCAACTCTTTGCGACCCCATGGACTGTAGCCCATCAGATTCCTCTGTCCGTGGGTTTTCCCAGGCAAGAATACTGGAGTGGGTTGCCATTTCCTCCGCCAGGGGATCTTCCCAACCCAGGGATCGAACCCACATCTCTTAACATCTGCATTGGCAAGTGGATTATTTTATCACTAGCGCCACCTGGAAAGTAATATGTTGACTAATAGGTTTTAAAATAAGCCATATATGCAAACTCACACCCAGAACATGAACACAGGTTTCACTGGCACCACTAGGACTACCCCGGTAGGGTAGGGCACTTAACAGCTAGTGTTCATATCTGACAGAAGACCAAGTTACGGTTCACCGTATAGCTGGTTCTTGGCTGTTCTCTGCCTCAGAGATTCCCAAGCTCACTTTGCCCTTTCGTGATATGTGTGAAGGCTGCCTATACATCCACAGAAAATCATCGTGCTTTTAATCAGCAAAAAGGCTTTTTTTTTTTTGAAAGTTGTTTGAGAATCAAAAAGCCATCTTCCTTTGGAAGAAACAGAATACATCATTTTGCCGAAATAAACATGTAAAACCCAGATGGCTTGCTCCTGGCCACGAAAGGATGCCAAGATTTATGTAGCCTGCTGGTTGTCATTGTATTGATGGAACAATCTGGAAAGTCTTTGTATCAGTGGAGAGGAACTTGATATTGTACCACAGAAGAAGGCCAAATTCCAGAGTCAGATAGAGCCGGGTTCTGATCCTGCCTCAGCTGCTTTTTAGTTTTTTAGGTCCCTTAAACTCATTTCACCTATAAAAGTGGGCATATAATAATTCTTTATAGCATATAGCATACTTATGCATGCATGGGCTACTAACTCCAGTATTCTTGGGCTTTCCCTTGTGGCTCGGCTGGTAAAGAATCTGCCTGCAATACGGAAGACCTGGGTTTGATCTCTGGGCTGGAAAGATCCCCTGGAGATGGGAACGGTTACCTGCTCCAGTATTCTGGCCTGGAGAATTCCATGCACTGTACAGTCCATGGGATCACAAAGAGTCGGACACAAGTGAGCAACTTTCACTTTCACTTCACTATGCATGCATGCTAAATCACTTAAGTCAACTCTTTGCAACTCCATGGACTAGCCTGCCGGGTTCCTCTGTCCATGGGGTTCTCCAGGCAAGAATACTGGAGTGGGTTGCCATTTCCTCCAGGGGATCTTCCTGACCCAGGGATTGAACCCATGTCTTTTAAGTCTCCTGCACTGGCAGGCAGGTTCTTTACCACTAGCGCCACCTGAGTGTCAAATGGGATAATATAAAATACCTTATACTACATGCTAATAATGAAATCACTTCTGCTAAGGCCAAGGTAAAATCACAGATCTAGCCATTCCTCTTGTCTATGGGAAATATGAGGGAAAAGGAATAAAAATGGCCTCATTCATACTGATGTCATCTTCCTATTTGCCCCATAATTTAGCTCCTGTAGTAAAAAGAGTAAAAAGTGGGGGTGCTGCTTGAATTCTGTGATTTGTCCAAGAGGCTGCCCTAATGATTTCCATTTGTATAACCATTTATAATTTTAAAAGCACATTCTCATTTGATCTGCAAAATGATTTTACAAGGTAGTGAGATCAGGTATTATTAACTTGCATAAGAAAAGATACTGGTGGACCTAGAGATTGTCATACTGAATGAAGTACGTTAGAGAAGAATATCATGTGGCATCTGTTACATGCAGAATCTAAAAAGAAATGATAAAAATGAACTTACAGACAAAACAGGAAGAGACTCACAGACTTTCAGAATAAACTTATGCTTGGTGGGGGGAAGGATGGGGGAAGAGATAAGGAGTTTGGGATGGAAATGTATACACTATTCAAAATGGATAACCAACAAGGACCTACTGTCTAGTACAGGGAATGCTGCTCAATGTTATGTGATAGCCTGGATGGGAGGGGAGTTTGGGGGAGAATGGATACAAGTATATGTATGGCTGAGTCCCTTCACTGTCCACCTGAAACTATCACAACACTGTTAGTCGGCTATACTCCAATATAAAATAGTATTTTTTAAAAAAGTAGTGCAAAAATGAAAAGAGAAATATTAAGATACAAAGATCCTGAGGTAGTGAACTTATCCTTCATTCTACAACACTGACTGAATGTAACGTTCCTAGCGAGTGGTGAACTTGAAGTACCTTCACGAGCATGGCAGGAAACGGGCAGAAATGAGGCCGGAGAGCAGGGCAGACCCAGAAGCAGGGTCGTGCATACCAGGGCTTGGCAAAGCATGGCCCACAAGCAGAATCTGGCCCACAGCCTACGTCTGTCATAAGCTAAGAATGTTTTTACAATTTTAAGTGGCTGAAGAGCATCAAAAGAATTAGATGTGAAAAGATACATGAACTCCTGTGTTCACAGCAGCACTATTTACAAGAGCCAAGACACGGAAACAAGCTAAATGTCCACTGGCAGATTCATGAATACACACGGGGTGCTTACACACAATGGGATACTACTCGGCCATTAAAAAGAGAACAATGCCATTCGCAGCAACATGGATGCAACTGGAAATTATCATACTAAGTCAGTCAGAAAGACAGACACCATGTAACCCCACTTATAAGTGGAATCTAAAACATGGCACAAATGAACCTATCTACAAAACAGAAACAGACTCACAGAGAACTGACTTGTGGTTGCCAAGCAGGGTGGGGAGAAGGACGGACTGGGAATTTGGGGTTAGTAAGTGCAAAGCATTATATTTAGAATGGATAAACAACATCCTACTGCATGGCACAGGGAACTATATCCAGTCTCCTGGGATAAATCATAATGGAAAAGAATATTAAAAAAAGAAAAAAAATATGTAAAACAAATCATTCTGCTGTTACAGCAGAGACTGGCACAACAATGTAAATCAACTATACTTCAATTAAAAAAATATATTATGTCAGGGCATAGCTCTAACTGTAGGATAGCCAAATTCCAGTGCCCACAATAAAGTTTTATTGGCAACAGCCATGTTCACGGGTTGACATATTACTTATGGCTACTTCCTGGACACAAGGGAAGAGGTGAGTGCAAGAAGACCCAAAACCCACAAAGTACGAAATCTTTGCTACTTGGTGCTTTACAGAAAAATTTGCCCGCCTCTGCTGTGGACCAAGGTGAAGCATTTGGATTTTGTTCTAAGCCCAGAATCCAGCACAGAAACCATTCCCACTGCATAACAAATGAATAGATCGGTGATGTCTAGTAGCTGGTAAAGTGACAGCCAGCTTTCTTGGGGGGCTGATCTCTATCAGGCACTTTTCTAGGTACTTCACGTGTGTTGTTCAGTCGCTAAGTCGTGTCTGACTCTTGCAACCCCATGGACTATAGGCCGCCCGTCTCCTCTGTCCATGGAATCCTCCAGGCAAGAAAACTGGAGTGGCTTGCCATTTCCTTCTCCAGGGGATCTTCCCGACCCAGAGATTGAACCGAGGTCTCCAGCATTAGCAGGCAGATTCTTTACTACTGAGCCACCAGGGAAGCCCTATCTTACCTGTGTAAATGTCCTTAATCTTCTCAACAACCCTATTCACAATACTATTTTTGTTCCCAGTTTACAAAAGAGGAAGGTGAGTCTTAGAATCAACAACCTGCCCAAAGTCACGTAGCTGGATTTGCCAGATCTGAGATCCCAGGCATTTTCACCCTGGTTCCAGAGCCTGGGCAAATAGTTTTGAAATATTTTTGAAACAAATCTTAAGGAAACTATCTCAGAAGCCTGAGGCATCTGGTGATTACTTGGATTCTTCAGAACACTGCTCTCATCCAACCCCCCTGTTTGCACATGAAGATACCAAGGGAAGTCACTTGTTCTGGGAGATCTGTGAGCTAAGACCAGAAGCTGGCGCGTGCTGCTCTGCGGTCCGTTCCCCTAAACCACAATTTCCTTCTGAAACTGGCTCGCTCTTGGGTTCTGTTTTCAGAATGATCCGTTTGATTACATTAAGTTGTAGGCAGAAGCCTTAAGAACGAAAGCTGAGCTGGTCCTTTTCCAAGTGCATCTCGCTTGCTGTGGTTCCCGGGATGAGATGCAGCCCCAGTCCCCTGAGATCTGCAGATTTATGAAGCATCTTAAATGTGCTGCCCTGCTGGCCACGTTGGATTCTGTTTGATTCAGATCTCCCAGTCACCTTATCTTGTGATTATTCTCCCCAGTTTACAGATGAGGATGCTGATTCCAAGAGACAAGTAGTCTTCTTGGAGCTACACGGCTGCTAGCGACAGGATCCAGGTGAAAAGTCTGGGTCTGTCTGCCTCCTGACCCCTTATCCCGCTAAGCTTTGCTGCTCCTGCTGCTGCTGCTACTGCTAAGTCGCTCAGTCGTGTCTGACTCTTAGTGACCCCATGGACTGCAGCCTACCAGGCTCCCCCGTCCATGGATTTTCCAGGCAAGAGTACTAGAGTGGGGTGCCATTGCCTTCTCCGTTGCTGCTCCTAGGAAGCCCTTTTCTCAGTCAGTAACCAGTTATAGGGACTTTGCTAACGATCCAGCGGTTAAGACTTCACCTGCAGGGGGTGCAGGTTTGATCCCTGGTCTGGGAGCTAAGATCCCACGTGCCTAGCTGCCAAAAGACCAAAACATAAAACAGAAACAATATTGCAACAAATTCAACAAAGACTTTAAAACTGGTCCACATCAACAAATTATTAAAAGAAAAATAACTAGTAGAGGCTGCTGCTCTGGTTTAGAAACTCCCCAAGCACTCCAAGTCAATGGCAATACTTGAAGAATCCAGACATAGTGTGATGGGCATCCCGTATCTGCTGGGAAATGCAAGTCAGGTCTCACCTCTGGGCCTGGCATTGGGAAAGGCCACAGATTTGTCACAGGAGCCATGAAAGGTCAAGAAGAAAATTTGGGCCCCTCTTGTAATTGCAACAAAAACCCCAGAGACATCTACACATGGGGAAATCCCCTGTCTTTTCTGACCCTTCAAATAGTCCATCTTTCACCTACTTGATAAATCTTTTCAGATGTTTTTTTCTTCCTGACAACCTAAGTTGACCAGATGATGTTTATTTCTCTCAAATCTGTCCCCCAACACCACCACCCTATCGAATGCTACTTCCTATGAATACAAAAGCATACTATGGGGATTTCATAAAACGCAGATCAAAGTGACAAATGGGCTTTCAGCGCTGAGACCTCCCACATACAAAGTGGTCAGTAGACACTTTTCCATTGGAAAATAATAGGTAGATGGTCACCCCTTGACCACTATGCTCCAACCTCACCTTTTCCCTCCACTCGCTAAGCGGCCACAGCTTGCTACCTTCCCCCGCTGAGCCCCCTGTGGGTTGCAGGCTGAAGTGAGGGTGTTGAGAGTGGGAGGAACGATGCAAACCACAAGGGCATGTCAACTCAGAGCCTGCCTTGCAGTGTTTCCCCCACGGACCATTTGTCATCTCTGAGTCCAGTGGACGACTGTGACATTTCTCTAGGTTGGCGACCAGTTGATAGCACATCTGGGGGTGAATACAGTTACATTCATCATCTTCTAGAGGACAATGTAAAGTAAGATCTTCTTTAATGCTCTGAAAAGTTGTAAGACAAACCTCCTTTCAGGCTCAGAGAAAGAGAGCAGTGTTTCTATCTCAAACGGCAGATTCAGTCATCCTTTTATTCACTCACTCATTTGACAACCTATTTCAGATGCTGAGATAGAGATTTGTGTGCTGGGGTTTATAGCCGTGGCCTCAGGACAACACTTGTGAAGGAAGCGAGATGAGGCAGAGAGAGATGCTCAGCTCAGGTGGTGGCAACAAAGGTCTCAGCTAACTGATCCTGAAGGGAGCTCTGGAGCTGGACCATTTCTCTTTAGAGTTGCTCCACCTGCAGGCAAGGGCACAAGACCTTTCAGCCCCTCTCAGGGGCCCCTTGGAGGAGGTAATGTCTGGGATAAAATGGTTCTCCCCACTGGAGGCAATTCTCAGAGAAGGACCCAGCTAACATGTCCCAGTCTCTGGGGAATGGAGGGGGAATCTGGGGAGCTCTCCTGAGTGTACACTCCAGGTGCCAACTAAGGACCAGCATTTACTTAACACCTCTTGCTAACCTTGAACTTTTTCTGTAAATAGGAAGATTATTACAAAGAGCCAGTGTGGTTCCTCTTATTTTATTTTAAAGTTTTGCTACAACTGATTCAATTTAATAATTAATAATTATTTAGCCTTATCTCACGGTAAACAAACCAGAAGTCCATGTACAGGTGGGTGGGCAAGCTGCTAAATTCATATCATGAACTACTACCCAGCCATAGAAAGGAATGAACCCTCAATACATTACTGTGAGATGAACAGTGACAGAAAGCAGATCAGTAGCTGTTGAAGAGGGGAGATAGAGAGGGACAAGAGAGAGGATTACAACAGGGAGGAAGAAACTTTGGGGGTGCTGGATATGTTCACTGTTTTGATAGTGATGATGATTTAACAGGTGTATGCATATGTCAACATTTATCAAATTGTCCATTTTAAATATAGATAATTCATTATGTCAATTATATCTCAATAAAACTGTGTAAAAGATACCTATGATCTTTGACTAAACAACAAAGCTACAGTAATCGACACAGAGTACAGTACTGGCACATGGATAAACGAAACAAGACAGAAAGCTCAGAAATAAGCCCACACACTCATGGCCAATTAATACATGATAAAGAATGCAAGAATATACAATGGAAAAAAGACAGTCTCTTCAATAAGTGACACTGGGAAAACTGGACAGCTACATCAGAAGACTGAAATTAGAACATATTCTAATACCATATTCAAAAATAAACTCAAAGTGGGAGAAGAAAGACCTAAATGTAAGACCATGTACTATAAAACTCTTAGAGGAAAACATAAGCAGAACACTCTTTGACATAAATGGCAAAAATATTTTTTGGATCCATCTCCCAGAGTAATGAAAATAAAAGTAAAAATAAACAAATGGGACCCAATTAAACTTAAAAGTTTTGGCACAGTAAATCAAGCCATTCAAAAATGAAAAGACAACCTATGACCTGGAAGAAAATATTTGCAAATGATGCAAGCAACAAAGGATTGTTTTCCAAAGTATATCAATACAAAAGCTCATACTGCTCAGTATCTAAAACACAAACAACCCAATCAAAAAATGGGTAGAAGACCTAAATAGATATTTCTTCAAAGAAGACATACAGGGAGACAACAGGCACATCAAAAGATGCTCAGTGTAGTTAATTATTAGAGAAGACGAATCACCTCACACAGGTCAGAATGGCCATCATCAGAAAGTTGACCAATAATAAATGCCAGACAGATTGTAGAGAAAAGGCAACCCTTCCATACTGTTGGTGGGAGTGCAAATTGGTGCAGCCACTATGGAGAAAAGTATGGAAGTTCCTTTAAAAACTAAAAATAGAGCTACCATATGATACTGCAATCCCACTCCTGGGCGTATCTGGAGAAAATAATGGTTCAAAAGGAAACATGTACCCCAGTGTTCATTGCAGCACTGTTTACAACAGCAAAGACAAGGCAACAACCTAAATGTCCACTGACAGATGAATGGATAAGATCTTGTATGATAAAAAGAAACTATCATCGGGGCGAAGAAAGTGGAGAATCAATTCTTCCCTCCCTGGGAGAGCAGAGGGTAACAACAGCTAACTCATATAGTATTTACTGTGCGCGCTCAGTCGTGTCCCACCAGCCCACCAGGCTCCGCTGTCCATGGGATTCTCCAGGCAAGAATCCTGGAGTGGGTTGCCATTTCGTCCTCCAGGGGATCGTCCCGACCCAGGGATCGAACCCATATCTCCTGCGTTAGTAGTCAGATTCTTCAGCACTATTCCACTCACTGTGTGTACTCAGCCGCTTCAGTCACCTCCAACTCTTCTGCAACCCTATGGACTGTAGCCTGCTAGGCTCCTCTGTCCATGGGATTCTCCAGGCAAGACTACTGGAGTGGGCTGCCATGCCCTCCTCCAGGGGATCTTCCTGACCCAGGGATTGAACACACTTCTCTTATGTCATCTGCATTGGCAGGCGGGTTCTTTACCACTAGCACCACCTGGGAACCTCTACACATCCTTTAATTTTCACATCAACCATGGGAGTGAGTGCTGTCATTCTACCCATTTCACAGATAAGAAAACGTCAGGCTTTGATTCCAGCAAGATGGTTCCAGAGTCCATATTCGTAAACACTAATTACTATTCCTCTTTGAGGGGTGCTGGATCAATCTGGGCCTCAGAAGACAAATAGAACCTCCTCAGAAAAAGAAGGTCAGTTTAAGCAGATAAGGTAGTGTGAGCTACCACACTAAACTGTGAGCATGAAAATGTGCTGTGTGCTTGAACTAGGACAAGAATTTTCTAGAGGTACATTTGGGGCAAGGTGGAAAAGAAGGCTGAAACAATAGATTGGGGCCAGAGTGTGACTGGCCTCCGCTGACCTGCTAAACAATTTGTTCTATAGCCTTCAGGCAAAAGGAAGCTGCTAAAAGCTTCAGAGCAGAAGAACATCAAATTTGTGTTTTGAAAGAGAATGAGGAAGTCGACCTGCCTACCGTGAAACAAACACCTGGCCAATTTCCTGTGTCTCCATTCTCAAGCAAAAGACCATTTGATTCATGAATATTGTACTAAAACCACATTACATCAACAGATTTGGGACAAACTGTGCTGTATATTTAGGTTTCAACCTCAGAACTTTTTTAAGATAGCAGAAGATTTTTTAATCAAAACACAAAAAGCACCAATCAAAAGAAGAAAAAGTGACAAACTGGACTACAGTAAAATTAAGGACCAGGACAGTGCGCTGCCACAGCAGGGAGCACAGGTTCCATTCCTGGTTGGGGAATTAAGGGCCCACATGACGCGGAGAGTAGCCAAAAAAGGGAAAGAGGCTTTTAAGAGGCTAAAAATGTAAGCCATACACATGGAAAAGGTATTTCCAACACCTGTAACTGACAAAGGGCTTATTTCTAGAACATACAAAGAAGTTCCATCAAGTAAAAGGCAGACAGTCCTATAAAGAAAATGGGTTAAAGACTTGAATGAATACTTCACAAAAAGGTTACCCAGGTGACTATTAAACGTAGAAAAGCTGTCAACCTCATTAGACATCAGAAAAATACAAATTAAAATTACAATAAAACAGCTGAAATGAAAAGACAAACATAGGTGATAAGGTGGAATAAAGAAACCCCCCACGGACTGCTGGTGGGAGAGTAAATTAACAGAACTTTAAACAGACACATAATTCCTAGGAAAGTACCCAAACAAAATGTATGTGCTTGCACTCCAAGGGCCATGACAAAAAATGCTGAGAGCTTTACTCTCCGTGACTCCAAAACTCGAGACAGCTGTGTCTACAAAAGAAGAATAGACAAAAGTGATAAATTTATAAACTAGAATATTCTACAGCAATGAAAATGAGAGTAGTATATCTACATGCAAGAGTATGAATAAGTCTCAAAAACATAATATTGAATGAAAGAAACCAAACCCAGAAGAACACATGGTTTATGATTCCATTTATGTAAGTTTCAAACACAGGCAAAACCATTTTTACAGTGTAAACATAAAGATATTTTTTATCTTTGATGATCTTTGGGGGAGGCAGGGAGGGTCTGACTACAAGGGGGCTTCTGGGGTCCTTGGTTGTTGTTTAGTCACTAAGTCATGTTCGAATCTTTGCGACCCCATGGACTGTAGTCTGCCAGGCTCATTTGTCCATACTGGAGTGCATTGCCATTTCCTTCTCCAGGGGATTTTTCTGACCCAGGGATGGAACCCATGTAGCCTGCATTGGCAGGCAGATTCTTTACCACTGAGCGACCTGGGAAGCCCCGGTGCTGCCGCTGCTAAGTCGCTTCAGTCGTATCCGACTCTGTGCGACCCCATAGACAGCAGCCCATTAGGCTCCCCCGTCCCTGGGATTCTCCAAGAACACTGGGCTGGGTTGCCATTTCCTTCTCCAATCCATGAAAGTGAAGTTGCTCAGTCATGTCCTGCTGCTGCTGCTGCTGCTAAGACGCTTCAGTCGTGTCCGACTCTGTGTGACCCCGTAGACGCCAGAGCCCACCAGGCTCCCCCGTCCCTGGAATTCTCCAGGCAAGAACACTGGAGTGGGTTGCCATTTCCTTCTCCAGTGCATGAAAGTGAAATGTGAAAGTGAAGGCGCTCAGTCGTGTCCGACTCTTCGAGACCCCATGGATTGCAGCCTACCAGGCTCCTCCATCCATGGGATTTTCCAGGCAAGAATACTGGAGTGGGGTGCCATTGCCTTTTCCCAGCAATGTTCTATTTTTTGACCTGGGTTATGGTTATTCTCCAGTAACCTGAGTCTTGTATTCATTAAGTTATTTCTACCCATTTTTCCACATTTTTACCAACAGAAAATGACAGAAAGCCATGATTAAAAAAGATAGACGCAAAGTGACCCTTCTCCAGCTCCTGAATTTAGTTCCAAAGAGGTCAAAGCTTTTTCTCCACCGGCTTAAAATGAGAACTTCCATGATGACACTTTTACTTGTTTCTTGTCAGTGATTTTTTTTTCCTCTTAAATACATTCGAGTTAAATGACAAGCTCAAGATCTGAAAAATCAAGCAGTAACTAAGTCCAGACCTGCTTCTGGCTTTATGAGAGCATATCTGACACCACTGTGTCAAGAGGAAAAATAAAGGCTTTTCCTCTTGTGCTCCGACAGGAAGGTTAGAAAATTCTATAGGGAATAGCATTCTTCTAGGTGAAAACAAGCGTGGGAAACTACTAACTAGCCACAGGCAATTCACAGCTTTGAAGGGAGGCCCTAAGACACCTTTCAGCAGTTTCCCTGGGCTTCCTTAACGGGGAGCAGATCAAATGTCACTCCAAAGCAGAGACAGGACATCAGTGGGAAAATCAAATGCTTAGAGAGCCATGGAGCCATAGCAGGAAAAACTTGGAGTTCCTGGAGGGAATCTTATGCAGGAGAGGGGGCAGGAGTCAGACCAAATGCTCAACAGTCTTGGTTTGTACTCTCAGTTCTGCCACTGACTGTGTCACTTCAACTAAACCCTTCAATTCTCTATTTTGAAAAGTGGTACAGTGCAAGCTGAGCACCAAAGAACTGCTGCTTTCGAATTGCGGTGCTGGAGAAGACTCTTGAGAGTCCCTTGGACAGCAAGGAGATCAAACAGGTCAATCCTAAAGGAAATCAACCCTGAATACTCATTGGAAGGACTGATGCTGAAGCTCTAGTACTCAGGCCACCTGATGCAAAGAGCCAACTCATTGGAAAAGACCCTGATGCTGGGAAAGACGGAGGGCAAAAGGAGGAGGAGGAGGAGGCAGAGGATGAGATGGTTGGATAGCCTCACTGACTCAACGGACATGAACTTGGGCAAACTCTGGGAGACAGTGAGGGACAGGGAAGCCTAGTGTGCTGCAGTCCATGGGGTCATGAAGAGTCGGACACAACTTAGCAACTGAACAACAATGCGACCTACTGATTCCCCACTTCTAGAAGCAAGTCCATACGTTTCAATATATTCAACAAGGAGAACCTTCTATGGCCCTAGTCACACCAGCTAGTGGCAGAGACAGGGCTACTTCCTACATCTCTTGGTTTCAATTCCAGAAAACTCTCACCATCAGTGCAGAAAGCTCACACTTGCCTTCTGATACCTGGAGACCTTGTTAAACATACCAGCAGCTACTCATTCCAGTGAAATTCTCATTAATCAGTCTGGAGTGGACCCTACCAGTCTGCATTTCTTAGCTGGGGGCCCAGGACATTTAAATCCTCAAACAATTTAAGAAACAGGACATTATGTCCTACTAAACTCCAAGCAAACTCAATTTTCTTTATTCTCTTTCTATCTGCTAAATTAGGGGAAATATTTGAAAGATGTTTTTGATGGATATAATGTTCCCCACCCAAACTATCAATACATTTAAGAATATTAACATTAATTTCAACTAGAACCAGTAAATATTATTTCCTTTACAATTCTCTAAACATTGCAGACTAATCTATTTTCTAAACATAAGTCTATTTGTATTGTGCTGTGTGTCCCTGAAAAAATGAAATAAAGCCTATCTCAATTCATCCAGTTAATGAAAATCAAGTACCAATATTGCATATTGTCACCCCCACTAGATCATATTCTCCTTAAACACAAGGCTTTATCTTTCATATCTGGTCATATCTTAGCGCAGTACTTAACAAGATGGCTAGGTATGGATGGTGGATGAATGATGGAAGGGTGGGTGGGTGGACAGATACATAAATTTTTTAAATGAGTAAATATATGAATTAGTGAATTCTGCCCCTTGATAACTACAGGAAATTGTTGGCAGAGTTAGAAACATATTCACAAGGGTTCAGCAAAACTTGCCTGATTTAAATTGTTTAAGAAACTAGAAAACTGAAAAGAAGTTGACATCACTACCCAGGAACCTTTTCATTTCTCTCCCACCTCCTCGCTCTCCAAAAGCCCTCCACCTCGTTGACTTATAAGGACTACCCACGTGCGGTAGAAAGATCTGTGCCACCAACACATCACTCACCCCTCTCCACCATCGGGGTGACACATGTGGTCCCCTAAATGTTCCACCTGGAGGTATTTTGAGGGCAGCTAACTAAAAGGGGGCTTCCAGAGCCAATGGAGGAGGCGTGACATGAGGTCACAGAGTCACTGCCTCCCCCTCTCAAGAGAAACCACTCTGCTCTATTTATTTCAGAATCCAGAGGAAGTCGACAAGGGTGGCAACAGCCGAACACAGCATGTGGTGGCGAGTCTGCAGCTTGCTGGCGTGGTTCCCCTTACAAGGTAAGGACTCAGCTCGTGCTTTTTGATGCTCAGTTGACCTAATGTTTGGGCACATCTATCAGTCAGTCCACTGTTCTCACAGAGGACTGACTGCAGAAGCAACTCAGGTAAATCTCTCACTTTCCACGTAAATCTCTCAGATTCCACTACGATTACACATTGGAGGGATGTTACAGGATTAATTGAATCTCGTATTCAATTGCTAAAGGGTCTATAGAAAGGGTCATTGTAGTGTGTGTCTCCGTGGAATCTGTGTTATGGCAAAGTGTAACTAACAAGTGTACTGTCTTTTAAGGGTATACCAGTTGAAAGAGCATCAGTTTGGCACTTTAAAACCTTTTTATTCTTTGGTCTTACTGTACAGCACAGGGAACGCTGCTCAAACTTATGTGGCAGCCTGGATGGGAGAGGGGTTTGGGGAGAACGGATACATGTATATGCATGGCTGAGTCCCTTTGCTGTCCACGTGAAACTATCACAACATTGCTAATTGGCTATACTCCAATGCAAAATAAAAGCTTAAAAAGGCAACAACAACAACAACAAAAAACCCTCCTTGTTTAAGCCTGAGCCAAATAATTTCTCTGAAACAGTTTCTATATGTTGAAATTAAAATGATAATGATGTTTGATCTACCAAACCCTATTGTTATAAGGATCAAATTTCAATTGTAAAAGTACTTTGAAAATGGCAAAATGCTAGACAACCCTTAATTAGTTCAGAAATCATGATTCCCGTGAAAACTTTGTGCTATTTTTTGAGTCACTTTACATTTCCTTATTATTTGCAAATGTGATTTTGGATGCTTAATTCTAATGTTGCACTATAGTGACACATAGTTCTTAGTACAGGTTAAATCATTCCTATCCCAAAGTGGAAGCAGGATGTATTGTCCCTGAATCTCTGATTGCAACTTGTATCATTTTCTTGCTAAGAAAATCACACATATACAGGGTTGCTTGCTTGCTGGGTGCTTGTTTCCAAATACCGAATCTATAGCTATCTTCCAAGTGAAGCATTTCTCCTTTTAAATCTTCCTTCACCATAGAACTGCATCTGGAGAATGCATCTTTTAAAACTAGATTTCCTTATGGCTACCAAAGGGGAAAGGGAGGGGGATGAATGAATTAGGAGTTTGGGATTAACATATTCACACTACTTTATATAAAACAGAGTATCAACAAGGACCTACTGTAGAACACAGAGAACTCTACTCAATATTCTGTAATAACCTATAGGGGGAAAGAATTTGATAACTATGTATAACTGAATCATTCTGCTGTACACTTGAAACCAATATAACATTGTAAATCAACTATACTCTAATACAAAATAAAAATTAAATTTAAAAAAACACTAGATTTCCTGTTTTACACAGTACTCCAATTTCCTACTTTATACACTTCAATCAGTGCTCTCTTTTTTGGTCCCTGTACCCTGAGGCACTTAATAAAGATTCAATTTTGGCAATAAATAAGTTTCTTCAATAAGTGGCTTGAAGAAGAGCTAATGCATTCATAAAAAGTACATGTAAGTGGCTAAAATTAGAATGCTTTCTATTATTCCAAAATTTAAAGCCTTTAACTGACCTTCACTTTTTCAGTAGTCATTTCCTTTCAAAAACACCTCACAAAAATAATGTTTTAAATAAAAACTACAATAATCGTGCCCTAAAGTAAACCTAAGATAAGTCTTTTAGAATATAAATTACTCAAGTACTGTTTATAAAGAAAGGGGAGAAATGTATTTATTGCATCATGCACAGTATTGTGTACTTTATGTTAATTTCATTTATCCTAGCCCCCCCCCAAAATGAGAGAGGTATTCATATCCCTAACTTATATATGATAAAATTGAGGTTACAAGAAGTTAGAAAACCTGCTAGTAACTAACAATGTAAATATCAGCAAAGCACATAGTAAAAGTACCATCTCAAGCAAGTTTTCAGGGAGAGTGTATGAATTGGATTGTGATAGAAAATATGTTTCTTGCTGTGGTTCAAAAGTTTGAAAGCCAGTGATTTACACAATATGGAAGATTCCTTATTGAAAAATCCTCAACTGAAAACTCATCCAAAGGGGGCCATCCAGAGGGTATCTAGGGTCAATGGTACCTGAGAACCAACTGCCCACTGTGTGTGTGCTGTGTGTTCAGTCCCTTCAGTCGTGTCTGACTCTATACAACCCTGTGGACTGTAGCCCACCAGGCTCCTGTGTCTATGGGATTCTCCAGGCTAGAATACTGAAGTGGGTTGCCATGCCCTCCTCCAGGAGATCTTCCCAAGCTGGGGATCGAACCTGTGTCTGCCGGTGTCTCCTGCACTGCAGGTGGGTTCTTTACCCACTGAGCCACCCGGGAAGCCCACTCTAACCTAATCTTACTCATGCCCATCAAGGTCCCAAACAGGATAGGAGCTGACCATGCTGCTTTCTTATCAGCAAAAAGGCAGGAAATCATCAGTTTGGGCACATAAATTGCCAGCTGTTTTTAGCCAATTGAATTATGGGAAGAGCATGACACCTTTTACTGCACAACTTCTGTGGGTGCCAAAAACTTATAGACAAAATAATAAAAAAAAAAAAGGACCTATAATCTTGGAACCTGCCCTCTTTTCAGGATTCCTACTGGCAGCCCCTAAGGTGGGTCAAACACAGGATCAATGGAGAATTTTTCAAAATTCATCCCATTTCCTATATTGTGGGTGATGAAAACCCACCAATTTGCACCCTCTATTCTGGTTGTTTCATGGAGAGTGGGATGCATGAAACACTCCAGTTGCAGATGAAGTAAGGTCCTTTCAATACTTCCCTTGACCAGGAAAGAGTCATCCATTTACCGACATGTTGAGACAGATTCTTTAAAGCTATACTGGAAATCATTCAATTTTGACAAAATTTGATTCGTTTTCACACATAATCTTCTCTATTGAGTCTATCTAAAGAATAACAATGATACCTTTTTGTAATGATCTGAATCCAAGCATGTTTTGCCTGCTAACCTCAAAAGAGGAACACAAATAAGGCTCTGATCTGAGACTTAACTCATTGTGTGTCTCTCATTCTAACTTAGCTCCAGGCTTTACTATTTAATGTAAAGTGAGCATCCTATTAATGTATTTATTCATGAATATACCTTCACTCATATTTAGCCATTGATTGAAAAAATACTTAAAGTCTGAGATTGTGCTCAGCCCTGGGAATACAAACAACTTTTGTATGAGGAGTTCGTAATCTATCTACAAGAGACATACTCGTAACTGAAAAAGTGATGTGTGAAGTGCTGTAAGAGAAGTCTATTTGAAGCCTTCGGGGATCTGGAGGAGAGAGGAGGTCACTGAAGGAGAGAGAGAGGCGAAGGGCCAGTTGAGTTGGGCAGGTTCGACAAAAGTGGTGTAATTTGACTTAAGTCTTGAAGGAGCTATGAAAGGCATTTGAAGCTGAGAACAACATGGACAAAGGCAAAGGATCTTCTTGAGTCCAAAATTTCTGGAGTTTGCAGGTGGCCATTTACATGGGGCACCTGAAAGGGAGTATCAGCAAATAAAACTGGAGAAGATAGAGGGTCCAAGTATCTGAAATACTGGCCTGATTCATATAAGGAGTGGGAGCCACAGCAAATATTCTAATGAAGGGATCAATTGAATTTGTATATTTTGTATGTAATTTTTTTTAAGAATCTGAGTTTTAATTTTATTTTTAATTTTTGGCTAAATTGCAAAATCCCACGGCTTGTGGGATGCGGAATCTTAGTTCCCTGACCAGAGACCGAGCTTGGGCCTTTGGTAGTGAGTGTGCAGAGTCCTAACCACTGGACCACCAGGGAATTTCCTTTCATTGTAATGTTGAAGCAGATGAAAATGCTAAGTTAGAAGAAGCAGAGGCTAGAAGGAGGTTACTGCAATGGTCCAAGAGAAAAACAATGGAGGCAGTGACAGTAGCGAAAAAGAAAAAAAAAGGAATGAATTGATTCAAGAGATGTTTTGGAGAGGGAAGAGGCTGGGGTGCCTCTCAGATACCTGGCATGCAGTGGCTTGTGATGACAGTGATGACTACAAAGAAATGCTGGAATGGAGCAGCTGGTGTGTGTTGCAATTCAATAACTGGGCTACTAAGAAAAAGAATCTTTCCCTTTCTTCAGCCTGCCGTGACGACCTATAGTAGGGTGGATACACTGCAACTCCCCAAACCTTGGGAAAAACCAAGGACTCTTAGGAACTGCGCAAATTTTATCTACAGGTGCTCTGGTGGGTGGTTATGACTGCTGCTTGCCCTTCAGCTTCAGAGTCAGTCACGTGTTCTTTGGTGTGAAGCTATTTCACTCCTAGGACAATTGGTTCACGGGATGGGGGGTGGAGATGATGGTGAAGGTCATACGTTCCCTTTCTACATATAAACCAACCACACAGACACAATCTATAGCCTTAGACTTAACTAGTGACCTCATGACACATGGCGGTACATGGATGGATGAACCCAGTCACGGAGATAATGACCAAGCCCAGAAGTCAATAATCCACTCAATAAACACGACCTACCAGTAGTAAGTGGTGACCTCCTAGGAGAGACACCACAGTGATAGACCAGCATTTGGGAGTCACATCAGGGAACTCTGAAGACTGACAGAGAGAACCAGCAAGTAGGCACAGGGCACTTGCTGTCTATGCTAGAAATGCTAAGGTGAATAAGAATATAATGTAAATGTTTTTAGAGCCTGCAGGGGAGGAAGTGGTAAGCTAAGAAGATACTCTACACCCAATCCCTCTGACAAAGAAGGTGAAAGTTTGACTTTAAACTTGGGTGAAAAAAAGATTTTAAAGACAAATTCCACTGTAGTTTTCAATAGCAGTAAGAGCATCATGGGGAACTTTTTTCTTAGAAGATGTGGCATCAAAACTTAGGTACCACTGTCCTCTTTACTCTTTGACATGACTTAGACACATTAGCCAATATTTTTAAGTACTGCAGCTGAAGCAGTGTGGTGCAGTGGCTTCTCACTGAGCTAGTGTTCCTTTCTACAATGATTTCCTGTCTCTGAATCAGACATGGGGTCTACATGACAACATTGCAAGAGAAACAGGCTTAGGAAGCCAAATGCAAGGCTAGGAGCCAAGAGCAGAGGAAATGACTGGTGTTCTAAGCCTCAGATGCAGTCCTTTCCATCTGGAACTCGGTACCTCTTCTGTGGTTAGCAGCCTGACCCTGACATCGCAACAGCAAGAGCAAACACTCATCTTGGGAGATAGATTTCTTTGCCATATGCTAAAACGCCATATTACATTTTCATACAATTTTTAAGACACTGTAAGGATTAAATGACATGATTTAATTCATAAGCATGCATTCCCAAGAAAAAGACAATGATATATACACCTTTAAAACGGGAGACATTTATCCATAAACAGAGTGCACATAAATCTCGCCTCTCCCTTCTCCCCCAGTGTGGGCTTCCTATCTAAGACAATCATTTTACCAAAGGTAAGAACATTGGCAAAGCCTCTGAGTGTTAACTTCTTGCCTGAAGGATGAAATCAGGGGATGTTGCCTAACACTAGTTTTATCCTATCATGTATTTATGTAGTAACTTTCCTCCTCTCTGTCAATATTCTTATGAACAACAGGAGAGCAGAGAGAGCTATCCATTGCCTCTACTACAGTGTCATCACGAAAGCTGGCATTAAACCATTACTTTCCAGGCTTACACTGTGATAGTTTCTGTTAAGAAAGAACTGCAGATAGATATAAAGCACAGTCACTGCCCTTTTGCAGCTTCAATCTGTGGGAAGTAAGCTCATGCACAAGGGCAAGAATCATATAATGGAATGATACAATACAAGTTGGTCTAGATTCAGATTCTTGGCTCAAGAGTTGCTTACCCTTAGAAGAAATTCCATTGTCATTTCAATGCAACTCTACTAATATTATCCTTATTACCCAATCATGGGTTGATTTTATAGATGAGAATATTTCCAAATGACCTGCCTAAGCAGAATTCTGGCCTATGCCTCAATGGTTTTTTTTGAAAACAATCTCTTTTTATTGAATCCTTGTTGTTCATTATAGTATTGGCTGATGATATGAGTATTTTTCCATCAGGACTCAAGCTAACTCTTTCCCCATGAAAGTCAATATATGAATACAACAATTTTGGGTGATTATTGCTGGAGGCTAGGTTGAAATTAATGACTTCAAAATGGAACAAACTAAAAAGTCTGTAACAATTAATTCCCAGACCTCTTCAATGTGCTTTTCCTAATACTTGAAATTTATCACAAGGAAATAAAGTCATTTCTTTTTCCTTTTTTTTTTTAACAGCTAAGATGATACAGTGAAATTCATTGCATTTGCTATTCATATTTTATAACCCCATGGTATTCTTCTGTTCATAGACATGTTTTGTACTTGTCTATGATGTTTTTTCATCCTCAGGAAAAAGAATTAAAGTTGAATAAACAACAAATGGCAATAAATGTGCCAAATCAGCAGTAAAGCCAATTTATTCTTCTATCAATTTCTTTTTTGGGAGGATAACTTTGCAGCTGCTTAGAACTATTGTTTCTCATTCTCTGGGGGTTATGATTTGGGGAAATTACAGACTCTTACATGTGCCCGGGGAAAGCGCTGCTGTGGAATACTAAATCAGAAGAGATCCAAGAACATCCACCCTCTGGTGGAGAAGCTCTTCCACCCCAGGGGCTTACCTACTCCCCAGGAAGAGCAGCTCTGTAATTCACAAGAGCCTCAGAGGATATAACATTCTTTCTTAGAATCTGAGACCCACCCCCCACCAACTGTACTCAAAGACACGAGTCAGCCTTTTTATAAACAGAGGCCAGAAAAGTTGAATTTTCTGGGGTCTCATCACTTAGGTAGTCTGACCCAGTTATACAAGCATGGGCTTAGAAGCCCACAGACCTGGGCACCAACGCTGTCTTGAGGACCTCTGTGACCTTGAATCTCTACTCCCTCATCATCAAGTGAGCAAAACCACTTTTCCTTTAGAGCAAGGCCACCCAACCTCTGGGATCTAATGCCTGATGATCTGAGGTGGAGCTGATATAATAATAATAGGGTGCACAATATTGTAATGCACTTGAATCATCCCCAAACCACTGCCCCCTCCTCCATGGAAAAATTATCTTCCACGAAACCAGTCCCTGGTGCCAAAAAGGTTGGGAACTGTTGCTTTAGAGCATTAGTTTGAAAGTTGAGTTCAATATCAGTAACATGGAAGATATAAGTTCCAGCATATGGCAAGGCAAATGCCTCATAGATGCTGTTCAGCTTTCCTTTCATCAAAACCCACCCCTTCATTCATGCTCCTTCAAGAGACATCTTGATTGCTCTAGCACACTGCTTCCCTCCTCTCCTTGCAGTTTTTGGTGTTGACTTTGGGTTCTGTTTCTCTAATAAATGTATGCTGCTGCTGCTGCTGAGTCACTTCAGTCATGTCCAACTGTGTGACCCCATAAACGGCAGCCCACCAGGCTCTGCCGTCCCTGGGATTCTCCAGGGAAGAACACTGGAGTGGGTTGCCATTTCCTTCTTCAAATGTATACAAATGATCAAATGATGAACGAGGTTGCCTCGACTCGAGTCTAAGCCCTTGCCTCAATTCAGGTGTAGTGTGGCCCATGCCAGTCTGACGGTCCACAATTCTCTTCCTCCACAGAGGCCTTTCAGACCAACCACATGGAAACTGTCACCATAGAGGAAGGCCAGACACTCACTCTAAACTGTACCATTTCTCAGGAGACCACCTCTCTGCAGTGGCTGGCCCCCTCGGGCTTCACCATTTTCTTCAATGAACAACCTGGTAAGTGAAGAAGAGAGAAACCACCGCCAGACCTCAGCCTGACGGATTTTCCAGACACACAGGCTGGTGGGCCAGAAAGTCAGCATGAGTCACCCCGATGGTGGGCTTGGCCCCACCTACTGTGACACGTAAATCACACCCAGAAGCCTGTGTTTTACACACAGCTGCTTTTTTTCTGGCAGGAAATCTGAAATGGAAACCCCACCAGTATGGTTGGTAAAGGGGGCTCAAATGACAAAGCCCGTTTCCACCATCCCACCTCACCCCCAGGTCACTTTTTACTCTCAGTGACCATGAAACCACTGACGGCACGATGATAGATGGCCGCAGACAGACAGGTGGGGGGCCTGTGGTCCTCGGGCAGCCAACACGTCACCCGCCTTCTACAGCCAGGAGCTCTGTTTTCCGCCTGAGCAACCCAGAGTCACTCATCAAAGCCCATCCCAAAAAGGCTCCCCTTCTCCCAGTGGTCTTAACAAAAACTCAGGATCGCTGAGCAATAGGAATTGGTGGCACGTTTTACTCTGAAAAGGACAGTAGCCTTCCTCTCTCACCTCCGATGCCTAAGATGGGAGGGAACTCTTTTTTCATTGTATTCAATGTACTAAACATTGTATTGGTTTAACGTGTATCATATAATGTTTTGATATATGTATATATTGGAAAATAATACCACAATAAGTTTAGTTAATATCTGTCACCTCACATGGTCCCAGCTGTTTTTTCCTTGTGGGAAGGGATTTTTAAAAATCTGTTTAGTTCATCTCTTTGGGAAGTATTTTATGAAACCCTTCTTTATAATGAGACAATTTTTTTAAACTCTGGATTTTTTTTTAAGTTGTTTTTTTTTTTTTTAATGTGGATCATTTTTAAAGTCTTTATTGAATTTGTTACAATATTGCTTCTGTTTTTATGATTTGGATTTTTGACCCCAAGGCATATGGGATTTTAGCTCCCTGATCAAGGATCAAATATTGTATCCACTGCATTGGAAGGCAAAATCTTAACCACTGGACCACCAGGGATGTCCTGATAGTGAGACCATTTTATATCTCCATTTAATACTCCTAAGTACCAAATGCGTGGAAAAGTATCCAACACAGCAAATTTCATTCTGCTTTGTAAAAGCAGACCCTCTAGAAAAACTTGATGTCCTTTAGAAAATATGACAAAAATTGATAGGTTCACTGTAAAATAACTAAATATATTATTTTAAGCTAAACCAACTAGATTCCAATAGAATAAGTACATATTAATCGATAAAAGTTCTGAGAGGAAACCTTTAAGGAGAGAGAATTCTGTTAAATAATGCTTTCTGTTGCTTTGTTTTGGTTAACCTGGGCTTCCCTGGTGGCTCAGCGGTAAAGGATCCATCTGCCAATGCAGGAGATGCAGGTTCAGTCCCTGGGTTGGGAAGATCCCCTGGAGAAAGCTACAGCAACCCACTCCAGTCTTCTTGCCTGGGAAATTCTACAGACAGAGGAGCCTGGCAGCTATAGCCCATGCGGTCACAAAGAGTCAGACACGACCTAGCAGCTGAACAACAACAGTAACACTGGGAGAAGATGGACATTGTCAAATGCCCTGATCTAGCGTGATGGTTCTCCCTCAAGGGTATTTTTTTGCCCTCCACAGGATATTTGGCAATGTGATAGTTTTGGGGCACAGGAGATCTGGACTCTAGTGAGAGAGGCCAGGGAAGTGAAAGTGGAGTCGCTCAGTCGTGTCCCACTCTGCAACCCCGGTGGACTGTAGCCCACCAGGCTCTTCCGTCCATGGGGTTCTCCAGGCAAGAATACTGGAGTGGGTTGCCAGCCAGAGATGCTGCTAAACATGCATGATGCAGAGTGTAGCCCCCCGTACTGTCACCCAAGAGAGGATTATGGACTCAGATGTCAGTAATGCAGAGGCTGAGAGCACCTGGATTCCAGCCCAGGTAACCTCAGTGTCCCAGGACACCATAACCATTATTTCAGATGACAAACAACCTTCCTTGATCAGCCAGTTGAGGTTTAACTATTTTAGGCTTGTTCACACTATAAATCTTAACATTAGAAAAAAAGAAACAAAGAAAACCACTCATTTCAGGAGCCTCTGATTCACTAAGGGACCTTTGACTTAAGATGGAAATCCCAGATCAAGACAGAATCAAAAGGAATACTTGCTGTTGGCTAGAACTTTCTGGAACTGTGGGAGATTTTATGTTTTTGTGGGTTTTGTTTTGTTTTGTTTTGTTGTTGCTTTTGTTTATTTTTGCCATTCCCTAAACATTTGAAAGTACTACATACTCTTTGGGAAATTTCTAATAATAATGAACTTTTCTTCTAAACATATCTTGGTTATTCACTGTCATATGAAATTGTAAGAACAGACTTTACAGTTTTGTCATCAAATCAATTTGACAACTATTTTTGTTCCAATCTTATTCATATGACTATAAAATTTAAATAGTGATAATTATGGATAGCTTTCCAATAGCTTTTTTTTTTAATTTAATTGGAGTATAATTACATCACAATGCTGTGTATGACAAGACAGAGAATTGGGTTTCTAAGACAAATTACACTGAGGCATTTACATAATGTAAAAAAAAAATTATTTAAGATCCTCCTGCCACCTGAACCCTTTGCCAGCCAAGGGTTCATAACTTCCTACCAGCATAAATAAAACAAACTGCTTATTTCACAGATCTTAGTATTAAAATACTTTATTTCCTAAACTAACTTCGAACTATTGAGAGGTCTCCAGTTGGTAACACTAGAATTTGGAAGGCAGCTTAGTTAAAGATGAGACATCCATTCCCTTAAAGTGTGATAAGCAAAAGCTATTCCTGAGAAAAATCCGTCCACTGAGAGTCTGCATTCATCTGATACTTCTCCTTGTAACAGCTCTTGTCCCCTCTTGTACAGCTTTAAAAAGTTCCAAATACCAGCTTCTTCATCACTCCTCCCATCAGCTCTCCATCAGCGTGCTGAATGTAACACAGCAGGATGAAGGCGTGTACAAGTGTCTACACTACGGCAAGTCCGTGAGAACAAAGGAAGTGAAAGTGATCGTGTTAGGTAGGTGCCTGAAAGCCAGTAAACCCAGCCTGGGAGCGATACACTTAGGAACAAGGTATATCATTTTTAAACTCAATATTATAATTAAAAAGTTTTGCCTGCAGCAAGACATTTCCTGGCAACTCTGCCATCTTTGTTGAGACAAAACAGAAAGCAGCAATTTGAGTGGCAAGTCCCAGAGTAAATGTGAGTTTGTGAAAATCGTCTTTGGAATCAACTAAATTTTCTTTGCAGGGAACTAAAAGGAAAGAGAATTCATATTGGCTGAACTGTGACTCTGTGCCAGGCACTGTACTGGGCTGCAAGGAATCAAAGATGAATTAGGCACAATCTCTGCCCACAAGGAGTTTGCACAGTTGTTCAGGAAGGCAAAACACATACATACATCTAGCGGAAACTTCTGACATCATATCCTAAGATCAAATATATTCAGATGTAACTCTGCTGGACAATCGGCTCATACCCTCTGCAAAACAAGTTCCTCTCTTCTGTTGGGGGATGGGGTTGGGAGGCTTGGCTAGGAAGTGACAGCTGGAACTTGCTCAGTTCTGCAGATGGTCCTTTGTGTTCAGTGTTAAATCTTACTATCTTGACTTTTTTGCTTTTGGTAGCAGAACAGATCAATTTTAAACACTGCCTTTTATTGATCTCTAAATACCATAATTCTACATATCACACAAGGAATTCCAAAGACTCCTCTTCTTGCATTAGTTGAGTGTGGTACCTGCCATAAAGTAAAGGCACAGTGACAAAGTCTCCGGGAAGCAGTGGCTCCCTAGGGGTTCTGAGAAGCAAGGAGACTCAGCTTTGGGGTCACCTTTCCCTCATGTTGCTGGTCACCCGAAACATCACTCTGGGTCAGGCCAAGTCTGTGCTCTACTGGGGATCTCATAACACCTCTCACAACACCCCATGCCTACCTCTGTCATTGCACCTGACACGTGATCTTTCAGTGGGCAGTTTAGGGGGCTGCTTCTATCAGCATGCTCCTCTTTGAGGGGCCTCATCTTTCCCACATTTGTATTCCCAGCATCTGGTACATACTTGGAACTGACTTCATAATGTCTTAAGGGTAGATGGATGAGTAAATAGATGCTAAAGTGTCCCATTCTGTACCCCACAGTGTGAGGTAGAACAGAGAAAATATAAGCCTATCTGAAAAAACTTTCCTGCTGCTGCTAAGTTGCTTCAGTCATGTCCGACTCTGTGCGACCCCATAGATGGCAGCCCACCAGGCTCCCCCATCCCTGGGATTCTCCAGGCAAGAACACTGGAGTGGGTTGCCATTTCCTTCTCCAATGCATGAAAGTGAAAAGTGAAAGTGAAGTCGCTCAGTCGTGACCGACTCTTAGCGACCCCATGGACTGTAGCCCACCAGGCTCTTCCGTCCATGGGATTTTCCAGGCAAACTTTCCTAGACAGAAGTAAAAAGAAATCGGGCTGATGGGCCCTTTAGAGAAATGCCTCTTTAATGGGATGAGGGGACAGAAGTAACTTATACTAAGATGAGTCCTAGACTCATGAAAGTTTGGAGCTCAAACAGCCAGCCAACCAACCAACCAACTCCTTCATGTCTCAGAAAAGGAAACTGATACACAAAGAGGTTGTGGGACTTACCCAAGTTCTTACAAATAGTTGGTGACAGAGATGGGACCAGAATTCCAGCTTCTATTCCTCACCTCATGCTCTACCACTCAAATACACTCATCTATAAAATTTAAGAATTACTGTTGTAACATAGTCTACTTGGGAATTTCCAGAGACTAATCACACACCGGGTGACAAATATTCTGATGACAGCCAGAGTAGCTTTACAAGTATATAAAAGCCCCTTAACTATATTCTGAGAAAGGTCAAATGAAAAAATATGCCATTATTTAGACCACCCCCTACAATGATCCCTACAGGTTATTAGGCTCTGTGCTTTGCTGAGATATGTAGACCAGCTAATTAAGCAGAGAAAAATCAATTTTCTTCTAGCAACTCCTGTCACGCCAACCCTGCAAGTTTCAGTTATCAAGACACACAATGGGGAAGAACACGTCATACTGAAATGCTCCACCGTGAGAAACAAGCCCCCTCCACGGATAACCTGGCTCTTAGGGAATGGCATGGAGCTCTATGGTAAGTGAAGAAACCATTCTCTTTTCTCCTTTGTTTTCCTTCTATTTATATTTTTAAGGAATTTTTAAATGTTCTGGCACCCTCTGGTGGCAGAAAGTGCCAGAAAACCCCATTCAATATTTGAGCCATCCTTTTCCAGAAAAATTATCCTTATTAACCAATTGATTCTATGCCTTATTCTTGAAAGCCTCAACACAAATAACATGGTTACATGCTTTTGTTTAATACAAGGTAGAAACCTAAAATGGTACATGTATTAAATATTATGGTTTCATAGACTCAGTGGACATGAGTTTGAGCAAACTCCGAGAGATAGTGAAGGACAGGGAAGCCTGGCGTGCTGCAGTCCATGGGGGCGCAGAGTCAGACACAACTGAGTGACTGAAAACAGTCAGTGCATACAATTTCATTTTATGAAGGGTGGGAGAGGATAAGATGGTTGGATAGCATCACTGATTCAATGGACGTGAATGTGGGCAAACTCTGGAAGTTAGTGAGAGGCAGGGAGGACTGGTATGCTGCAGTCCATGGGGTTGCAAAGAGTCAGACACGACTCAGTGACTCAACAACAACAAAATTTCATCAAAGACATAATATAGCTATTACCTGTACCTCTGAGCATGAACTTTGTATCAGACACAGACTTGAAAATATGTTTAGGACTTCCCTGGTGGTTCAGTGGCTAAGACTCCATGCTCCCAATGCAGGGGGCCCAGGGTTCAATCCCTAATCAGAGAACTAGATCCCACATGCTGCAGCTAAACATTCTGCATGACCCAACTAAAGATCCCACATGCCAGAACCAAGACCTGGCACAGCCAAATAAATAAACACATTTCTAAAATATATATTTAACATAATACATGCAATTGGAACAGATAAGATCTTGCTTGAACAATGGAGTATCATGTCATACTCCCTATGGCAGATAAAACTATTTTGATAACAGCAACAACAACAAAAATCTAAGCTTTGAGCCTTTTAACTGAAGCAGGATCACCAACTGTCATGCTTGGGAACTGATTCCAGTTTTTTTACATTTCAACATACATTTCATTCAATTTATGTAACTATAGGTTCAGTCCACTGCCAGTTCTAGACCTTTCTTTAATCTGCCTTATTCATTCAACCTGAGTAAGGTCTTGGGTCTTTGTGTTCCACAACATTAGGCTGTCTTTCATGTGTAACCATGATAAGCTTTGGATTTTTTTTTCCAGTAGTGCCGGCTTTATAGGAAATTATCCACTCTTGTTCATCTGCTTCTCTTTGGGAATGGGGCCAAGCACGTCCCAGGTGGCTGAGAGAAATTAGAGTGAGGTTAGACTAACAGGTTTGCCAAGATGTCAAGGGCATTGGTTTCTCAGAGAACCATGCCACCCAATAGCATTAAACTGTCACGACCTCACACACCACTTTAAATTGCTTCACAGGTGAAACCCACCATGAATATGAAACTGATGGGAAGAAGTGTAATAGCAGCAGCACACTGACAGTCCACACATATGGCAAAAACTCAACAGCAAGTTGCATTATCCGACACAAAGGCCTGCAAGGAAGAAAACTGGTCGCACCTTTTTGGTTTGAAGATCGGGGTAAGAACCACCACCAATGGCCGTCTTTGATTATCTTAAATTTACCTTATATCACACTATCAAACAAGATGAGATAGAGTAGGAAAAGTCCTTCAGAGTGAGCTCACTGTCAACAAAGCTTTTTTAAATAACAAATTTCTTTTATGATTGAAATTTCTCCAGCTGGGCGACAGAGTTACTGTTCCAACACAGAAGAATCCCAGTTGTGTAGAAAGCCTAACAGAGTGCCATATGCAAGCAGTGTCATGCTTGTTTATCATGACAGCTGGCATAACTTGACCTAAAATAGTTTTATTGCAGTCATGTTTTTGGAGAGACCATGTGAAGCTTACTACATCCCTGTACTTAATCCCCAAGGGGATAAAACTGACTGAAATAAATCTAAACTTGTCAGTATTTTTGTATGTTAACAATCACGTACCCACATTAAGTCATGACTATGCTTTAGATTTATTTTGTTATAGCTGTTTTAGAGAACATAGTCTACCCATGTTAATATTCTGAGCAGGGGCTTCCCTGGTGGCCCACTGTTCAGTCCCTGGTCGGGGAGATAAGATCCCATATGCCTCACAGTCAGAAAATGAAAACATAAAACAAGCAGTATTTTAACAAATTCAATAAAGACTTCAGAAAATGATCCACATCAAAAAAACAATCTTTAATATTTTGAGCAGAACACCAAAAATTAAGAATAATAAAAATGAAATCAAACATTAAATGTGAAGAAGAGCTGCCTCCATTTTCAGAATCTCTGTTCCCTGATCCCATCACCAAAGGTTTAAGAATTAATTTAAAAACTATATAAAACGTTTTGAGCCGAGAAGTAGCAGGCACCTCACATCTATCATTCATAGGACTCCAACCTTCGCTGCTTTATAAGGTACTTCTCAGTGTGACCCTGGAAAAGGGCATGGCAACCCACTCCAGTGCTCTTGTCTGGAGAACCCCGTGGACAGAGGCACCTGGCAGGCTAGTCCACAGGGTCGCAAAGAGTTGGACACCAGTGAGCACTCTCGGCGTGAAAAGAGATTCCTAAAGGATAAGCATTCCCTCACCCTAGTGAAAGAGGAAGCTGCTGGATGACCATGAGTTTGCTGAAAAAGCTCTGTGTCGAATGAAATAACTGATGAGGAAAGGTGCTTGTGAACAGGAACCTCACTGTGAGAAACTGTCCTGCTGCTCTGCGGGGGCTGGCGCTGTGGTTAGCAGCTCCCCACTCACTACCCTGTGTTCTGCGCCGGTCACTTTCTCATCAAACCAAAGTAGGTCTTGAGGAAGCTGGGTTTAGAAGAATCACGGCCCCCAGATTGGGCGGAGCTGTAATCTGACGTAAATATTCTTTCCTCTCTGTCGTTCATCCCCCTCCTCACTCTCCACCCCCAGCCATGGAAGGGAGCCTAGGGCACACGGGGAGGCGGGAAGGTCACCAAAGAGAAAATGAGGCTTTTTTCTTTACCTAAATGGCTCTGAAAGATGTTCAGATTTTAAATAAAAGAACCAACACTATCAATAAATACATATTTTAATTTTCAGCAATTGTTCAAACCATCTACCAAAATTACTGCTGAAGGAGAAATCACATAATTCTATACATACACAGTGTGTGTGTGTGTATATATATATATATAACACAGACTATTGAATATATACATGCACAATTGTATATACACACTATGGCATATACACACAATATATACAATGTGTATAGAATATAGTATATGTAATATATATATAACCTATTTTGTACATAATTATGTAATTATATGAACTCATATAGTATACATTCTTCTAGATCTTAATCATTATTGATAAATTTTATTCTCTGTGTCCCCAGTAGTTGCCACATTATCCTTATCTTGTAATCTGCTTCCAGCTCTTCTATTTGACTTGTCTTCGAGCTTTTCACTGCAGGCAACTTCTCCTCTCTTCAATTTTCTCTGGCCTCTTTGTGGCCACAGAGCTCGCTTTAGCCTTATGATCTGTTTTACTATTTCTCCAGTGTCTCCTTACTGGTTCTTCTTTTCTCAGAGCCGTTGGCATGTGATTCAAGCATTTTTATAGTTTTAAATTTTTAGTGTTTGATTAAGAAAATAATTTAAAAGCCACAGAAAAATCCTTTGATTAAATGAAAGACTGAAAAACACTCACAGATTCCATAAAGATATTACAGATCAGTATCAATATTTGTAAATTAACAGGCATTGTTTTTATAAGTTCCCTGGTTGCAGGCCTGTTCGTTGACTGATCAAACCTATGCTAAGTTGAACCTCTAGATACATTCCTAACCATTGATTTTATAGTCTACAAGAGCATTTAGTAAGCCTCTTAATGAATAGTCAGGTTTTGGGCTACACATGTCATACAAATGAAATCATTTATTCTCACCAAAAAACTCCAAGAGGTGAATGTATTAGTATCTCCATTTTACAGGTAAGGGAAAGCCTTGCATATGAGAGATTAGGAACCTGGTCCAAACTTAATCATTGGCAGGCAAGGATCAGCATTGGAATTCAGCCCACTCTGACACTGACTCCAAAGCCACTTAATAAATAGGCAGGTAGATATGCGATTAAGTAGATAGACAGATTAATAAGTATTAATAGGGAGATACAGATAGAGATGAACAGTCTGCCCACTACTGCCCAATGCACCGCTCCACAGAGGTCCAGCCTGCTACGCTTCTAAGCCAGGCAGTTTAGCAGATGGACAATCAGCGGGATGTAGATTCAAACACCAGCACAAGGACTGCAGAACACCTAATTCTGCGGTTTCTGCAGAACCTCCACAAGCAGGTAGCAGCCAGGCATAGTCTCCAATCTGCTGTACTGAGCACAATGTGGGTAAAATTGCTCTCTGTAGTTGCGGAATTCTGTTTTTCCCCTTTCCTAGTTACTGATCAAGAGACAACATCAGCTGCCCTGGAGACAAGCTCTCTATCCTCTCAAGACCCTCAGCAGCCCAATAGCACTGGTAAGTATCAAAAATATTAAAACTTAAAAAAAAATAATCATGATTCTCTGGGAAGGTCACTTTTCCCATTCTAAGTTTCAAGAACGTTTTTTTTCTTTTAATTTGTAATAAGACTATAGAAGGCTCCTTCCAACTGGCTCCAGCTTTATGGTGAGCAGGAGAAGCACCAGATTCAGAGAGTTCAGTTAGTGGGAGGGGCTTCAGAGTAACTAACACCTTGTGAGTTCTCTTTCTCTCTCTCACACACACACATGCATGCACATACAGCTGTGACATCCGAATCCCTCCGTGGTAAAAGGCAAGGTTGAATTCACTTATAGGAGACTCATTTCTTTGTTCTTCCATCTAGAACAGACCAAACCCAAAACAGAGACTTGATAACAGCAAAACGCAGGATCTGGAGTTTTGCTGTTGTCATTGAATAACAAAATCACTCTTGAGGCTCATCAGTTACTTGGTTGTCAAGAACTCAGATAGTTTTGTTTTGCTTTCACAATTTTACTTGTTTATTTTGGTTGTGCTGGGCCTTAGTTGCTGCACACAGGCTTTCTCTAGTTGCAGTTAGTGGGGGCTACTCTCCAGTAGCAGTGCTCAGGCTTCTCTTTGCGGCGAGTGGGGGCTTCTCTTGCTGCAGGCACTGACTCTAGGGCACTTGGGTTTCAGTAGTTGGGGCATGTGGGCTCAGCAGGTGCAGTCCCCGGGCTCTAGAGCCTGGGCTCAGTAGCTGTGGCGCACAGACTTAGTTGCTCCATGGCATGTGGGATCTTCCTGGATCAGGGATCGAACCTGTGTCCCCTGCACTGGCAAGAGGATTCTTAACCACTGAGCCACCAGCTCCTGTTTCGTTTCTTCAACTTACCATATGCATTTTATTTTTTAAAGTTCCTTTTCTTTCATTAATGAGGTTTGTTTAAAAAAAAAACAACACACACACACAGAAGCAAAAATGTGTATTTTTCAAGCTTACTGTACATACCTCCAAAGTATAGAAATGTAACATTCTGAGTGCTAAAATATATTTAAGAACTCAGTGTTTGATGACAGGATTGAACTATAAATGAAGGAGAATTTAGAAAACCTGGATTATAATCCCAGCTTGGTTAGACAGTGACCCACTAGATGATTAACTCTGGGCAATGATCACATATTTAACTTATCTTTGTATGTTACCTAGCTTGATACCTGCCAATAGCAGGTACTCACAAGATGCAGTATGAGTGAATGGATGAATGAATGTGTGCATGCAGCTGTCATGGTGCTTTGAACAAGACCGTAAGCCTCATTCAGAAAGGCATAAATCCCCACATATCCTCTTTCTGTTTCAATAGAGTCTCTCAAAAATTGTGTGGTGGGAGAAGTGCTTTCATATCACTATCATCTCCATAGTTCTGAGTATCAGATCACATTTTTAAAATGTTTATCTTCACTAATAATTAAAGTAAATGTTTAGGTTCTTTAAGCACTGATAAATATATATGTACCATACATACATATATACTTTTTCTGCAGGGCGATGGAAATTGAAAATATGAAGTGGAACAGCCACAACCCTTGGTTAAATAATCCAATATTTTTAAACGTGCTTAGAATCTATTTGTCTTTAAATCGGCTTACACCACTACTGAATAACTCAATTTTCTCCTCTGCTTTTTCATATAGAATAGAAGATTTAAGAAATATGGTTTCTAAAATTCCTTTCGGCTTTCAATTTCTACGATTTTATTACTGTTAATAATACCCATTTTCAATAGAAGGGATGGTTTCATTCCTCTCAGGGCCCACATGGTGGCGCTGAGCAATGGGCTACAAACCAAGAGTGCAGAGGAGGGAAAAAAAAAAAACAGGGAAAAACAACAAAATTGGAAAAAAGGATCTCTTATTTTTATAATTTCTCTTACTCGCAAAATCATTATAGTACACCCTATTTCTAAGGAGGAAGCAAGCATTGGGCTGAATGGCAACTGAGCCAATTTTCAACATAAAAATCACTGCTTTGTGCATTGCAGGTTGTAGGATTTCTATTCACCAGGCTTCAATATTCAGTCCTGAAGCATCCTAAAACTGTTTCAACTAATAGACCTGGTTCAGGGAGGAAACATAATGTTTTAAATTTGGGATTCTGAGTTTTGATGTTGGCTCTGCCACTTATGTGCTATAGAACTAAGACAATTAACTTCTTGAAACCTGTTTGCTCAGAGCTATAGTGAGAAGTAGTATATACCAAATGGTCAGTTTAAGGTCTGGCACAGAGAAAGTGTTCATTAAACATTCACCTCGGAAAAAAAAAAAAGGGCTTCCCTCATGGCTCAGATGGTAAAGAATCTGCCTGCAATGCAGGAGACCCGGGTTCATCCCTGGGCTGGGACGATCCCCTGGAGAAGGAAATGGCTATCCATTCCAGTATTCTTACCTGGGAAATCCCATGGACAGAGGAGCCTGGTAGGCTACAGTCCATGGGGTCGCAAACAATGGGACACAACTGAGTGACTCTTTAAAAAAAAAAAAGTGAACCTGACCATTTGCAACAATTTTTGGAAGAAGTCAGTAGTTCAAAAGTGATATTGTTTTGAATGAGGATCTTTCAATTTGGTTTCCAAAGGTGCTTTGGGATGAGTATGTGCATATATACCACATAGCACATACACTGTCATATGAATATCTCATGTCTTACTTTCATCTTGGTTGCAGTAATGGAAGATTCTCGTACGTCAGAGATTGACAAGGAAGAGGAAGAACAAACCACTCAAGTCTCTCATTTGGCCACTGGTAAGTGTCCCCAACACTTATTTACTTAGAACTGACACTTGATGTTTTAACCTCTTAATCAATATATCCAGTAGACTTTTTCAGTCCTCATTACTTTTGACCTTTTTATTGGTTAATCATTCCCTTATCCCTTGACCTTTTCCTTGACCTAGTCATCTCCCTGGCTTCCCTGACTTACTCTGTCTGGTCCTGTTACTTTGCTCACCACTCCTCCTCGTGTCCATTAATTAGCTCACGTCCCCTCCTCCTCTGACTTCTTCTATGTAGATTTGATTCTACTTCTCCACCCCTGG
The DNA here is from genome assembly GCA_006410935.1 of Redunca redunca. Taxonomy (NCBI): domain Eukaryota; kingdom Metazoa; phylum Chordata; class Mammalia; order Artiodactyla; family Bovidae; genus Redunca; species Redunca redunca. Next base: position 190,184 of record SJYQ01003368.1, on the reverse strand, counting down.
TTATTGCCTTAATCCTTAAAGAGTTTCCCCCTTCCCAAGAGTATTTCTGTTGCCGTCAAACAGAAGAGTTACATACCTGCATTTCCAGAACATTCTCGCAAGCAAGAATCCCTGTTTCATTCCATTTCCCACATATCTCTGGCTGAGTTTTCTGCCAGTTCCTCAAACTCAACATGGCTAAAAACTGAACAGCACCTTTTCCCACAAAATCGACTTCCCAAAGCATCACACAGGCCCAAAACACACACATATAAGTGTGTGTATATAGACACATAGACACACACACACACATAAAAATCAATAAGTTCCCAAAGAGTTTGAGTCTTCTCTTTTGTCCACAAGCACAGCCACCTCCTCGATGCAGGCCCCCATCATGTCCTGCATAAAGTATTGTAACTTCAACTTCTCCTCTATCCTACAGCATCCTACTATCAAAACACCCCTTTGCACCCTCTACCCCAGTGATCAGAAAACCGCTATGGCTCACCATTCACAGCGCAGAGCCTGAGCCTTCAGGCCTCCAGAGGTGCTCTCTACCACCTCCCTCTGCAGCCCTGTCTCTGTGAAGTCCTGACCAGAATTCACGTTTTTCTCAGACAACTTTCCTTCTCATTTTGATGGCCCTGCCCTAACTGCCCCGATGAAAGGAAATCCACATCACCTTCTCCTTACCCCTCCTTCAAGACCAGCATCCTCTCCGAACAATTTCCTGACCAGCTCAGGGACCCTGCCAGCCTCGGAACCCCTGAACACATTATTATACATAACATATGTGGGTCTAGAATCTGGCACAGTTATCTTACTGCTGTTTGTTTTTTTAATTGAAGGATAATTGATTTACAATATTGTGTTGGTTTCTGCCATACATCAACATGAATCAGCCATAGATATACAAAGTCCCCTCGCTCTTGAACCTCCCTCCCACCTCCCACCACATCCCATACCTCTAGGTTGTCACACGGCCCCGATTTGAGTTCCCTGAGTCATATTTTACATATGGTAATGTGTATGTTTCCACTCTACTCTTTCCATTCGTCCCACCCTCTCCATGCCCCCCTCACTGTGTCCATAGGTCTGTTCTCTATGTCTGCATCTCCAGTGCTGCCCTGCAAACAGGATCATCAGTACCATCCTTCTAGATTCCATATATATGCGTGAATGTACGATATTTGTTTTTCTCTTTCTGACTTGCTTCACTCAGCATAATAGGCTCTAGGTTTATCCACCTCATTAGCACTGACGCAAACGTGTTCCTTTTTATGGCTGAGTAATAGTCCACTATATATATATGTATCACAATTTCTTTATCCATTCATCTCTCAATGGACATCTAGGTTGCTTCCGTGTCCTAGCTATTGTAAATAATGCTGCAGTGAACACAGTGTCTTTTTCTATAATGGTTTTCTCAGGACTGCTGTTTGTTTTTATTAACTTGTTTGTTTATATATAGAGAGAACTACTCCCTAAATCATGGGATTGTGCCTTAGCAGCTCCAAGCACAATTTTCTCTGAGTAGTTGCACTCCTTAATGGCATGTTGGTTGAGATGAAGGGGACCGTGAATGACATTCTGCAAATGTAGAACCCCCAAAATAAGAGTACTAGAAAGATCTTTAAGAGTTCACCTGGTTTATCTCCAGATGCCTTCATGGAGGACCACATTTAACCTAGCCAAGATCAATGAAACTTCATTTTATTTGCAGAGTTTTTCAAACTCCTTAGTAACTTTTCTTGCTACTTAACTATACTTTGCTAAAAACTCCATTCCTTACAGCTAATTTGAACTCTCTGACTATACTTCAATATCCTCACGTTTCCTCTAGAAATGAAAAATAACTAGCCCAATATTTATGTAACTTAAAACCCTTTTTCAAATCATCCCATGAAATTGCTTTGTTTATATTCCTGTTTGCTTATTTTTAGAGAATGAATAACATGACTCTCTTTACCTTCAGGGTAAAGCTCTCCCCTCATCTTTTCCTCTCAGCTATTATCCTTCATTATATTTTGCAAATACTGTATATATTCCTCAGTGATCAAAAAACCCCTCAGCCTGTTTAAAGCCCTTGCATTTTCCCTGCAGAAGCAAATCGGCAGTATGGAGGGCTGACAAAGAAGAAGAGCGGTGTCCTGCTGCTGACCCTCGTGTCCTTCCTCATATTCATACTGTTCATCATTGTCCAGCTCTTCATCATGAAACTCCGGAAAGCACATGTGATCTGGAAGAAAGGTGAGTGGGCAGAGAGCCTGACAGAGGCTCCGAGGTGCTGCAGCCACTGGCCAGCCCGAAGGGAAACTCTGTCAATTAAAGCTCTTCCGTTCAATGCTGTACCATCTGAGCAGTGCACCATTCGATGCTATACCATCTGTCTGAGCAGGATGTGAATTTCCAGGGATTATAGTCAAAGAATGCACGACCAAGAGAAACTAGAGTAGCTCTAGGAAATGGCATTAAATTGTGGAGGCTTCTATTCACAAAAGAGTACCAAATAGAGAGCATATGCATCCATTCATTCAATAAGCATTTACTGAACACCCACTGTGTGCCAGGCACTCTTCCAGGCACTGAGAACACATCTGCCAATAAGGCAGACCAAATCCCTGTCCTCAAGGAGTTCCTATTCTAGGACTGATTGACCAGGCAAGGGTTGAATATAATAGACTGTGTGGGCCCATTCTTACTATGTAAGAATGCACTCAGCTTCCGTCAACCATCTGTTAGTAATTTTTCCTAAGCATTCTGATTTAAAAGTTATCATTGGAAACAAAAACAAAATTATTTAGCTAGCAAAGCAGATACCTATTAAAATATATAGACTCAACATCAGAGACAGAAGGGAACTCAGAAGTTATCCAGATTAACCATCTGCTCTGTTCGTTCCATAAACTCGTGCCAAGATTAAATCCCTTCTTTAATTCTGAGTGGTTATTTAGACCTGGACTGTTCAATACAGTAGCCATAATACGGCTAGTCAGCACATGAACTGTGGCTAGGCACCCTTGAGAGGTGCTGTAAGGATTTGTATTTGACTTTAATATGCTGGACACATCCAGTTTTGAGGACTCAGTTCACACACACACACAAGAATATGTCTAATAACAATACAGTGAATCTGCCAGTTAAATAAAAACATATCAATTTCACCTGCTTCCTTTTACTTTTTGAAATGGCAACTAGAAAACTGTAAATTATACACGTGCTTTGTATGATGGTGCTCTTGAACACTGCTGATTTAGCCATATATGTCTCATACACCTCCAATGACAGAGAACGCGTTACGTTCTATGGCAAAATACTATTAACACATCCTGGACTGGCTCTGACCCTTTTACAAGAGTTGCTTCTCATGTGGTACATTTATATGATGGAATATTACTCAGCCATTAAAAACAATGCAACAATGCCATTCGCAGCAACACAGATGGACCTAGAGATTGTGGTACTGAGTGAAGTCAGTCAGACCGAGGAGGAGGAGGAGTAAGTGCATACCTTTACGGTGAAGCACTTACTATGACATCCCTTATATGCGGAATCTAAAAAGAAACCATAAAGTGAACTTACAAAACAGCAAGAGACTCACAGACTTAGAGAATGAACTTATGCTTGCCAGAGGTTAGGATGGGGAGAAGGGATAGTCACGGGGTTTTGGATGGACATGTACATACTGCTATGTTTAAAATGGATCACCAGCAAGGACCCACTGTCTAGCACAGGGAACTCTGCTCAATGTTATGTGGCAGCCTGGATGGGAGGGGAGTTTGGGGGCGAATGGATACATGTATATGTATGGCTGAGTGAGTCTCTTCACTGTTCACCTGAAACTATCACAATATTGTTAATCAGCTATATCCCAATACAAAATAAAAAGTTAAAAAATTAAGTAATGCTTTTCCTAGTTTAATATCTATCTTTCGAGATATTCAGATGGACTAACGTTTTTATCATAAACAGACCTACATATAGGGTCTGGCTTTCCAGTTGTACCCACACAACAGGCAATTGCCACAGTATTGTTTCAAAACCTCCCATTGATACCTCTCCCACCATACTTCTTTAAGCTCTACTAGAATTGTTTCTTCCCCAAAAGACAGTATTTGACTCTAATATGCTGTCATCTGACTTCTGCAACTTTTATACTGCATGCATGGCACAGTGCCTGTAGGAATCACAGTAAAACTAAAAAATAATTTACTGAACTAATGAGTACATGAGGTACAGGGGAGGAAGTGGTAAGTCTACTATCCTAACCCTAACCCTAACCATCACATAAAAACAGGTACGATCTTACTCAATGTACATTTCTAAATACAGATGATGTCTTTGGCACCAGAAATCAATAACAATTTTTTCTTCTTGCAGAAAGTGAGATTTCAGAGCACACTCTAGAAAGTTATAGATCGAGGTCAAATAATGAAGAAACATCATCCCAAGAGAAAAATGGCCAAAGTAAGTCAACTATGGGACCTGAGACATGAAAAATGAGATTCATTAACTTGTTGCCTTTCATGAGGAGAGGAAAAATCCAAGTTTGATTTTTAGCACAAGAAAAAGCAAATCACCTGAATAATTACATAGAACTTAAGGAAATACACCTAAAAAACCCCAAAAAGTAGCAGTTAAGTTTGCATAGCTGAAATTAAGCCCCTTTGAGGAGCCATCTCTGAGTCTTTGCTGTCACGCACAGGTACATCTTGGACTTTATGCCCCTCCTGTGCACCACCCCATCCTATATACAGCTTTACCAATGAAGAACTTCCCACACCAGGCTGTCGTTTTTGGTGTGTTAATCTAGCTATCACAGTACATCTCCAGGTGGTGAGCAATTGGGTCTACTCTATGTGTATCCTCAGATCCTAGCATAGGGCTTGCCACATCAGAAATGGAGAGTCTGGTAAATTTGTATTGAATAAATGAATATAGGGCTTTTGAGGTGGTGCTAGTGGTAAAAACAAACAAAAAAACCCGCCTGCTGATACAGGAGAGATGCAGGTTTAACTCCTGGATGGAGAAGATCCTCTGGACAAAGGCATGGCAACCCACTCCAGTATTCTTGCCTGGGAAAGCCCATGGACAGAAGAGCCTGGCAAGCTACAGTCCAGTGGGTTGCAGAGAGTCAGACACGACTGACGCAACTTAGCTCTCATGCAAATGAATATAAGGCTTAACAAATTTAAGCAGAAATGTTTCACATCTTTTGGATTACTTTATTGCAGTTCTTCAAGCAAAATATGAAAAGAATAGTCTAAATAGTCTAATAGTCAGTGTGTGTGTGCATGTGTGTGTGTACTCTTGACAAAGATAAAGTAGACAGAAGCTAGGAATATAGCACAACAAGAATCTTATACCTTCCAACCACTGTTTCCTCCATGCAAATTAACTTATTCCACCTGCCCAAAGTTGCAAGACAATGCAGTGAGCTTTGCCACTAGTTGCTATTGGTTTTCCTGAGGCTTTATAAGAAGCATTTCTTTCATAACACCTCTGGCTTTTTTTTGGTTTTGACCTAGCAAAGTGTGAAACGGAAAGACAGACTAGCTGTAGTACTAGGAAGAGGGGCACGAGTGAGCGGGGTGTGTAAGACCCGGGGTGGGAGGGGGAAATGTGGGTCAGCTGCCTACAGTCTGTTACACTGCAACACGTGTTTTCTATGACGTCAGTATAATGTGTAATTGAGGTTGTTTCCTACCCCCATTCCCCCAGGCAAGGGAACAGAGCAATGGGTGTAGCTTCGCCGTTCACCTGAAACTATCACAACATTGAGAATTGGGTATACCTCAATGTAAGGGCTCAGTTGTGTCAACTCTTTGTGACCCCATGGACTGTAGCACACCAGGCTCCACTGTCCATGGAATTTTCTAGGCAAGAATACTGGAGTGGGTTGCCATTTCTTCCTCCAGGGGATCTTTCCCACCCAGGGATGAAACCCGTGTCTCCTTTCTCCTGCACTGGCTGGCAGGTTCTTTACCACTATACATCAATACAAGATAAAAATTTCAAAAAAAAAGAAGCAACAACAGTGGAAGTAGAATTGTAACCTTCAACAGTAGCAGGAAAAGAAAAGCCTTCAGTTCAGCTGCTGAGCAAGCAGTAGCCCTTTTAATTCACCTTTAAGAAAATTTAAAATGAGCACCTACATAGAAGAAATTAACACGTTATAAATCAATATATTTCAATTTTTTTTTTTAATAGAATAAGCCTGTGCACTCAGGACTCCCTACCCAGAAAGGTCTGTCCCCCACCCTAGTACATACACCCTGGGGTGGGAGGATTGCCATAGCTGTGGGAGGTTGCACTGTCTCCTGGGCTCTGATGCCCCGCTTTCATCCTCCTTCCCTCAGCACCCTCAAATCCAGCATTTCAACTCTATCATTTCTGCTTCTTGTCTTCTGGAGACACTTCTAGACTCTATGTACAGAGATGCATGAGCTTTCATTGGGCTGCCCCAAACCTCTTATTCCCATAAGCCCTTTTACTTTCAGTATGAAATCATGCTAAAGGCAATGTACTTTTTTCCAGCAACACATCCGTTATTTGATAGCAGAGATGTCTATATATCTTATTTCAGGTTTATGAGCATAATGTTTACATAAGAAGACTTTTTGAAAATTAGGCTGTAACAGGGCTTTCAAGACCATGTGTACACAGCAGTGAATTTCAGATTTGAGTTTTCTAAGACATTAACATTCAGACCTACAAATACCACAAGGCGATCTGCGTGTTTTAAATAAATGGGTGCAACATTGCTCAAACTGAATGTTTGGGTTTGCCATGTTTGTCTTTCAGCTTCCCGCTCTAGGGGCTGCATAAACTACATCACACAGTTGTACTCGGACGCAAAAACAAAGACGAAGGAAAAGGCACAACCTTCAAAATTAAAAGGAGAGCTGACTTATATACCAGAAAGCATCGTGTAGGGAGCCTTGCAACAGAAAACAGGATTTCAGGGCAGCCTCATCATCACCTCGGTGCAGCAGCCTGTGGGAAGGCGCTTAATTACCATCACATGTAAAACGTCCTTTGAGTGCAATGCAAGATGGCGTCCTCCAATAGTACACCACCCGGGACTCAGAGCAATAAGTGAGGACTCACCCATGGACATAAAGCTTTGTAGTTTAAAAGAAATGAACAGAACTTATTATGCCTGACACTACTTCAGAGCGGGAGGATTCTACTAAGCTTTGGGATCAGGGTCAATGTGATCTGCTAACATTCTTACTGTAAAGGAAACTACTTAAAAAAAAATTTTAATTGTTTTTAATCTTTCTTTCTGGTTTCCAAATAAAGATCTTGGGGATGAAAAAAGACCCAAAGAAGGTCTCTAGTCCTAGAAGCTGACTTTCAAGACGAACTTTAAGCAGCTGTAACCAGCCCATGCGTTGTCAGGGAGAAGTCATGAATGAGTCAGATGAACATGAAGGTCCCAAACTTTATGCCCTAAGACCTAAGGGTAATTCAAGGCAGACCCAAAGACTCCATGCTCTTAGAATTGTCTTGTTAAATCACAGTAGTTGACCTGGTAGGCCATGTTTTTACCAGGACACTTCATTCCAAAAACATGTACAAAAGAAAATAATGAGTTGAATTTCCTGATGACTCATCTAATAGATGCTTTTCAAAAATTATTTAATAAAGAGCTGACTATGTATTTGTGTTTCTAGTGGTTGTTCCAAGGTATACTTCCTTCACTTTTACACATGAAAATGTGTGAAAACATTTATGACATGTCTCATTCTTTGGGTCTGAATAAACTAGTTCTAAAATAATACCACCTGCTGTCCCCACCTCTCCCTGCACTGCTCTACCACACATAAAATTTATGAGTTTGTATTTGTTACAGAGGCCAGATCCAGCTGTGATTTTTTTTTCTTGTGATAATTTTTTTTTTAAATCACAAAATTACTGAAAGGCATAAGGACAGAATGAAGTGCTTTTCCCTCTAATCCAGGGGTCCCCAACCTCTGGGATCTAAAGCCTGGTGATCTGAGCTGATGTAATAATAACAGAAACAAAGTGCCCGATAAATGTAATGAGCATGAATCATCTCAAAACCATCCCCGTCTCCCTGGTCTGTGGAAAGTCTTCCATGAAACCATTCTCTGGTGTCAAAAAAAGTGGGGGACCGCTGCTCTAAACCACTGTAAGTTGACGTGATGACTCTTTAGGCTGGAGTAGGATCCTATCTCATTCCTTACATATAACTTAAGGTAGTATTTCATGTTTCCTTGTTTCTGCTCATCGGGAAATAGAGCTAAAGAATAACTAAGAAATCTCTAGCCTTCTTAGTTTTACCTTTCAGGGATTAAGTCAAAAAGATGCTTATTTTACTTCTTCTCCAATGACTCAAGAAAAACCAAACCAAAATTCTCTGACTGCAAGCCTCTCTCATTAGGTAAAAACAACAGAGAGAAAAATCCTACTACCCAACAGACTGCTGCTGCGGCTGCTGCTAAGTCGCTTCAGTCGTGTCCGACTCTGTGCGACCCCATAGACAGCAGCCCACCAGGCTCCCCCTTCCCTAGGATTCTCCAGGCAAGAACACTGGAGTGGGTTGGCCATTTCCTTCTCCAACCCAACAGACTGCACACACACCAAATAGGGAGGCTCTGCTCAGGGGAAGAGGACAGTTTGAACTGCTAGTCATTCACAAGGCCACTAATTTAACCCAATAACATAATTTCCTGTTACCTCCCCCAGGTGAAGTCATGGTACTTTGCTATATTTATAATAACGTTTTGATCTAGCTGAAATGCAATTCTATTTTTACAGTGTTGCACCTACTAAGAGAGAAGCCCTTTTCCTTCCTGTAATGCCTGCATGAGCAAATTTGTCATCACTGACCATTACTTTAGACCTGTTCAAATATGATCATTTTTTCCCACCTTTTCTGCTCTATATCTCATTTTCATATAGAAGCAAACCAAAACTAAGGCAACAACAGCTTCTTATATTCTCCCCAAATGCCTCAGTTTATTTTTTTTAAGAAGATATCTTGCCTAACTAGAGAGACTTAGCTTTGTGGAAGCAGATCTTTTGCAATCCCCTGAAAGAATGAATCACAATTTTTAATTAAGATAGAATACCTCTTTTGAGCCAGGCCCTGATTTGTGAAATAAAAATTGCATCCCATTAGAAAAATACTAGACTCTGTGACTTTCAGTGTGGTTTGAAGGAGACTAAGCCTCAGAGATCCAGATGAAATTTTCAAATGAAGGTACCCCCTTTATAGAGATAAACATCAAATCAATAACTAATATTACACTTTATTATTATTTTTTTTTGGCCATGCTGCAGCTTGTGGAATCTTAGTTCTGACCAGGTACTGAACCCAGGCCCTCAACATTGAGACTGGACTGCCAGGGAATTCCCTAAATATTATTCTTTAAAATGGGGGTGTGCTCTCTTTCTTTTGCTTTTCCCTAATTCTTTATTCCCAAGTTGTGGTTAGTTCATTTTGGTCACAGAATAACTTCCTGTATCTTAAGCTTCCTCATCTGTAAAATGGGAATAAAAATTCCCACCACACAGGATTAGTGTGAAGACTAAATGAGATAAGAGTGCTAGTTTCTCCCTGTACTAGTTTAAGACAATGGCATAGAAACCACTAAATCCTGGGTCTGCTTACTGAGAACATCCTGATAACTGGATACACAGAATTTTAACTTTAAAGCTAAGAAGGCAGAATAGGCACTGTTATTGAAGAAAACCACACAGAAAAGCTTTCAATGAACCTGTCACCTCATCTCATAATAAAATAAGCAGCCGTTAGAAGAACATGTATTAATACTGATGCTGTAAAATAAAAATTTTATATGCGATAAAAGTGGTATGTCAAATGATTTTCAAAAGAAAAGATCAACATTTTACTAACTGGGCAGCCATATAGAAAAAGGCAAAACTTGATAAAGATATCATAAACCAAAAATAAAATCCAGATAGATGGAATATTTAAAAATACAAATGAAACCATAGAAATACCAGAAAAAAATAGGTAATTAACCTTTAGACCTATAGGTAATTAACCTATAGACCAATTAGGTCTATAACCTGGGAGTGGGATAAACTCATCATCATGACTCAAAATTCAAAAATATGAAGGAAGAAGAATGATAGCTTTGACTATATAAAAATAAATGCCTCGTGGCAATAAATAAATAAATAGCAAGTGAAAGGCTAGGGGGTGGGGAAAGTGGTAAAATCCTTAAAGACCTTCTAAAAATAAGAAAAACAATCAACACCACACCAGAAAAAGAACAAGGAAAAAAGGCAAATTGTTAAGATAAAAAAATATATAACAAGTATAATATATAAAAAGTATTAAAAAATAAAAGTATACGACAAGGAAATTCAAATGGTTAGTTGCAGGTTGGGGCAAGAAATGCATAACTAGAGGCTAGAACATTTTATACTGGAGAGTAAGAAAGTAATCAGAGACAAATCACTTTTAGAGATTGCTCAGGTAAAAACTCTTTAATCTGAAATTTAAAATACATTTGCAATAATTTGGAAGGTCACTGTGTAATAAAAACAACCATAAGTACATGAAAAGATGCTCAGTATCATTAGTCATTGTTGCAGGTGCTTAGTCACTAAGTCCTTTTGTGATCCCGTGGACTGCAGCCCACCAGGCTCCTCTGTCCATGGGGCTTTTCCCAGCAAGCATACTGGAGTGGGTTGCCATTTCCTTCTGCAAGGAATCTTCCCAACCCCAGGGTCAAACCCCTGCATTGGCAGGCTAATTCTTTACCAGTGAACCTCCAGAGAAGCCTCGCCATTAGTCATTAGGAAAAATGAAAGGAAAGTGAAGTCGCTCAGTCATGTCCGACTCTTTGTGACCCCAAGGACTGTAGCCTACCAGGCTCCTCTGTCCATGGGATTTTCCAGGCAATAGTACTGGAGTGGATTGCCACTTCCTTCTCCAGCAGATCTTCCCAACCCAGGGCCGGAACTCCGGTCTCCCTCATTGTAGACAGACGCTTTACCATCTGAGCCACCAGGACCCTAATTAGTCATTAGGTATATGCAAGTCAAACCTACAATAAGACAGAACCAATCACAAGGATGGTTATTATAAAAAGAGTCAGACAATAGCAAATATTGGAAAGGACACAGAAAAATGGGAACCCCCAGAGATTACTGAAAGGAATATAAATGTTTCGACCACTTTGGAATGCATTCTCGAAGTTTTCCGAAAGTTCAACAGAGAGTTTCCATATGCTCCAACAGTTCCATTCTGAGGTATATATGGCCACAATGATAACTAGGCTTACCATGGTAATCGCTTTGAAATGTATATAAGAGATACCAAATCACTGTGTTGTGTACTAGGAACTAACATAGTGTTGTAGGTCAGTTATACTTTAAAAACAAATAAACCCATAGAAAAAGAGACCAGATTTGTGGTTACCAGAGACCGGGAACGGAGGAAGGAGGGACTGGATGAAGGTAATCTAAAGGTACAAGCTTTCAGTAATAAGTAAACGCTATAGGAATGTAATGTACGACTTGATAAATATAACTAACACTGCTGTATGAAAAGTTCTAAATCCTAAGAGGTCTCATCACAAGGGGAAAAATATTTTTGTTTCTTTAACTGTATATATGAGATGATGGATGTTCACCAAACTTATCATGATGATCATTTCATGGTACATGCAAGTCAAATCACTAAGCTATACACCTTAAATTCATACACTGCTATAGGTCAGTTATATCTCAATAAAGCTAGAAGGATAAAAACTGCCTAAGAGAATGGCGGGGGCGGGGGGGGGGAGGAAACATAGGTCCACATAAAAACTTGTACATGAACACTGCTATATCTAAAATGGATAACCAACAAGGACCTACTGAATAGCACGGGGAGCTATACAAACCTACTGTGTAGCTCCCTCCCAGCTGGATGGGAGGGGAGCTCAGGGCAGAATGAATACATGTATATGTATGGCTGAGTCCCATTGCTGTTCACCTGAAACTATCACAACATTGTTAACTGCTAAGTCACTTTAGTCGTGTCCGACTCTGTGCGACCCCATAGACGGCAGCCCACCAGGCTCCCCCGTCCCTGGGATCCTCCAGGCAAGAACACTGGAGTGGGTTGCCATTTCCTTCTCCAGTGCATGAAAGTGAAAAGTGAAAGGGAAGTTGCTCAGTCGTGTCTGATTCTTCACGACCCCATGGACCGCAGCCCACGAGGCTCCTCTGTCCATGGGATTTTCCAGACAAGAGTACTGGAGTGGGGTACCCCAATACAAAATAAAAAGTTAAAAAAAATAATAACTTGTACATGAATCTTCATAGCAGCATTATTCACAATAGTGAAAAAGTGGGAACAACCCAATGACTATCAACTGATGAATAAATAAATAAGATAGTATATTTATACAGGGGCAATAAAAAGGAATGAAGTACTGATATGTTCTACAATATGGGTGAACCTTGAAAATATTATGCTATTAAAAAAAGCCAAACGCACAAACACAAATTCTATGATTCCATTTACATGAAATGTCCAGAAAAGGCAAACCCACAGAAAAAGAAAGTAGTTAGTGGTTGGCAATGGCTGAAACGAGGGCAGGGAATGAGGAAGGGCTGCTTTGGGAGAGATATTCTGGAATTAAATAGTTGTGATAATTGCCCAGCTTGTGAATGGTTCTATGAAGACCTACAAGACCTTTTAGAACTAACACCCAAAAAAGATGTCCTTTTCATTATAGGGGACTGGAATGCAAAAGTAGGATTCAAGAAACACCTGGAGTAACAGGCAAATTTGGCCTTGGAATACAGAATGAAGCAGGGCAAAGGCTAATAGAGTTTTGTCAAGAAAATGCACTGGTCATAGCAAACATCCTCTTNGAGACATTACTCTGCTGACTAAGGTCCGTCTAGTCAAGGCTATGGTTTTTCCAGTGGTCATGTAGGATGTGAGAGTTGGACTGTGAAGAAGGCTGAGCACCAAAGAATTGATGCTTTTGAACTGTGGTGTTGGAGAAGAGTCTTGAGAGTCCCTTGGACTGCAAGGAGATCCAACCAGTCCATTCTGAAGATCAACCCTGGGATTTCTTTGGAAGGAATGATGCTAAAGCTGAAAGTCCAGTACTTTGGCCACCTCATGTGAAGAGTTGAGTCACTGGAAAAGCCTTGATGCTGGGAGGGATCGGGGGCAGGAGGAGAAAGAGACGACAGAGGATGAGATGGCTGGATGGCATCACGGACTCGATAGATGCAAGTCTGAGTGAACTCCGGGAGTTGGTGATGGACAGGGAGGCCTGGCGTGCTGCGATTCATGGGGTCGCAAAGAGTCAGACACAACTGAGCTGAACTGAACTGAACTGTGTGCTTTAAAGGGGTGAATTGTGCAATGTGTGAATTGTATCTCAATAAAGCTGTTATTTTTTAAAATCTCTTTGTAGAACTTGTTTGGATCCTGATTCAAATTTACCGATTACAGAGAGACACATGGAAGACGGTCTGGAAATTCTGAACACGACTTAGTGTAAAACGATATGAAAGAGCTGTTAATTTTATTTCAGATGTGACAATGCCACTGTGGTAATTTAAAAACTGTCTCTTAGATGCATCCTAAGTACTTATGGATAAAACTGTATAGCAGCTTGGATTTACTTTTAAATAATGTGTTGGGAGTACAGAACAGTATGCGTAGAAGCAAGATCACTCACAGATTGATCTTGAAGCTGAACGAAGGTTACCTATGAGTTCATTATACCTTTCTCTCTACTGTTGTATGCTTTTAAACTGTCATAATAAAAATGCCTTAAAATTATTTTTAGACAAGCAAACCAAGGAAACAAAACAGAAGACGAAGAGCAATCATCACTTGTTAATCTGTGTTCCTAAGAACCATCCTATGGGATCATCTTGTTCCTAAAGCTTTTGATGCCAGCAGGCAGAATTCACGCCCACACACACACCCTCAGGCTCGCCCAGCTCTAACTAGTTCTCCTGGAACATTGTTAGCATTCTCTACACATCTGCCTGTTGAATTGCACTGTGCATTTCAACTGTGTGTTGAAAAGCACACAGTTCAGTATAAACATATATTTATCACAACTTCACTCCTCTAGAATTCTCAAGACGGGTTATTCTAAACAAGCAAATTTTTCTGCATAATTGAGAGTTTATCCCTTGAAATTTAAAAGATTTTAATATTTTAATAAAAATCTTTGTAAAATATATTGCATCACTTTTACCTTTCTAATATTAAATTGGCCTGTTCTTTATGGGTTTTTTAAATTAATCATTATGAAAATTAATCATGCTTACTGTAGTATTGGGATTCTCACAGAGGGTTTTCAGCTATACGGTGGCTTGCTGCCTACACCAAAGGACCCTCAGGTGGCTTTGGGTCTTTCTAAACATCTCTTATGTCACTCGTGTTCCTTCACTTCCTGGTACTGTCCTTTCTGTCCTCAGAGTGCCATCTCTCCCCATTCCTAATTTATTACTTCGAATTTAACGTGTAAGTGAAGGAACAAGACACTTCAACTTGTTAGAATTACAGAGTAACCACACTTTGCAGCTACGTGCTCAGTTGACTCAATGGACATGAATTTGAGCAGACTCTGGACAGGAAAGCCTGGCATGCTGCAGTCTGTGGGGCTGCAAACAGTCACACCCGACTTAGTGACTGAACAACAACGACAGTCTATTTTAATAATTTTTGACCTGTTTTTCTGATTCTTCTTTGTTTTTCAGTTAGTTCAGCATCAGATTGCCAGCTTAATTCTGAACAGATGATACATGCAAAAGCACTTTGCAAACCCTAGAAATTGCTAATCACACATAAATTATCATCATTATTTCCATGAAAGTCGCTCAGTTGTCTCTGACTCCTTGCGACCCCATGGGCTGTAGCCTGCCAGGTTCCTCTGTCCATAGAATTCTCCAGGCAAAAACACTGAAGTGGGTAGCCGTTCCCTTCTCCAGGGGATATACCTGACCCAGGAATCAAACCAGAATCTCCTGCATTGCTGATGGATTCTTTACCATCTGAGCTACCAGGGAAGCAGGAGATTAAAACGATGCACTCTACGACTGTATTTGTTCATATGCTTTCACCTTATAATCCTTAAGAATTCTGAAGAACAGTGTATCACTGTTCTGCTTATTAATTCACTGTCTCTCAGCTTCAAACATACTCATGTACTTGGCGGTCACGCTGGGTTCAGTTCAGTTCAGTCAGTTCAGTCGCTCAGTCGTGTCCGACTCTTTGCGACCCCATGAGTCGCAGCACGCCAGGCCTCCCTGTCCATCACCAACTCCCGGAGTTCACTCAGACTCACGTCCATCGAGTCCGTGATGCCATCTAGCCATCTCATCCTCGGTCATCCCCTTCTCCTCCTGTCCCCAGTCCCTCCCAGCATCAGCCTTTAGCCTCTGCCAGCCTTTCACCTTGGCCAGTCACTCCTTGTTAGGCTCTGCCAGTAGAGGGCAGTAGAGAGACACTACACTTCCGCAGAGTCCTCTACCTCTCAGAATCATCGTGAGGTTTCTTCACCCCCACAGCTCAGCCTGTTTCAGTAGCAGCAGCTGGTGCAAGTTTTCCCAGTGCTCCCAGAACCAGCATCAAAAGCCTCTTAAAGACACCAGCACTCATCAGCTTGGAATCTCCTCCTTCTCCCAGCGCTGGCCCCTTCCTTCCAGCTTCCAGAAGATCATTACAAATTCTTCCCTGTGTTCTCACAGAAAGAGGGGCGGTGGTTGATTCCTGTACCTACTGTTCCAAGGACACCTGGGTTCCTTTTTGCTACTTTTCAGGTAATAAATCTTCATGTTAAATTATTTCCATTAAAATTACTGCTGTTGGGCTTCCCTGGTGGCTCAGTGGTAAAGAATCCACGTGCTAATGCAAGCGATCTGCATATCTGAGGTTATTGCTATTTCTCCCGGCAATTCTGATTCCAGCTTGTGCTTCTTCCAGCCCAGCGTTTCTCATGATGTACTCTGCATAGAAGTTAAATAAGCAGGGTGGCCATATACAGCCTCTTGACATACTCCTTTTCCTATTTGGAACCAGTCTGTTGTTCCATGTCCAGTCCTAACTGTTGCTTCCTGACCTGCATATAGGTTTCTCAAGAGGCAGGTCAGGTGGTCTGGTATTCCCATCTCTTTCAGAATTTTCCACAGTTTCTTGTGATCCACACAGTCAAAGGCTTTGGCATAGTCAATAAAGCAGAAATAGATGTTTTTCTGGAACTCTCTTGCTTTTTCCATGACCCAGCGGATGTTGGCAATTTGATCTCTGGTTCCTCTGCCTTTTCTAAAACCAGCTTGAACATCAGGGAGTTCACAGCTCACATATTGCTGAAGCCTGGCTTGGAAAATTTTGAGCATTACTTTACTAGTGTGTGAGATGAGTGCAATTGTGTGGCAGTTTGAGCATTCTTTGGCATTACCTTTCTTTGGGATTGAAATGAAAACTGACCTTTTCCAGTCCTGTGGCCACTGCTGAGTTTTCCAGATTTGCTGGCATATTGAGTGCAGCACTTTCACAGCATCATCTTTCAGGATTTGAAATAGCTCTACTGGAATTCCATCACCTCCACTAGCTTTGTTCATAGTGATGCTTTCTAAGGCCCACTTGACTTCACATTCCAGGATGTCTGGCTCTAGATGAGTGATCACACCATCGTGATTATTCGAGTCGTGAAGATCTTTTTTGTACAGTTCTTCCGTGTATTCTTGCCACCTCTTCTTAATATCTTCTGCTTCTGTTAGGTCCATACCATTTCTGTCCTTTATTGAGCCCATCTTTGCATGAAATGTTCCCTTGGTATCTCTAATTTTCTTGAAGAGATCTCTAGTCTTTTCTGTTGTTTTCCTCTGTTTCTTTGCATTGATCACTGAGGAAGTCTTTCTTATCTCTCCTTGCTATTCTTTGGAACTCTACTTTCAGATGCTTATATCTTTCCTTTTCTCCTTGGCTTTTCACTTCTCTTCTTTTCACAGGTATTTGTAAGGCCTCCTCAGACAGCCATTTTGCTTTTTTCCATTTCTTTTTCATGGGGATGGTCTTGATCCCTGTCTCCTGTACAATGTCACGAACCTCCATCCATAGTTCATCAGGCACTCTGTCTATCAGATCTAGTCCCTTAAATGTATTTCTCACTTCCACTGTATAATCATAAGGGATTTGATTGAGGTCATACCTGAATGGTCTAGTGGTTTTTCCTACTTTCTTCAATTTAAGTCTGAATTTGGCAATAAGGGGTTCATGATCTGAGCCACAGTCAGCTCCTGGTCTTGTTTTTCCTGACTGTATAGAGCTTCTCCATCTTTGACTACAAAGAATATAACCAGTCTGATTTTGGTGTTGACCATCTGGTGATGTCCATGTGTAGAGTCTTCTCTTGTGTTGTTGGAAGAGGGTGTTTGCTATGACCAGTGCGTTCTCTTGGCAAAACTCTATTAGCCTTTGCCCTGCTTCATTCCGTACTCCATGGCCAAATTTGCCTGTTACTCCAGGTGTTTCTTGACTTCCTACTTTTGCATTCCAGTCCCCTATAATGAAAGGACATCTTTTTGGGGGTGTTTATTAGTTATAAAAGGTCTTGTAGGTCTTCATAGAACTGTTCAACTTCAGCTTCTTCAGCATTACTGGTTGGGGCATAGGCTTGGATTACCGTGATATTGAATGGTTTGCCTTGGAAACAAACAGAGATCATTCTGTCATTTTTGAGATTGCATCCAAGTACTGCATTTCAGACTCTTTTGTTGACCACGATGGCTACTCCATTTCTCCTAAGGGATTCCTGCCCACAGTAGTAGATATAATGGTCATCTGAGTTACCCATTCCAGTCCATTTCAGTTCGCTGATTCCTAGAATGTTGGTGTTCACTCTTGCCATCTCCTGTTTGACCACTTCCAATTTGCCTTGATTGATGGACCTAACATTCCAGGTCCCATCACTTCATGGGAAATAGATGGGGAAACAGTGGCTGACTTTATTTATTTATTTTTTTGAGCTCCAAAATCACTGCAGATGGTGACTGCAGCCATGAAATTAAAAGATGCTTACTCCTTGGAAGGAAATTTATGACCAACCTAGATACCATACTGAAAAGCAGAGACATTACTTTGCCAACAAAGGTCTGTCTAGTCAAGGCTATGGTTTTCCCAGTGGTCAATATATGGATGTGGGAGTTGGGACTGTGAAGAAGGCTGAGCGCTGAAGAATTGATGCTTTTGAACTGTGGTGTTGGAGAAGACTCTTGAGAGTCCCTTGGACTGCAAGGAGATCCAACCAGTCCATCCTAAAGGAGATTAGTCCTGGATGTTCACTGGAAGGACTGATGCTAAAGCTGAAACTCCAGTACTTTGGCCACCTCATGTGAAGAGTTGACTCACTGGAAAAGACCTGATGCTGGGAGGGGTTGGGGGCAGGAGGAGAAGGGGACGACAGAGGATGAGATGGCTGGATGGCATCACCGACTCGATGGACGTGAGTTTGAGTGGACTCCGGGAGTTGGTGATGGACAGGGAGACCTGGCGTGCTGTGATTCATGGGGTCACAAAGAGTCCAACACGACTGAGCGACTGAACTGAACTGAATGCAAGAGATGCAAGTTTGACCCTTGGGTCGGGAAGATTCCCCTGGAGGAGAAAATGGCAACCCATTCCAGTATTCTTGCCTGGAAAATCCCATGGACAGAGGAGCCTGGCGGGCTACAGCTACACAACTTAGCAACTAAATCACCACCAATATCAACTGTATAAATGCTGGACAGGACTATCCTTGTGGTCCAGTGGTTAAGAATGCTCCTACCAGTGCAGGGGACACAGGTTCAACCCCTGGCCTGGGAAGACCCCACATGCTGTGGGGCACCTAAACCGCTGCACTACAGCTACTGAGCCCGTGCTCACGAACAAGAGGAGCCAGCACACCCAAACCAAGAGTCGGGCCCACTGACTGCAACTAGAGAAAGCCTGCACCCAACGGAGACCCAGCACAACAAAAATAAAACTAAAAGTTTAAAGTGCTGGACAGAATAACATCAATGCTTTCAGCAACCTTGCTTTCATTTCTTCAAGCAACATGGAGGTCCTGTTGTATACTCACTCCCTGCTGTCAGAAACGTTTTGTTTTTAATCTAACTCTAATATAAAGCAGAATAAAAAGCAGCAAAATTGAGTACTCGAGATATTTTCCAACACTCTGTGTTTGCTATCATTAATGACACCACTAGTATTGAATTTTTGCATCTTTGAAGATAGTTAATCAAATCTCTTTGTGGGTTTAACACTATTTTAATATGAATACAATCCCCAATCCTTCTTTACTCTTCTTTGAATATTTTTACTAGTGAAACATTCTACACACACATAAATGTACAGCTTAATAAATTGCTATAAAATGAATATCTATGTAGCTAGCATTAAGTAAGGAAATATAATCTCAAATTGGCAAAATGGTTGTCTGAGGAGACCTTATAAATAGCTGAGAAAAGAAGAGAAGCAAAAGGTAAAGGAGAAAAGGAAAGACATATCCATCTGAATGAAGAGTTCCAAAGAACAGAAAGGAGAGGTAAGAAAACCTTTTTAAGTGAACAATGCAAAGAAATAGAGAAACTATACTTAATATTTTGTAATAACCTATAACGGAAAATAATCTAAAAAAGAATATAAATATCTAGATATATGGAGATGTATAAATGTATATAAATATATATATGTATATATAACTGAATCACTTTGCTGTACTCTTGAAAGTAACACAATACTGTAAATCAACTAAACTTCAAAAAAAATTCATTAAAAAAAGTGCCACTGTGGAGGGGTTCTCTAGTGGTCCAGTGGTTAAGAATCCACCTTGCAATGCAAGGGATACTGGTTCAACCCCTGGGCTGGGAAGATAGAGAAACTATACTTAATATTTTGTAATAACCTATAATGGAAAATAATCTAAAAAAGAATATAAATATCTAGATATATGGAGATATATAAATGTATATAAATATACATGATATATATATAACTGAATCACTTTGCTGTACTCTTGAAAGTAACACAATATTGTAAATCAACTAAACTTCAAAAAAAATTCATTAAAAAAGTGCCACTGTGGAGGGGTTCTCTAGTGGTCCAGTGGTTAAGAATCCACCTTGCAATGCAAGGGATACCGGTTCAACCCCTGGGCTGGGAAGATCCCACATGCTACAGAACAACTAGGCCCGTGTGCCATATCTACCGAGCGGGTGGCATTCAAGAACATGTGCTCCACCAGCAGAAGCCTGCACACCGCCCACAGAGTAGCCCCCACTCGCAGCAACTAGAGAATGCCCGTGTGCAGCAGTGAACACCCACCACAGCCAAAAAATAAACAAACAAATCTTTTTTAAATGCTACTGTTAAAACTATATATATATTTCCAAATCAGTCAGGGGCCTCTTTGTCAGCTCCAACTATATTTATTTCAATAAAATCCAACAAAGTGGGAGGAAGGAAATTACTTTAAGTTTTTGTAATGCAATTTGACCAGCAAATAATAAATCATTGTTGAACTAAGTCAAAGGTGACAGAAAATAGATATTTTTAAAAATAATAATAGCATCAACCACAAGCATATGAAACAAAATTAGGATGTAGCTTTTATCTTGTCAACAATACATTCCTAAGTCATAATCAAATCAAACAAATCAAGCAGTGTTGTAGGGTTCAATTATTTTACCATAATAAAGGTTGTATTTCCCTCGTCAAAAAATCTAACTCTAATAAAAAGCAGAATAAAAATAGCAAAATTGAGTACTAATGATGTTTTCCAATTCTCTGTGTTTCCTATCATTAATGAGGCAACTGGTATTGAAGAATTGAAGAAGTTTTGTATCTTTGAAGACAGTTATCTACATCTATTTGTGGTTTTAATGCTGTGTTATATGAATATAATTCCCAACCCTTCCTTTCTTTACTCTTCTTTGAAGATTTTTAAAATACTGAAATATTCTACACATACATAAGTGTATAGCTTAATGAATTGTTCTAAAATGAATATCTACATAACCAGCATTAAAAGTCAGAAAATACAATCTCAAAGGCACTCTATCCCCAAGTCCCCACCCTGCACTGCCCACCAGAACTGACCACAATCCTAAGTTTATGAGATTCACTTTTTTAATACAATTTTCTCCACTAAGTATCCCTGGAGAAGGAAATGGCAATCCACTCCAGTACACTTGCCTGGAAAATTCCATGAATGGAGGAGCCTGGTGGGCTACAGTCCATGGGGTCACAAAGAGTTGGACACTTCCTTTTTCTTCACCTTCTTTTTTCTTTTCCACTAAGTGTGCATCCATAACCATAATGCAGTTCAACTTTGCCTTTTAAAACTATTTATGTGCAAAATCATACAATGTATTGGGGTGTTTTTTAACTCAATATTGTATTTTAATATGCCTCTGTTTTATTGCATGCAGATGTAGTTCATTAATCTTTGCTATTGTATAGTATGTCAGTATATGAAATCAGTTCAGTTGCTCAGTCGTGTCCAACTCTTTGTGACCCCATGGACTGCAGCACCCCAGGCCTCCCTGTCCATCACCAACTCCCGGAGTTTACTCAAATTCATGTCCACTGAGTTGGTGATGCCACCCAACCATCTCATCCTCTGTTGTTCCCTTCTTCTCCTGCCTTCAATCTTTCCCAGCATCAGGGTCTTTTCAGATGAGTCAGTTCTTCACATCAGGTGGCCAAAGTACTATAGTTTCAGCTTCAACATCAGTCCTTCTAATTCAAGACTGATTTCCTTTAGGATGGACTGCTTGGACCTCCTTGCTGTCCAAGGGACTCTCAAGAATCTTCACCAACACTACAGTTCAAAAGCATCACTTCTTCAGTGCTCAGCTTTCTTTATAGTTCAACTCTCACATCCATACATGACTCCTGGAAAAACCACAGATTTGACTAGACAGACCTTTATTGGCAAAGTGATATCTCTGCCTTTTAATATGCTGTCTAGGTTGGTCATAACTTTACTTCCAAGGAGCAAGTATCTTTTAATTTCATGGCTGCAGTCACCATCTGCAGTGATTTGGGAAATACTACAATTAAATTAACTATTTTATTGTTGATGAATATTTCAGTTATTTCCAGTTTGGGTGCACATAAGCATACGCAGGTGGGAGGTAAACACCTAAAAAGGGAAATTGCTGAATCACAGGGTGTACACATCCGAGCTAATGTGAAGCCATTTTCCAAAGTATCTGCAGGAACTCACACTCCCATCTGCAGTATATGAGGGATCTGTGCCCTACCATCTTCCCCAACCCTGGGCGCTGTCAAGTATTTTAATGTTTGCCCACATGGTGAGTATGGCCGGGATCCACAGTGGCTTTACTTCATCCTCTTCTGATTATGAACCTTTTCCATCCACAACACAGTTATTGGCCACTGGATTTCTTCTGTGAAATTTCTGTTCAAGTCATCTGCCCATTTTTAAATTGGATTCTTTGCTTTCTTAATTTGTAGGAGTTCTTTACATACTCCCGTCCCACTCGGTGGCGTGTCTTCCCTTGCTTTTCAACTTTGGAAAAGCCAGTATGGGCTGCGAGCGGCTTCACTGGGCGCTCCCGGGATCCTGGGAGCTGTGTCCTAGACGCGGTCATCACAACCGGTCCTACCCTCTGCACCTGGACCGACTAGACCCGGCACTGTGTAATGGGGGATGCCGGGATGGACAGCACAGGCCCCGCCCTCCCGCTGAGGCCCCGCCCACAGCCGGGCGGCCCGAGTCGCGCGGGGCTGGCTCTGTTGGCCGCGGTCTCCAGGGCAGCACTGGGAGACGCAGGGCGGGACTGGGAGGCGCCAGCACTGAGGATGCGGGGCCCACAGGGTCGCGGCAGCCAGGAACGCCCGGCAAGGTGACAGGCAGTTGCCTCCCAAACAGGGTGTGCGGTGCGCCCGAGCAGGGGTTGGGGGTGGACGGTGGGACAGTGGATGGGGACAGGAAAAAACCTCTCGAGGAAAGTGATCCAGGTGGGGAGAAAAGGGAGCCCACAAGCGGGAGCCCTTGGGACCCAGACGGGAAGGACAGACGGTGGCCGAGGCAGGGACGGAGCCCAGGGGCCGGTGGTCGGGATCTGGAAAGACTGGCGCCCAGACTCCCAGAACAGCCCTAACCTGCGTTGATCAGGCCGGTCTGGGGCATCACGCCCACCAGACCACCCATCACTTCCTGGGCCTTAAAGCGCTGCTGGCTGCCGAGTCTTGTCCATCAGAGAATAGGTGGAGGGAGGAAATAAATGCCACGCCCCTTTGGGCAGCTTAGGACTTGTTCCAAAACAGGATAACTTCCTCTGCACTCATCTTGGTGGATGAACCCTTAAAGCGGGGCTACATTTCACCTACAGAAGGAAGAGTGTTCCTCCCAGTACTAATGTAATGGGCGGGGCCCAAGGACCTTGATGGGACCCCTTGGGAACGAGGGGTTTCTTGGTGCCACTGGTTTATCCCTGTCTGTCTTGTTTACTTAGGAGATGTGTCAGCAGGTCTTTGTCTGAAATTTCAGTGAAAAACTTTGTCCAGTAGGGAGCCACATTCACTGCATTTAGAAGTCCCACTTTCTAATTTATTTCAGCCATCAGCTTTTCCTTTTTTAATCCCATGCTTTTATAAAATCACACCTCCACAGATGACCCAACTTGGATGGTATCTGGCTTTGCTCTCTTCTTCATCTCCCAAACATCAACAACAAAAATCATATCTTTTCCTATGAACATTTTTAACTGATTAACTAAATGAAGAGAAATTGAAGGGACAATTATTTCATGAAGGAGTAGTTCCAAATTGAAATACAATAATTATTTCAAGCTTTTTTAAGATCCCAAGTACAGTGACTTGAACTCTTAAAGATGTATTATTACAAAATGCTTTGGTTAAAATGTGTTAGTATTTGAGGGATTTGCTGCTTTCTAAAAATATCCTAAAAGCAAAGGTTGATCCATTTATCAAAATTAAAATAATACGGTAGAATGAAATATATATTTTTAAAATAAGGCAATTAATACAAACAGTTTGACAAATAATATGTTAGTCTACGAAGAGGGGGAACTTTAAGTTAAAAAGAAAACCATAGATATTTAAACATCATATGTATTTCAATATGAATGTTTCCTTTGGTCTCTTGTTTGTTAAGGTGCTTTCCTCCAAGGAGTTGAGGATGTTCCATAGAAACGTTAGCAACAAAGTCAACTAGGACTAAAAAGAAGGTCGTGTTATTTAATTAGAAAGAGGATTTGCCAAAAGAATAGGAGTAGACCATTAAAAGAAATTTTACAGTAATCTCTGATCAGAAAGGTTGTTTCTGTTATCTGACCTACAGGGGGAAAAAAATGGCATAAAGGCAGTGAGATAGAAGACAGAGCAGACAGAAATGCCAGCTAGAGATGAAAGGAAGCACAATCCAAAAACATCATTTCCTTTCGATCGTATCTGAACTCAAAGCACCCTTTCCGTAAACCATCTCATGGGTCTTTATGACAGCCCTTTGAGACAGGGAGGGCTCACTTGGAATCATACTCTTAAGGGAGTTGGAAGGGACCCCAGCTGTATTCAGGCCAATCTTCCACCCAGCCAACATTCCCCAGGACAGCATCCCTTTCAGGTCCACGTGGATACCCAGCCTCTGCTATGAATCACTGAATGGCAGAATTCACAAGACCATCAAATCTTTTGTTGAACAGTTTTGATCATTATCATGGGGTTTTTTTATTAACACTGAGCTGAAGGTGATCTCCATGTTACATCCACTTAAATTACATATTCCTACCTGGTAGCAACCTGGATACCAAAAAGTCTTTCAAATGAAAAGTCAGCCAGTATAGGTCTAGGATCAAACTAGCTTCCATCATCTTTTCAGTTCCAACTGTGGAAACCATACTGTCTCCCCCTCCTTTATTTTCCAAAAGGCAGACCCTGAACCTGTTTTACTCTGTCCATAAATACTACTGAACACAGCATATATATATCAGTGCCCTGGGTATTGGAAATAAGGCATTGAAGTACTATCCATAATAACCCATTTGGCTTTGTCCAATCTTATCTGTAACAGGCTCTTGGAAGATAGAAAAAGGATTTCCTCAATAAAGCTGCATTTGATTATTCAGACTGTTTATGAGCTCTGTAGCAGAAGTGTTCCTGTAAATGGAAAAACAATAGTTTTTCGAATAGACCTTTCTCATACTTACAAAAGGGTGCATACAAAAGCCTGCAGATAATATAATGAGGTTCTCTTATTTAAGTTTTTGATTAATATTGGAATATTGGAATTAGAGATTTTAATTGTCACAGAATAACATAAATATAATTTTTTTAGGCAAATGCTTTTGTGAACCACAACTTTAAATACCCAGCCAGCTGCTGCTATCCACAAGAGAGAATCCCTGTTCGTTTTTGTATTTTTCTCAAGATGAGTCATAGTAAATTCATTCCCAAGCTGTCTATTCAATCTCCTGTTCATCACACCAACTTAAAGGTCCAGTCCACAGAGCCATCTTTTAAGAAAGAAGACTTACATTTGATTTCAAAAGACTCTTTGGAATCTGACTCAGAAAGCCCCACTCAAAAAATCAAGTCCCGGTCTGACCTTGAAGACCAAATTCAGGACAATGACATGGAGCCTGACAGCCTAGAGGAGGAGAACCTGAGTGAGACGGAAGAGGAAGCAAGCAGAAAAGCAGCTCAGAGGGCCTGCAAGGAAAACCTCCACACCCAAGATGCTGGTGCAATTAACAGGTAAGGAATTGGCTTCTGTAAGAAACAGTGAGTTCTGAGAAGCACTGTTACATAATTATTGGTACTGTCCCAAGTGAAAGTAAGGGCAGGCTCTTGTTTTGGGATTCTTTTTTATAGTGGATATAATTGATTTACAATGTTACATTACTTTCAGGTATGCAAAGTGATTCAGTTATAGGTATACATATATCTAATTCTTTTTTCATTCTTTTCCCATTATTTTCTTTTTTCTGTATTACCGAATATTGAGTAGAACTCCCTGTACTATACAGTAGGTCCCTGTTGATTATCTGTTTTATTTATAGTAGTGTGTACATGTTAATTGCAAACTCTTTGTTTATCCCTCCCCCTCAACAACCTTTCCCCTTTGGCAACCAGAAGTTCGTTTTCTAAGTCTATGAGTCCATTTCTGAACAGGCTCTTGTAACGAGCTCCTCTGTAATGTGTGTGAGACAGATCTCCAAGCAGTTAAGGACAGATGAGAATAGTTATTAACGATGAGGACATTTGTATTTCTTATGCTCCTTACTTCCTGTTCATATTCCAAGTGTCCATATTCCAAGGTGCTATGACCTCACCTTGGAGAAATCCCAGAAAGCTTAATCTAGAAAAGTGCCATGACCTTGGACTCAGGTGTTCTTGAGATGGTCGAGGCAATGGTGTTTAGTGTATAATTAGAAATAAGTCCCTTTTAGTCTTTTGCAGCTCATTTTTTCTTTCCTGTGAAATGAGCCAGCCTGTTTCTCTCACAAGACTGCCATCACATCAGTGAAGTACATTGTTGGGGGGGACTTGAGACCTCTACCTGAGCCAAGAGAGGTCTACCTTCCTGGGCTTATATAATCACAGAGATTTAATTTCTATAACCATCAGTATTTAGGGCATATTCATTTTATGCTAGAAGCTACCAAAACATCTAAGAAGAGATAAATGAGTGCAATATTATTCAGTTTTAATGAAAATATAAATGACACACTAGAGTATTGAAGTTCAAAGCCACTGATTAGAAAGGGATCTTGGGATGGTGGTAAGTTACAAAGCATCTGAAGCAGACCAAGTGGTTTCAGATTCTGCCACTGACTAGTTGTGTGACCTTGGCTAAGCCCATTTAAACTCTCTGTGCCTCAGCTCCTCATCAGTAAAAATGGGATAATAATAGTAGTTATCTCACAGTTTACTGTGAGGCTAAAATCAGTATGTGTGTGTGTGTGTGTTTCATATATATATACATATATAAAGTGCTTCAAACAGTGACTCTAAGTTATGTATGTGTTAGATTTAAAAAAAAAAAAAACACTCTTCTACCATGTTTTTTTTTTTTTCTTTTTTTTTTCATAAAACCAAAGCTGAAGGGGTGAGGAGGAGCAATGATATAAAGTCAGAAGTAGGGCTTAATTTTGTTAGCCAAGTAATAAGGGTGCATTGGAATTGTAGAAAATAATGCCTTACCTTATTGTCTTAAGTTTAAGGAAACAATTTTTACAAATGTGCAGTATAAACTGCTTTTATTTTTTTGAATTGGAATATAGCTGCGTCACCATGTTGTATTAGTTTCTGCTGTACAATAAAGTGAATCAGCTATGTATACATATATCCCCTCCCTCCTGGACCTTCTTTATGTTAGGTGATTTTTAACTTAGGGCTAAAATAAACTGAGGAAAGTTTATTGGAAGGCTTAGAACTTGGGCGGGCAGGGTTTTGGAAACTAGGCAAGATTTGGGGAAAAAAGAACAGAATTAACACGAGTTGTGTGTGGCCCATTGAGCCCCATTTGATGACAGAGGATGTTTTTTGAAGGTAGGGAAATTAGAGGAGGAGCCTGCTTACATGGGCCTTTGTGGATACCACATCCCATGCCACAGATGTGACATTGAACACAGAACTCAGATGATGTTTCCCAAGAGTACACTCCTGGCTCAGGCTTTCATGGGAGCCAGAGTGAGAGCCTAGCCCTACATCTTTTCCCCTTTTCTTCGTTCCTTCTTTCTTTCACTGAAGATACCAAGTTGAATCGAGCTCGTCTGCTTCGTAGGGGCCATCAGAGTAGCGTAACTCCCCTACATACAAACCTTCTAGTCATGAACTTTCAAAGATATGAACATATTATAAACCCTAACAGTACAATGCTATAAAGGCAATTTTGTTAGATGGGTACCAAGGGTAGCTTTGTTAGACTTACAAATAAATTGGACTTCACTTAACTTATCCTAACTGACTTAACTTAACCACCTTGGAATGGAACTCATTCGTATATAGGAGACTTACTGAGAAGTGATAAATGCTATAACTGAGGTGCAGCCACAGAGTTAGGGGGTGAAAGAGGCTTAGGAAGGCTTTAACCAGCTCGCCACCCCTGACTGAATGGGGTTGGGTATACCCAGAGGAGAAAACGCAGGTTCTTGGGGAGGACAATAAGATGAAGCAATATTCAGGGAAGATTATTCTGCAAGCTGGTGCATTATGAATTAGACGGTAAAAACACAGCAAAGAGACCACCAGATGGTAGTAATTATAATGACAACAGTAATAGTAACGTCATTCTCTTTTGAAAGGCCATTGTAACTTCACTCAACTCTTCATTGCAATCCCACAAGAAAGTGCTGCTATTCCCATTTTACAGGTCAGGAAAATGAAGCTGACAGAGATGAAGTCACCTAACATCAGAGTGCTCTGTTACTTGATGTTGAGGGTTTCTTTTTTTAAAAAAAAAATTCATTTATTTACCTTGGCCGTGCCATGCAGCCTGCAAGGATCTTAGTTCCCCAACCAGGGACTAAACCCGGGCCACAGCAGTGAAAGCCCCAAGTCCTAACCACTGGACCACCAGGGAATTCCCTGAGGTTTTTAATTAAGAAAAAATTCTAACCCACAGAAAAGTACAGAGAAAAATACCATCTAACCCTTATTGCCATATTTGTTTCAGATATATTTTTTAAAACATAAAATGTTGCAGATAGTTTCCTTGTTCCTCTTCTCACACCCCCCATCCTCCTCAGAGATAACCAACACATACTTTTAGTCTGGCCTTACCGCGCAGCCTGTGGGATCTCAGTTTCCTGATCAGGGACAAGACCCTCATGGTGGAAGCGTGGAGTCTTAACCACTGGACCACCAGGGAAGTTCCAACCAATACATACTCTTATATGAGTGTATTTCCCTCATAGCAGTTTTTAATTCATTTCCTTCACAGCTAATGAGTGGAGACATATGTATATCAAGAATTGCTAGGACTTGGTGACAATTTAGAACTGGGGTTGGAAAGAACGAGAGAAGGCAAAGATTACTTTAAGGTTCTGACTACAAAAGCATTGACAGAATACTTGTCCTGAGCCCAATTCCTGTGCCAGACACTTGACGTATATCATCTTATTTAATCCTTTTGGCTGCCCCAACAGGTGGACACTATCCTGATCCCATCTTAGAGACTGCAAACGAGGCTTACAGAAGCTGGTTATTTATTTCACCAGGGGCGCGGCAGAGCAGCAAACTCCTGCAGTCTGACTCTATGCTTTAAATCATGTTTTTATTGTAGCACTAATCTAAGAGAGACATAGTCTCCTAGGTAATAAATGGTAGTCTTATGGGCATCGGAAAGGATAGGTATTCTTGTCTGTACTTTTACAAGGAAGAAACCAAGGCAAGGATCCATTATGTGACCTCATTTCCCCAATGTTGAGTTTTTCCTCTTTGAACAGTGCTCAGAGACCTGACTTTAGCCTTGCTTTTTACCCAAGGACAATGTAAATACTATTCAATGTATTTTTAAAATTTATTTCTTTATTGAAGGATAATTGCCTTATAGAATTTTGTTTTCTGTCAAACCTCAACATGAATCAGCCACAGGTATACGTATATCCCCTCCCTTTTGAACCTCCTTCCCGTTTCCCTCCCCATCCCACCCCTCTAAGTGGATACAGAGCCCCTGTTTGAGTTTCCTGAGTCATACAGCAAGCTCCCATTGGCTATCTATTTTACATATGGTGATGTTACTCTTTCCATATATCTCACCCTCTCCTCCTCTCTCCTCATGTCCATAAGTCTATTCTCTATATCTCTTTCTCCACTGCTGCCCTATAAATTCCTCAGTACCATTTTTCTAGATTATGTATATATGCATTAGAATACATTTATCTTTCTCTTTCTGACTCACTTCACTCTGTATAATAGGTTCTGTGTTCATCCACCTTATCAGAACTGACTCAAATGCATTCCTTTTTATGGCCGAGTAATATCCCATTGTGTATTTGTACCACAACTTCTTTGTCCACTCATCTGTTGATGGACATCTAGGTTGCTTCCGGGTTGCTTCCATGTTCTAGCTATAGTAAATGGTGCTACAGTGAACAATGGGACACATGTGTCTGTTTCAATTTTGGTTTCCTCAGGGTATATGCCTAGGAGTGGGATTGTTGGGTTATAGGGTGGCTTTATTCCTAGTTTTTTAAGGAATCTCCATACCATCTTCCATAGTGGCTGTATCAATTTACACTCCCACCAACAATGCAAGAGCGTTCCCTTTTCTCCATACCCTCTCCAGCATTTATTGTTTGTAGACTTTTTGGTGATGGCCATTCTGACCGGTGTGAGGTGATATCTCACTGTAGTTTTGATTTGCATTTCTCTAATAATGAGCGATGTTGAGCGTCTTTTCACGTGCTTGTTAGCCATCTGTGTGTCTCCTTTGGAGAAATGTCTGTTTAGGTCTTTTCCCCACTTTTTGATTGGGTTGTTTGTTTTTCTGGCATTGAGTTGTATGAGCTGCTTGTATATTTTGGAAATTAACCCTTTGTCAGTTGTTTCATTTGCTATTATTTTCTCCCATTCTGAGGGTTGTCTTTTTCACCTTGCTTACAGTTCTCTTTGCTGTGCAAAAGCTTTTAAATTTAAACAGGTCCCACTTGTTTACTTTTGTTTTTATTTCCATTACCCTAGGAGTGGGTCACAGAGGATCTTGCTTAGATTTATGTCATCAAATATTCTGCCTATGTTTTCTAAGAGTTTTATAGTTTCTGGTCTTACATTTAGGTCTTTAATCCATTTTGAGTTTATCTGTGTGTATGGTGTTAGGAAGTGTTCTAATTTCATTCTTTTACATGTAGCTGTCCAGCTTACCCAGAACCATTTATTGAAGAGGCTGTCTGTGCCCCATTGTATATTCTTGCCTCCTTTGTCAAAAATAAGGTACCCATAGGTGCATGGGTTTATTTCTGGGCTTTCTATCTTGTTCCATTGGTCTATATTTCTGTTTTTGCACCAGAACCATACTGTCTTAATGACTGTAGCTTTGTAGTATAATCTGAAGTCAGGAAGGTTGATTCCTCCAGCTCAATGCTTCTTGCTCAAGACTGCTTTGGCTATTTGGGGTCTTTTGTGTTTCCATATGAATTGTGAAATATTTTGTTCTAGTTCTGTGAAAAATGTCATTGGTAATTTGATAGGGATTGCACTGAATCTGTAGATTGGATCTGGTAGTATAGTCATTTTCACAATATTGATTCTTCCTACCCAGGAACATGGACTATGTTTATGTCATCTTTGTTTATCTCATCTTTATGTCCATCTGTTTATGTCATCTTTGATTTCTTTCATTAGTGTCTTATAATTTTCGGTATACAGTCCTTTTGTCTCCTTAGGTAAGTTTATTCCTAGATATTTAATTCTTTTTTTTGCAGTGGTGAATGGGACTGATTCCTTAATTTCTCTGATTTTTCATTGTTAGTAAATAGAAATACAAGTGATTTCTGTGGTATTGATTTTGTATCCTGCAACTTTGCTAAATTCACTGATTAGCTCTAGTAATTTTCTGATAACTATCTTTAGGGTTTTCTATGTATAGGATCATGTCACCTGCAAACAGTGAGAGCTTTACTTCTTTTCCAGTCTGGATTCCTTTTATTTTTCTTCTCTGACTGCTATAGCTAGGACTTCCAGAACTATGTTGAATAATAGCGGTGAAGGTGGACACCCTTGTCTTGTTCCTGATCTTAGGGGGAATGCTTTCAGTTTTTCACCATTGAGAATAATGTTTGCTGTAGGTTGATCATATATGGCCTTTACTATTTTGAGGTAGGTTCCTTCTATGCCCATTTTTTGAAGAGGTTTAATCATAAATGGGTGCTGAATTTTGTCAAAGGCTTTTTCTACACTATTAAGATGATCATATGGCTTTTCTTTCAATTTGTTAATATGGTGTGTCACATTGATTGATTTGCATATATTGAAGAATCCTTGCATCCCTGGAATAAACCCAACTTGATCATGGTGTATGAGCTTTTTGATGTGTTGCTGAATTCTGTTTGCTAAAATTTTTGTTGAGGATTTTTGCATCTAGTTCATCAGTGATATTGGCCTGTAGTTTTCTTTTTTTATGCTTTTGTTATCAGGGTGATGGTGGCCTCGTAGAATGAGTTTGGAAGTATTCCTTCCTCTGCAGTTTTTTGAAAGAGTTCTAGGATAGGCATTAGCTCTTCTCTAAATGTTTGATAGAATTCTCCTGTGAAGCCATCTGGTCCTGGGCTTTTGTTTTCTGGGAGATTTTTGATCACAGCTTCAATTTCAGTGCTTGTAACTGGGTTGTTCATAATTTCTATTTCTTCCTGGTTCAGTCTTGGAAGATTGAACTTTTCTAAGAATCTGTTCATTTCTTCCACATTATCCATTTTATTGCCATAGAGTTGTTCATAATAGTCTCTTATAATCCTCTGTATTTCTTCATTGTCTATTGTAACCTCTCCTTTTTCATTTTTAATCTTGTTGATTTGATTCTTTTCTCTTTTTTCTTGATGAGTCTGGCTAAAGGCTTGTCAATTTTGTTTATCTTCTCAAAGAACCAGCTTTTAGTTTTATTAATCTCTACTGTTGCTTCTTTGATTTCTTTTTCATCTATTTCTGCTCAGATCTTTATGATTTCTTTCCTTCTACTATTTTGGGGGGGTTGTCCTTCTTTTTCTAATTGTTTTGGGTGTAAAATTAGGTTGTCTATTCGATGTTTTTATTGTTTCTTGAGGTAAGATTACATTGCTATAAACTTCCTTCTTAGAACTACTTTCGCTGCATCCCATTGGTTTTGAGTTGTTGGGTTTTCCTTGCCATTTGTTTCTAGAAATTTTCTGATTTCCCTTTTGATTTCTTCAGTAACCTGTTGGTTATTTAGGAACATGTTTAATCTCCATGTCTTTGTGTCTCTTACAGTTTTTTTCTTGTAATTGATATCTAGTCTCATACCATTGTGGTTAGGGAAGATGCTTGATATGATTTCAATTTTCTTAAGTTTACTGAGGTTTGATTTGTGACCCAAGATGTGGTCTATCATGGAGAATGTTCCATGTACACTTGAGAAGAAGGTATATCATTCTGCATTCGGATGGAATGTCCTGAAGATATCCTTCTCATCTAATGTACCGTTTAAGACTTGTGTTTCCTTATTTTCTGTTTTGATGATCTGTCCATTGGTGTGAGTGGGGTGTTAAAGTCTCCTACTATTATTGTGTTACTGTCAATTTCTCCTTTTATGTCTGTGTTTGTCTTATGTATTGAGGTGCTCCTATGTTGGGTGCATAGATATTTACAATTGCTGTGTCTTCCTCTTGGATTGATCCCTTGATCATTATGTAGTGTCCTTTCTTATCTCTTGTAATATTCTTTATTTTAAGGTCTATTTTGTCTGATATGAGAATTGCTACTCCAGCTTTCTTTTCCTCACTATTTGTATGGAATATATTTTTCCATACTCTCACTTTCAGCCTATATGTGTCTTTAGGTCTGAAGTGGGTTTCTTGTAGACAGCATATATATGGGTCTTGTTTTTGTATCCATTCAGCCCGTCTGTGTCTTTTGGTTGGAGCATTTAATCCATTTACATTTAAAGTAATTATTGATATATATGTTCCTATTGCCATTTTCTTAATTGTTTGGGGTTGATTTTGTAGATTTTTTTTCTTCTCTTGTATTTCTTAACTGTATAAGTCCTTTTAACATTGTTGTAAAGCTGGTTTGGTGGTACTGAATTCTCTTAACTTTTGCTTGTCTGAAAACCTTTTTATTTCTCCATCAATTTTGAATGAGATCTTGCTGGGTACAGTAATCTTGATTGTAGATTTTTCCCTTTCAGTACTTTAAGTATATCCTGCCATTCCCTTATGGCCTGAAGAGTTTCTGCTGAAAGATCAGCTGTTAAGCATATGGGGTTTCCCTTGTATGGGGTTCTCCCTTGCTGCTTTTAATATTCTTTCTTTGTGTTTAGTCTTTGTTAGTTTAATTAGTATTTGTCTTGGTGTTTCTCCTTGGGTTTATCCTGTATGGGACTCTTTGTGCCTCTTAGACTTGATTGACTATTTCCTTTTCCATGTTGGGGAAATTTTCAACTATAATCTCTTCAAAAACTTTCTCATACTCTTTTTCTCTTTTTTTTCTGGGACCCCTATAATTTGAATGTTGGTGCATTTGATATTGTCCCAGAGGTCTCTGAGACTGTCCTCAGTTCTTTTCATTCTTTTTACTTTATTCTGCTCTTCAGAAGTTATTTCCACCATTTTATCTTCCAGCTCACTGATTCATTCTTCTGCTTCAGATATTCTGCTATTGATTCCTTCCAGAGTATTTTTTATTTCAGTAATTGTGTTGTTTGTCTCTATGTTTATTCTTTAATTCTTCTAGGTCTTTATTAATTGATTCCTGCATTTTCTCCATTTTGTTTTCAAGGTTTTTGACCATCTCTACTATCATTATTCTGAATTCTTTTTCAGGTAGTTTGCCTATTCCCTCTTCATTTATTTGGACTTCTGTGTTCCCAGTTTGTTTCTTCATTTGTGTAGTATTTCTCTGCCTTTTCATTATTTTGTTTAACTTACTGTGTTTGAGGTCTCCTTTTCCCAGGCTTCAAGGTTGAATTCTTTCTTCCTTTTGGTTTCTGCCCTCCTAAGGTTGGTCCAGTGGTTTGTGCAAGCTTTGTATAGCGTGAGATTTGTGCTGAGTTTTTGTTTGTTTGTTTTTCCTCTGATGGGCGAAGATGAGTGAGATGGTAATCCTGTCTGCTGATGACTGGGTTTATATTTTTGTTTTGTTTGTTGTTTAGATGAGGCATCCTGCACAGGGTACTACTGGTGGTTGGGTGGTGCTGGGTCTTGTATTCAAGCGGTTTCCTTTGTGTGAGTTCTCACTATTTGATACTCCCTAGGGTTAGTTCTCTGGCAGTCTAGGGTCTTAGAGTCAGTATTTCCACCGTAAAGGCTCAGAGCTTGATCTCCTGTGTCACAAAGTAATTTAGTGGAAGAGATGAAATGGGCACCCAGCTCTCAATTTTCAATCCAGAGATCGTTTTCACTACACAGGATCCCCTTAGAAGAGCCATTGATTCTCTATCTTTTTCAGAGCACTGGAGGAAGAGACAGTCAACACTCAGGAGTAAGAAGAAAAGTAACAATTTCACAAATCCATAGTAGCCGTAAGAATGTGACACTTTAGACTCCAAGGGAGCCCCAAAAACATCAATGTATTTTTAAATAAAGAATAATACAAAGTCGAAAGCATGGTTAGGGCATTGGTCTTCTGATTCACAGATGCTAAAATGATGGTATTTTCCTTAGACTGATTTGCCTTGGAAACATTAATGAAAGACTGTAATCCCCAGGATTAGAGTAGGTTATGGCCCTAGTAATTGTTTGGCTGTGCAGTGCTTCATACACTGACTGGAGAACCAGTTCTCCACTACAAAGGAAAACACAACCAAAGCATTTAGTCAAGTAGAGCCTCAAAAATATCATCCAGGGACTTCCCTTATGGTCCAGTGGCTAAGGTTTTGCACTCCAATGCAGGGGCCCAGGTTCAATCCCTGATCAGGGAGCTAGATCCAACATGCCACAACGGAAAGATCCTGCAACTAAGGCCCCAGCATAGCCAAATAAAAACAGATTTTAAAGCCTTAAAAAAATATCATCCAGCTGAGCATTTCCTTACTGGCCCCTTTCTCTGTTCATCTTGGAAACTTTTCCTCAGGGTATCGTTGCTTGGATCTGAGTAGTTTATGAGTAGAGAAACAAACTGATCACAGGCTCTCAATATGAAATTCGAGTGCTTTCAT
The DNA here is from genome assembly GCA_006410935.1 of Redunca redunca. Classification (NCBI taxonomy): domain Eukaryota; kingdom Metazoa; phylum Chordata; class Mammalia; order Artiodactyla; family Bovidae; genus Redunca; species Redunca redunca. Next base: position 154,368 of record SJYQ01003368.1, on the reverse strand, counting down.
TTCTGTCAGGTAGATGGCATTCTGGGAACTGTAGTTCAAAATAATTAGTCAAAGCCTTGCCTTAAAACCAAGCGAAATCTCTTTCTTCTTGCTTTTGTGGGCAACCATTTTAAAAGCTGCCTGCCGAGTCACTTGAGCTCTACTCTTGTGTTTTGATGTTACTAGAACTTCCTCAAAGCATTAACTCCCTTGTACCTCAGCAAAGTCAAGCCTCAGCTCAATGTATATGGATTAGAAAAACCTTTTACTTAATAGAAATTGGAGCAGCATTGACTGCAGTGAATGAATCAAGAGTGGAAGGAGGATCTTCACGTGATAATCCTTAAACCCCACTCCAGAACTAGCCTTATGACACTCGGCACTCAGGGAAAAGGAGATCAATGTAATTCTTAGAGCATTAGAAATAACCTCTTCAGCCCTGCGGCCCTCTGAAACCTCATAGGTTAAAAAAAAAAAAAAATCAGAGAGCAGCAATACAGTAACTGGTATATGTATTTGATAAGGTTTTATTTACTAAAATACCTCAATAAAATTAGCTACTATTTGGAGGACCATTTGCTTGATATATACTATCTCATTTATCACAACAAGAGGCTCTTAGACAAATGTTGCAGATGGGGAACCAAGGCTCTGAAAGTTTTGCTAGGTGTATGTAGCTACTAAGTGGCCGAGACAGAAATTGAACTGAACGAACTGTCTTCTAACTCCAAAGTCTGTGTCTCCAGTTGTATGTATCTGGATAGGTGATCAAGGACTGATCTAGTCAAGAACTCAGTTTTGCTCTCTATCAGAAATTAAAGCTGTAACAGCTTCAATATGGACCAAACTGAGGCCAGATTAAATATGCATGCAAAATGATAAATTTTAGTTAAGTAATACAAATCCATAACAGATCCTGTGTCCTCAGAACACAATAAACATTGATGGTGTTTTACTTTTGGGCAGGAGGATCATTTGTTGTTCACTCAGTCGTGTCCAACTCTTTGTGACCCCATAGACTGCAGCACACCAGGCTTCCCTGTCCTTCACCACCTCCCAGAGCTTGCTCAGATTCACATCCATCGAGGATCCATACAGTAGCCTGTATTCCCCAGCAACTCTCCTGGAAAACAGTGTTTTCCTTCAGTGAAGGCTCTCTCATCACCTGGGATGCAGAGCCCTCACCAAGTATCTCCCATCCTGTTTAACAGACCACCTTGTGCCAGAAATTACTGGGTGGAAGACAGGTGAGGGAAGGTATTCTTAGATAACTTGAATACTCAGAATTGACTGAAAGTAAGAAAAGGACTCAGGAATAATCATCTGCATTTTTGTGGTAGTATATATTTTTTCCTCTCAAAAGCTTTCACATATATATATGAAATATGTAGTCTTTATATATAAATATGTAGTGTGTGTGTGTGTGTGTGTGTATAGTTGACCCTTGAACAAAATGAATTTGAACTGAATGGGTTCACTCACATGAGGATTTTTTGTTAATAAATAGTACCACAGTAGTACAAAACCCACAGTTGGTTGAATTACTGGATGTGGTACCGTGGATACAGAGGGTGGGTCCTGCCACTTGAGCATCCACAGAATTTGGTATTCTCAGCATGTCCTGGAACCAATCCCTCAGACATACCAGGGATGACTGTGTGTTGTCTCCAATTAACAATACAAGAATCAAGAGAAGCACTGAATGGTGATTTCTAGGACTTAAATATTAGTATGGGATAAGCAAAACCAAAAGTAGGTAGAGAGACTTAGTAAAAACCCAAACTCAGAATTTTAACTTCCCCCTCCAATTTTGCACATTAAGATATATTTGAGCTGATGAGAGATTACTTCCTCTCATACGTGTCATAGAGATTTATTTCTCTCCCTCTGGTTGGGAGAGTAAAGAAACTTGAGGCTAAGTGTAATATTCTAGTTTTATCAAGAACATTCTGAGAGCTTCAAGGCATCAACTTTCATTCCTGTTGGTTTCTAGTAACATTCATCCATGTTAATTTATGTTGTCTTGATGAGATTTTCCATTTAAGGTCATTGGCCGGCCAACCTCTTCAAATGCATTCTACTCTGTACCCAAGGGCTTCCCGGGCGGCTCAGTGGTAAAGAGTCTGCCTGCCGGTGCAGGAGATGCAAGAGACGCAGGTTTGATTGCTGAGTGGGGAAGATCCTCTTGGAGAAGGAATTGGCAACCCACTCCAGTGTTGTTGCCTGGGAAATCCCATGCAAAGAGGAGCCTGCCAGGCTACAGTCCATAATGTCGCAGAGAGTCAGACATAACTGAGCATGCATGCACAAATACCCAGTCCTATGGGGCTCACACAGTATTTGGCGATAGCTACTAGCATGTTGGTTATTTATTTCTGATCACATGGGTATCATCATATCAAAGAGACCTGCTGTCATAGGTATTGGTCACTGCTGTCTTATGTTCACTTGCTCACTAACTATGCAGCTTTCAAACCCTGACGCGCTCCTCAGAGCAGGCATTGTGCCATCGTGACAGACGAGCAGTCAGAGGAGGAAGTGAAGTGTGTGCGTGGGCATGAATCGTGTCCATTAGAGGCACAGTCGCCGCCAGAAATGCTAATGCTACCGTGACTCCTGGGGTTTTATTGCCCTCAGAGACGACCATGAGTTCCTTTCCAGCTTATTTCCAAATGGGGATGCATTACTGTGTTAAAATAAGTAAATAAACAGTGAGTTCGAAACCTCACCATGTGTTATGGAAATTTATATCACCTACAGTCCTGCCAGTTTATCAAGAGGAAGACTGTAACCAAGTAACCGAGCAGATAAGTTTAATTGACAACCTTCACTGTATTCATCTGTTTCTACTCCCTGACAAATTTGGAAATGTGGAAATCTTTGGTTACTATAATTTTTTAATGGATTGAATTTAAAATTTTTCCCCAACCCCTAGATACATTGGTGAGTTTCCCATGATAGGCCCAATTCAGTTTTTAAAATGGTGGATTCTTAGAGATGTTTGGTCTTTTAAAGATCAGCCTATCCCTTACTTATTAATAAAAGGTGGAGCCTGAGGCCTAGAGTGGATAAGAAACTTACCCAAGTTCACATAACTGCTCAATGGCAAAATCTGGACTAGGGCTCAGGTGTCAAGGCCTCTCCAGTGCTCTTCCCATGACATCACAGCTACCTTGCAATTCCAATGCCATTAGTATCTGGCAGTTAAAATATAAGAGAGGACTTCCCTGGTGGTCCAGTGGTTAATATCTTGCCTTCCAATGCAAGGGATGTGGGTTCCATCTCTGGTCAGTGGAGCTAAGATGCCACATGGCAAAAAAAATATATATATATATATATATATATATATATATATATATATATATATAACAATATTGTAACAAATTCAATCTAGACTTTAAAAATGGTATGTGTGTGCTCAGTTGTATGACTCTCTACAATCCCATGGACTGTACCCCACCAGGCTCCTCTGTCCATGGAACTTTCCAGGCAAGAATACTGGAGTGGATTTTCTTAAAAATGGTCCACATCAAAAAAAAAAAAATCTTAAAAAAGTACAAGAAACTAGCACCTGGAAGTGCTGTCAGTCTGGGTCTCTGCCTTTTAGCCACTGTTTCTGGAGAATGAAAAGAACTCCCGAGCTTTCCACAGAAAATGTCTGGCAGAAGCATTGTAAACTCTCACTGAAGGAGGGGAATTCTGTTTCTAAATATGTTCTGTGTCATACAGCATTTCCCTGGTGAGGATGCAGCCTGTGTTTCATGTAAGATAATCTTAATGGAAACGAGGTACTGGAATTTCACATTGCAATTACTAGCATGCCCTCTTAAGATAATTTATTTTAACTCAGAGATTGTCCATGAATCAACACTAGTACTAATAAGAACCTGGTTCAAATATTTGGTTTTTTGCAGCCAAAAGCTGTTGTCAAAAAAGGAAGACTTTGGTTGGAATTATCCAAACGGTATGACTGCAGTCAACAAAATTCACCAGATAACAATCCAACCCCTTCACTTGTGGATAGTCTTTGGCCTTTGGTTCATTAAACTACTTTTCTTCTATTAAAATGTTTAATTTTTTTAGCAGAATAAATACCTGCATTAGATGAAATTTTCTGGGTTGTAAATAGCCTTCTCAAAGGATTTCAATATACTTGTGGAACCTTTTTGTTTCATACTTGCAAAAGTAATTTTTTTGATCCTTTGGATTTATTTCATTTTATTTACTTAAAAGCTGTTGATAAAAAGATTAAGATGAGCACCGAATTCAGAAATCCTTGGAAGCAATTGTCAATTTTATTGCTCCTTAAAGAAGCATTAAAAACTGTACACTTAAACAGAAATTGAATTTGCTGTTCATATCCATAAAAGATTTAATGGCATATAAATTGGGAATAATTGTTCTGTTTAAAAGGATTAAATTAAGCCTAAATCAATAATAACATGTGCAGTTTCAATTTAACTGCCTACTTAAAATAAAGTGGCAAAGAAATAACTGCTAAATGATTAATAGCAATGCTTTTATTCACCTCCTTGACAGGCAAAATGGCCAGTTATTGAATATTTTATTATGAGTGCAAAGGATGTTAATTGTACCAGAAACATGCTCTAATTTTAGTAAATTTTTGATTGAATACTAAACTGAACACGAAGCTCTTCGTCAAATGGAGATTTGATTTTATTTGGACTGAAGTTGTCATAGTCAGTGCTCAAATGTGGTCCATTAGAGACAGCAAATAGGATGGCATATGCCTAGGAGACCGCCCTCCCCTTCCTCTCTGCATCCATCTCTAACCTGGGCATCTGAAGGGCAGACCTGGCATCTGTTGTCTGAATGGCAACAAAAGCATTGTGTACTCATTGTCTAACCTCCCTATCCAATGGGGAGAAAACAAGGTGTGTGTTTTGTGTGCACATGATTACCAATGAAGGAGCACTTCACACTCATTTTGTTCCAGTGTGTTGACCTGGACCACACAACACAATGGAGCATCTCAGCACACAAGCTCAGAACAATGGGCTTCTTTAGTATCATGTTCTATTTCAACCATCAGATTTGTTTCCGTGAAGTATTACAGCTTTTCACGCTCCTGAGTTTGCAAAACATAACCTCCCATTTGTCGCTACATATGGTTTCCATCAAAAGGAAGAGAAGGGGGCATGTTTAAAGATAGTCATTGTAGGTGTACGCGGTACAGTGTAATTAAAGCTCTTAGAAGAGCCACATTTTCTGATTCTAATCTTGTAAATACACATTATTAGAGTGTCTCTTCAAACGATTGGTTCAAAAATATCTTTCATAGCCCTAGCAACTCAGTATGTCTGATTTGTTTCAATTCAAACCTTCTGAATTCTCCAGGTTTCACTCAAAACTCCCGTCTTTTCCAGGGTGTGTGATGCTGCTTCTGAGGGCAGTGTCTGATGGCAATTTGTTGAGGCTAGAAATTATATCTCCTTCTGAAAGTCTAAAATGTTTGAATTCTCCCAGTTTTATCTTCCTCATCATCTCTCAGCAGTGCCTAAAATTTCTCATCGTGTGGAAACACAGACATTTCTTCATCCCATTTTCCTAAATGACAGTTCATGATGCCTAGTTCTTGGGGAAAAAAATTTAAATTTTTTTTTTTAAGAGAGTGTATTCATTCTTACAGGCCACTAAGGTGCCACTTAGTGCATCACAAGACAACACTGTGTCCTGGAGATAACTTAGGCCTTAGGGAGAAAGGAATCCCTTAAGATCCAATCAGCAGGAAGCCCAAGACACACCAGTGTCGTGTCATGTGACAGGACGCAACACACAGCAACAGACACCAGTGACGGAGCCTGTTGGCACGCGCTTTCATAGCAGACCCTTCCTGGGACCTCCCTTACTCTGTGCCAAGAACATAGTTCTAGGGACTCCCCCAGTGGTCCAGTAATTAAGAATCTGCCTTGCAATATAGGGATGCAGGTTTGATCCCTAGTCAAGGAACTAAGATCCCACATGCACGGGACAACTAAGCCCTCAAGCCACAGCTAGAGAGAAGCCCGCGTGCCACAATGAAGATCCCGTGTGCCGCAACTATGACCCCACACAACCAAATGAATATTTTTTAAAAGCAAACACAGAAAATAAGAAGATTATATCTTAAAAAAGAACATAGTTCTCAGCATGTATATGTATACAAATGTGCTTAATACTCTCAATGACTATGAAGTAGGTACTATTATCCTTTTTTTTAGGTAAGTTCTATTCACATCCTCATTTTATTGATGAGGAAACTGAAGCACAGAGAAGTACAATAACTTGCCCACACTCCCACACTAACTGGCAGCACGAGGAATTCAGAGCAGGCAATCTGATCCTCACTCTCCAAACCTCAGTTTCTTCATCTATTACATGGGCATAATAGTGACACCTCCCCATAGGGTTGCTCTGAGGTTAAAAATGGAGATTCATTATAAGCTTTCCCTAGATCAGCACGCCATAATATGTTCTATCTTCCCAAAGCCAGCACTCTACAACCCACCGTAGGAAAGCGGTGGGCCAGTGGGCCCCGATAAGATGCGTCACTTTAATAGAATTTGTCTTTTAATTTTTGAGTCTTCATTGCTGCGCGGGCTCTTCTCTGGTTGTGGATAGCAGGGACTACGCTCTAGTTGCGGTGCTTATGCTTCCGTTTGCGGTGGCTTCTCTGGTTGGGGAGCACAAGCTCTAGGCTCACGTGCCTCACTGGTTTCAGCCCACGGGCTCAGTAGTTGCTGCTCCCAGGCTCTAGAGCACAGGCTCAACAGTTGTGGTGCACGGGCTTAGTTGCTCCACAGCATGTGGGATCTTCCTGGACTAGAGACTGAACCCCTATCTCCTGCATTGGCAGGCTGATTCTTTACCACTGAGCCACCAGGGAGGCCCAGATGTATCACTTTGAAGGTTGCCAAGCCCTGCTTTAAACAGTGCAAACAAGAAGACTACTTGTTCTAAAACTTTCCCCCTAAAACCGTATATAAGCCGTAGATAACCGTAGATAAGCCCTTTGAATACCGCATCACTGTGCCTATCCAAATATATCTGTCTTACTTTGTTCTCTAATTGAGTGATTTTGCTAAATTAAATCCAAACTTTCAAGTTAATGGAGTTAAGCCATACCCTTCACGGAATTTACAAAGCCCTACAAAATTTCACCTTGGCTTAACCCTGAGCTTCACTCCTCAACCGTCCCCACTCCCACCCTGCACTTTATCCTGCAGAATTTGTCCTTTGAAAGCCCCATGTTGTCTCGCCCCTCTGTCCCTTTTTACAAGTTGCTTCCTCAGCCTGGCTTAGACTCTCTGCCCTTCTTAGCCTTCGGTATCAGCTAAGCCATCAGTGCCTTCAGAAATCTTCCCTTTCTCCCAAGTTAGGACTGGATGTCCCTCCTGAGTCCTGATTGACCCTGTTCTGCTTGGTGCACTCATGACTCCAGTTGTAAATCGCTCATTTCCTGGTCTGTATCCCCAACTGAGCTCACCACCCTTTCCCTCTAACTTGTGTGGGGATGTGCAAGTCGTGTACAACTCTTTGTAAACCCATGGACTGTAGATCACCAGGCTCCTCTGTCCATGGAATTTTCCAGGCAAGAATACTAGAGTGACTTGCCATTTCCTATTCCAGGGGATCTTCCCAACCCAGGGATCGAACATCTCCTGCATTGACAGGTGTGTTCTTGCCCACTAGCACCACCTCCCCCTAACTTAGTACGTGCTCAATAAACATCTATAGAATCACTGAACAAGCAAATGCATAAGCAAAGTTAAATTCTGTTGAATCAAGTGAATGAATGAATGAGGACAGTTAAACTCACATTTTCCTTTGAATATATCATAGATGTGGGAAAATGGCACATTTCTTCATTAAAAAAAAATACTTTGTATCTTTATTTACTTGAATCTTTTCATCTTTTCTTCCCCATCTAAACAACCATTGCTGAACCTTATACTGATGCAGCACAAAATAAGCCCTAAAGTCATTCACTGGTTTGGTCCAAAGAAAACAGCTCTTCTGCAAGTTTAAATACTAATTTACTACTGTTGGGTTTTTAAAAAATATATAAATATCTAATATCCAGTTATTGATTCAAGCATCACATTTTACCTCTTCTGTCCATAGCACAGGGCAGAGGTTAGGGAAAGGAAGGCCAGCCCTCAGTCCCCGCTGCCCAGGACCTGACCTAGGTGAGGAGACACAGTTGCCATGGTGAACAGTGAACTAAGCACAAATACAGCACATGGATTTAGCTACATTGTCTCACCTGGATTTTATGCAATCTTGAAAAATAAACAGAACAAATATAACTGATCCCTAACTTAAGGATTAGAGAAACCGGCTCAGAGATGAAATGGTCTACCAACTGAGGCACAGACAGGGAGTGACGGACCCAGGACTTGAGCCCAGGTCTGTCTGGTCCCAAGTCCAGATTATGCCCTGCCAGACCAACCCCTGCCCCTGGGACAGTAGGGGGCATCGCACAGAGAGACCTCCTCAAAGCCCCAGAGGCAGGTTGCCCTGTGGAGTTTCAGGAGTGAGAGTCACACGGTTTGAGTTCAGTTTCCTGACAATCATGGACCATCCATCCAGGCGCTTTGCTGGAGGAGAATATCATTTTTCTTCCCTCAGTGGAAAAGGAAGAGCAGTCCGTCCCAATAAGTTTTCCATCTTAACATGTGAACTACAGATTCAGAGTGACAAGGGGAACTCCCCGGCAGTGCAGTGGGTTAGAACTCAGGACTTACACCATTGTGGCCCAGGTTCAGTCCTGGATCGGGGAACTGACATCCCGTCCAGCAAGCCTTGCATCATGGTTTTAAAAAAAAAAAAAAAGGACACTAAAAATTCAAAGTGACAATTTAGCAAGATATGGAAGTTGGGGCTTTCTGCTCTAGTTTCTGCTTACATCAAATCAAAGAAATCTAGGTTCACATTAAGAAGACTAAATTAGCATTAGGGGCACCATTAGTTTGTTTACCCAGCATAAAATTATGTCCTCTGTAAACGGGAATATCAAATAGCATAAAAAGCCCAGATGATTTACATTTTCTTTTTGATTAGAGGATTGCATCTACTGTACTCAAGGAAAATCTCTCCCATTTAGCTTTTGAAGATCAAAGAGGCCATTAAATATGCCCATATTACCAGCATTTTTTTTCCCTTTTTTGATTAAGACTAGGAGGTACTTTACAAATTGAGATTGTCATAGGGAAAAAGGGAGGACTTGATTTGAGGTCATATGTACTGATTATGGACCCATTCATATGGACCAGGCAGGACCCTATGCTTAACCTTTTATTCATATAGGGCTTTTCTACACCTTAAAACACATGCTGACCTGTCTACTGAGTTTTGTGTATACAGACCTGACCCAGAGAATATGAGCTGAGAGCTTTCCAAGGCATTGTCTGATCCCAAATGTGAGGGATCTTCCCATAGCATATTTGAAAAAAAAAGACAAAATGAAGCGATGAATAAAAATCACTGATACAGGAGGATGAACCTGTGTAGGTGTTCAGCTGGCATAAATCCTGCTTTTCTCCCACAAAAGATGCAGACTGAGTCGTTGTCCAGGCAACGGTCAAATTTCCCTTCCTTGATAAACAGCTAAATGTGTATATCACCAGCTAAGTGTGGAATCCATTTTATCCTCAGCAGCTTATTACTTATGCAACTTATGATGTCTCTAAGTAATAGCATTCCTCGCACCAAGATGATTTCACTGGTTTAACGTTACAGACATTGGTTTTCCAGCATTTAGAAATGAACCATCCCCCTTTTCTATTCCATATTTCAATGAACTTAGATAATGACGACTTTTTGCCCTTATGTGTAGTGTGTAGGCCTAGTCTGAGCCTGAGATGTGTCTTTCCCATGTTATATAGTAAAAAGGAAAATTGTAAGAGAAATATGGAGATTGATGTCGAGTAAGATGGTCAGCTGAAGAGAATGAGTAATCTGTTTGGATGAAGGACTTGACGTTTCTTTTCTGCTCTGGGCAGCCAACAACCCACAGAAGACAAATACTCACACCTCCGATACGATCCAAACTGGAAGAGTAAGAAGGAGGAGGGGAAGTTGTTGCCTGTGGAAGCGGTGCAGGAGTCCGTGGACAGCTCTACAGAAAACCCACTCTACCCTTCCAAGCAGCCTTCGATGGACCCCTCAGGGAGGAAAGGTGAACAGACGCGCCCACGGAGCACAGCCTCCTTACTCGGGAGTGAATTCGTAAGCCCGAACTACGAGCTCAGCACCCACCGCAATGAACCGTTTTCCGTGCTGAGTGACAGCGACCCTGAGGAGAAGTCCAGCAACCTCTCTCAGTACTTGAAGAGTTCAAGTTCACGCAGCGGGGCATTCCTGCCAGGATCACGTGGGCCTCGGCGAAGGAAGTCCAACCAGTATTTTGTGGAAAAGAACAAGCTGACTTTGGGGTTACCCACTCCAAGAATGGACTCTTATCTTCAACTTCACAATAAAAAAAGGGGGGAAGGTCACCTAGAACAGGTATGTAGCAACTTCTTAAAAATCTCTTCCGGGCACTAGACTGGAATTTGCCTCTGTCTGAAATAGCTGGGTATCACTTCCTTTGGGGTGGCGATGTCATTGTAAGCACCTGGCTGAGTAAAACAAACCACCCTGTACCTTGCCCCTCTTTGAAGAATTGGGGGGATTATTCCACAAATTCTTAAAAGCAAAATAGAAGTCATTAATGGCTTGCAGTGCTGTAATTCAATTATTAGACCCAAAATGTTTCCATCCAAGGAACCTTAGGTTTTTCTTTTTTTTTTTTTTTTTAACTATAAACTCCATTAGATAAATTACAGAGCTGAGGGTTTGGTCCTCTGTGTTGGCTGCCTTTGTTCCCACAAAAGCACTGGTCTTCAATCCTATTAAATCCCTCTAGTACATTGGAGGTGACATGACACACTCATATCAGGAACAGCAACTGACAGAAGTGATTCTCAGCTCAGATTCTGTATGTGTGTGTGTGTGTGTGTGTGTGTGTGGAGAAGGTAAGGGCAACCCTCTCCAGTATTCTTGCCTAGAGAATCCTGTGGACAGAGGAGTCTGGTGGGTTGCTGTCCATAGGATCGCACAGAGTCGGACACAACTGAAGTGACTTTGCATGTATGCAATGGAGAAGGAAATGGCATCCCACTCCAGTATTCTTGCCTGGAGAATCCCAGGGATGGAGGAGCCTGTTGGTCTGCCGTCTGCGGGGTCGCACAGAGTCAGGCACAACTGAAGCGACTTCAGTTCAGTTCAGTCGCTCAGTTGTGTCCAACTCTTTGCGACCCCATGAACCACAGCATGCCAGGCCTCCCTGTCCATCACCAACTCCTGGAGTCCACCCAAACCCATGTCCATCAAGTCGGTGATGCCATCCAGCCATCTCCTCCTCTGTCGCCCCTTTCTCCTCCTGCCCTCAATCTTTCCCAGCATCAGGGGCTTTTCAAATGAGTACTGGAGTGCCCTGCCATTTCCTTCTCCAGAGGATCTTCCCAACCCAGGGATTGAACCTGGGTCTCCCACATTGCAGACAGATGCTTTACTGTCTGAGCCACCAGGGAAGCTTTTATATATATGTGTATATATATATATATGTGTGTGTGTGTGTGTATATATATGTGTGTGTGTGTATATATATATATATAGGATGGTAGCGCAAGGACAGCAGGGTACAACATGGGTATTTTAATTATTATTATCCAGGTGATTCTATTATCTTTCCAATTCCCATTGATAATCATTGTACTGTCTTTTAACCTATGCAAATGATGTGATATGATTATAAAGTTTAGTCTCTCTGTCTATAAAATTGGAATAATAGTATGTCCCCTCCCTTTCTCATCTGATCATTTTGAGGGTTTATTCTACCCCAAATGATGGATTCAAGACCTATTGGAGCCAGTAAACTTAGCTCTATTTCATGGACGCACATAAAGCTCACCTCCCAGGGGACATGTTTGTGGACGTGGAGAATAGAATGGCTGGATCAGTGCATCCACAACCCTTATTGGGGAAACAGCTTGAAATTCATCACCCAACAATGTGGGATCATTTTCAAACATGAAGGAGAGCTTGTTTTATTAAATAGGGATGCCCTTGGGGCTTTCTAGGTGGTGCTAATGGTAAAGAATCTGCCTGCCAATGCAGGAGACGCAGCTTCGATCCCTGGGTGAGGAAAATCCCCTGGAGTAGTAAATGGCAACCCACTCCAGTATTCTTGCCTGGACAATTCCATAGACAGAGGAGCCTGGAGGTCCATGGGGCCAAGGGGAGTCAGACATGACTCAGCCACTAAGCGTGTGCACGCACACATACACACACGCACATACGCACACACACAGGTATGCTTTTAGTTCAGTTCAGTCGCTCAGTCGTGAATCGCAGCACACCAGGCCTCCCTGTCCATCACCAACTCCTGAAGTTCACTCAGACTCACGTCCATTGAGTCAGTGATGCCATCCAGCGATCTCATCCTGGGTCGTCCCCTTCTCCTCCTGCCCCCAATCCCTCCCAGCATCAGAGTCTTTTCCAATGAGTTCCTATTCAAATTCAAACTGGTATTATTTAGGGTACTTTGACCTGTTGTAACCTGTGAGTATTTTCTGAAGGAACAAGAGAAAGTGAACATTTGTGATTTTTTTCTTAACTGAGGAAACTCTGTCTATGGTCTTAAAATATTATGTCAGATCCTTGCCTTTGTAACTGAAAATAAAACAAAGGAGTGGATATACATTTTTAGTTGATTATCGAAACAAATACTTAGCTGACTTCAAACAGAATTTTCAACATTTTTCACTCATTTCTAGTTGTGAATGTACTTTTCCATGAAACTTATGTGACATTTTAAATTTTGCTTGGTCACTCATTTTAAAATACAAATAAATTCTGTGAAAGCTGTTTATGGTCAATAATTTCTCCTGGACTAAGGCAATATTTTCCCTTTATTTTTAAATGTGTTCTCAAAAGAGAAGAGGCAAATAGTGAGGCAAAAAAGAATTAGTTATTATCTCCAATAATAAAACTGAAAAAAGGTTTATTTTAAGCTCCTTAATTGACTTAATTGCTAATTTTTCTTAATAGTTATAGCTTAATTTACAAACAATATCAGGGTGTGTTGATTTTCACTGGTTCCAAAGCATAATTTTCTTTCATCATGCCCAGGAGGAAACTTTAAAGCAGTTCAGGTTTGCCCAGTCTTTAAGCTCTTGAATTATTCTGTGAAATGGCCATGGATCTTTCCCTCCACTTTCTCCAGATTCAAACGTCTAAAGGCTGATTGCTAATTGTATTCAAAATTGTTTCTGCACCATTTTCCAACATACATTTCCTTCATTTTACTCCAATTCCTTAAAAAAAAAAAGATGCAAACTAGTTTGACCTAATAGTGATACACAGTAATAGGTGTAACTTTTTTTTGAATTATAGTCAGTAGCACAGAATAATGTGTTGCTTTCATTATTTATGTATGAAGTATGTGCAGGTCTTTCTGCCAGTACAGATTATATATTCTCTGATGGCAGGAACTATGCTTTGTACTCTTTTTAAGATCTTTTCTTTTTTTTGGATGTAGATCATTTAAGTCTTCACTGAATTTGTTACAGTACTGTTTTTGTTTTGTGCTTTGGTTTTTTGGCCGCAAGGCATGTGGGATCTTAGCTCACCAACCAGGGATCAAACCTGCACCCGCAGTATTGGAAGGTAAAGTCTTAACCACTGGACCAACAGGGAAGTCCCTGTACTTATCTTTAAATCTTATAGCCTAACATACTATCAGGGCTCGGTTACATATATGGGAAATAATATGTCCATCTTCTGTCACCTCCAAACTTTATTCTCTTTACTGTGATTTGAAGTTTATGTGGGAGAAATGGTATTTCTAGAACAGTGGTTTGAAATTCTGGCTGGATTCAATTGTGGGGGGCAGGGGAGCATGGTGGGGAGAATGTGATCCTCACTATCCAGACAAGTTTATATCTCTGGATGAGATCCTGAGCATCAATATTTTTAAAAAAGACCCTCAGTGGTTCTAACATGAAGCCAGGTTTGAGAAGCATTGTTCCACACTAGAGCAGTGGTTCTCATCCTTGGCTTCACATTGCAATCACCTGGAAAATGACAAGTGTCTTGGTTTCTGAGCCTGCAGCAACTGAAATTCTAATTTCGCTTTTCTAATTTCACAATTCTAGTTCTAAATTCTAATGCTTCACTTTGGAAGCACTGTGGAGCTTCCAAAGCTTGCCAGGTGATCCTAGTATCTCAGCAAGACTGAGAGTCGATGACCTAGAACAGTGATTCACAAATGTTAGGTGTATCACAATCATCCAGTTGTTGTTGTTCAGTTGCTCAACTGTGTCCAGCTCTTTGTGACCCCGTGGACTGCAGCACGCCAGACTTCCCTGTCCTCCACTATTTCCCAGAGTTTGCTCAAACTCATGTCCACTGAGTTGGTGATGCCACCCAAACATCCCATCCTCTGTCGTCCCCTTGTCCCCTTCTTGTCCTTCCTTTCCTCCTCTAGAATCATCTAGAGAGCTTGTTAAAGCAGCTTGCAGGACCTAACCCAGGGATTTCTGACCCATTAGGGGTAGGGTGGGGCCCAAGGGTTTGGATTTTTCTACATAATTGCCGAGTCCACCATTCTGCTACCAAGCCCACACTTTAAGAACCACTGATCTTCTTTCCTTCAAACCTCAAGGTATTTGTGTTTAAATATAGATTTTGATCCAGTAGGTCTAGAGTGAGACTCAAGAGTCTGCATTCCCATCAAACTCCCAGGTGATGCCAAGGGTGCTGGTCCCTGGATGACACAGAAAAAACATAAAGGGTTTTCCAGAAACCTACAGTAACAATTGTGTAAGTCCCTACTCATTGGCCCTTGATGTTTGCAATGGCTGAGGATGTGAGTTAAGAAGTTGGGGTGGCAGGTTTGGAGGCAGTTTTAGATTAAGTAGCATCTGTTTGGAAGGTTTTCATATTTGGAAATCTGTTTTCCCTATTCATTTCTTTGAAAGAGATGATAAACATCTTGCAACTAGAGATATTGAAAGGATAAATGATCTCTGTTGTTTAGTGCATGAATACATGTCAATTACCACTACACAGCCAAGAAAACCCATCATTTTGTTGCAAGTCTCTATGCCCAGTGAGTCAGACAGGGTCTTAAGCAGTATATTGTTATTTGGGAAGATTTGAAATTAAGTCTAAGAAGTTCACAATACAACATCCCAGTAAAAATGCCAACCCATTTAAAAAAAAAAAGGTTGAAAAGGTAATTATTAAGTTCACATAAGAAACAGGCAAGAATAATAGATACGGCAAAAGCCATCACACATCACAATATTGTAAAGTAAAGTATACAATTAAAATAAACAAATTTTTTTAAGAGTCGTGAAAGAATATAGCCCCACTAGATAACAGATTATACTTAAACCCTCAATAATTAAACAATAAAGTTTTGTTTAATGCATTTACAGACACATGGAACAGAAAGTCTAGAATTAGGACCAAATTAGTGTGAGAATATATGATCTGACATAATTATTTGATAAAGGCAAGACCTCAAATCTGTGACAAAATGATTAGTTCTCCAAGAAGACAACTGGATAGACCTTTGGGAAAAAATTAAGTTGTATACATACCCCATATCATATAACAACATAAATCCCAAGTGGGTCAAATATTTAATTTTTAGAAATTAAACCATTGTATACATATGGCTGATTTATACTGTAGTACAGCAGAAACTAACACAACATTGTAAAGAAAGTATACTCTAAAAAAAAAAAATTAAACCATAAAATACTAGAGGGAAAATAAGAAAATTCTCATATAACTTTGAAATTATTCAAAATCCAGAATCTACAAAACATAGATTAATTTGACTATACTTCCCCCTTGAGCAACATGGGTTTGATTGCACAGGTCTACTTACTTGTGGTTTTTTAAAAAATAAATAAATACTACAGTACTACACAATGTTTAGTTGGTTGAATTCAGAGCTACAGAACTGGAGATATGGAGGGCTGACTGTAAAATTATCCATGGATTTTCAACTGTATGGAGGGTCAATGCCCCTAACCCTCACTTTGTACAAGGGTAAACTGTATATAAATATCAAAAGCTTCTGCAAGAAAGAAAAGCATAAGAAAATTGATACAAAGAACTAGAAAAATATGTCTAATTCATGTCACAAAGTAATAGCTCTAATATGTAAAAAGCTCCTAGAAGTCAATAAGAAAGAGACCAATAGACAGTATCTTTTGTGAATACAAAAATTCACAAAATACAGTAATATATAGTTCACAGAAAAATTATACATGTGGCTATTAAACATATGAAAACATATCCAACTTTGGTCATTTAGGAGAAATGCAAATTAATACTATATTGGGATTCCATTTTTCATCTATAATTAAACCAATAAAATTCCCAATTTTTTATTAACCTCTGGGCAAAAAAAAAAGTACAATCAAGCTGGTGAGAGAATAAATTGAACTAACTAGTATGGAGGACAAGTTGCTAATATTCACTTAAAATACAAACACTACACACACTCCTGAGAAAGCAAAGCATAATGGCCAAGAATATAGGCTTTCAGGCCAGGTTGGTTAACACTGCCACCTACTAGCTGTCTGACCTTGGGCAGGCTGTGCAGCCTCTCTATGCCTTAGTTTTCCTCATCTTTACAATGGAGATGATAATAGTACCTTCCTTCCTCAAAGGATTATTAAAAAGATTAAGTGAATTAATATATGGAGAGTGCTTAACTTGATGCCTGGCTTATAGTGAATGCTATATAAGTGTTAGTAATTATTATTTTTTAAATTTGACCCAACATCTTCCTCTCCCAGGACTGTATCCTTGTTATATGTGTGCAGTTTTGAAACAACCCTGTACAACATCATTCATTTCATCCTTATTTGTAATAGCAAAAGATTTAGAAGGTACCCAGATGTCTATTATTTGGGAAATCTGTATTAAATTATGGTACATCCATATACCAGAGCATCCTATAGCTTTAAAAAAAAATAAAAGATGTTCCCCATGAACCATTATGGACAACTTCTCAGGATTTATTGTTACTAAGACAGAAGTTAAAGTTGTACAAAAGTGTACATAGTGCAAAAAAAGTGGGAGGAATAAAAATATACATATTTTCTTGAAATGCTTTTAAAATAGTGAGAAAGAATACTAGGTGGTTAATTGTAGAGGATGGGGCAGAAAAAGAGTGGGAGCACAATTCTTCACTTTCATGCCTTTACATATGTCTTACTTTTGAACCATGCTTATGTATTTGCAATATCTAGTGTTTTGTAGGAACCCTGGTACGTTTCTACTCCCTGATTGCTCAGGGTCACCTAAATTGCACTTCTGCTTGAAAATAATGGCTCAGAGTAGAACCACTGATTTTTTAAATTTGATTTCTCGATGATCTTTTCACCATTTTTCATAGATCTGTTTATCTTACATTAAAATGCACTGGAAAAATCACCTTTAGAATGCACTATGAGATCTCAGTCACATGATGTGCAAGGCAAGGAATTGATATAAAAACCAACACACGCTAGAGGGCACCTAAGTATCACAGTCAGCCAATACTTAGCTAGTGACTATTCAGTGCTTAGCCAGAGGTATTTGAAACTCACTAGAATTAAGTCAATTTATGATCTACCATTAAAGGAAATTGTCTCTTGAAAAGTGAGCTACCTTTCTATCTTGATTCTAAAGTGTGACTTTGAAGACTGATGAAGGTGAAATTTATTATGGGCTCAGAAACCAGCAGGAAGTGCTTTATACATGTTGTTCTGTCTTTCCCTTGTAATTTCTTCAAGAAATTACAGATACTTTGCAGCTTGCATATAGAAAGGTTATTCCATTACCTATGGCCTTCAAAACAATAAAGGTCCTTATGTAGAATCCACTGCCCATTCTGAGCATCCGCACATCTTTGAGGCTGTTGCTGAGGCAGCAGGTCACTCAACCAAATGTATCTTTATTGAGCACCAGCTGTATGCTAAGTACTCTCCTCAGTGCTAGTGATATCACAGGAAATAAGAGATGTAGAGGCCAGTCTTCAGGAAACTTATATCCAATCACCTGATGAGAAACATCTAACAAAATAATTTTGGGTCGGGATCAATACCTCAAAGCATATTGAGTCAACTTTCTTTAATAAAGGTATAACTGGGATGTTTAATGAGGTGCTTAGGGAAGCTTTCACTTTCTGAGATATGATTTGAGATGTGAATGGGTAAGAAAGAGAAGACTATGTAAGCCCTGGGCAAAGAGCTTTGGTGGGTCCCAGCCTTGGAAGGGGCTACACAATATAGTGAGAGAAGAGATGAAACCAAAACAGAACACTGGTTTGGGAGTCAGACTATCACAGGTTGGATGCTGGCTCTTCAATGTACTAGGTCATACCACTAACTAGATATTTGAGCAAATGACTCTTTAAACCTTAGCTTCTTCATCTGTTATAGGGGGTTCATTTCTGCCTTGGAGGGCTATTGGAAGAATTTATACAAAGCTCCTGACACGTGGCAGACAGTGAAGGGAAGCTGTTATTAAACGGGTCGTTCCTTAAGTCACGAGAAAGGAATCCACCCTGAAAACAGTTCCCCCTAAACGGTTTTGTTTTTTTTTCAGGCTACAGTGTTTGAAAATGAAAAGCATATGACTTCAGGTAGAGTAAGAACAAAATGTTACCAAAAGGATAACATCTGTAGACCCTAGCTTCCCAAGTGGTGCTAGTGGTAAAAGAACCCACCTGCCAATGCGGGAGACCAGTGAGGCTTCGATCCCTGGGTCGGGAATATCTCCTGGAGAAGGAAAAAGCAACCCACTCCAGTACTCTTGGCTGGAGAATCAGGTCAGAGGGGCCTGGCAAGCAACAGTCCACAGAATGACACAGAGTCAGACACGACTGAATGGACTTAGCACGCACACAAGACTCTAGCAGCCCATTCTATGATGTGACTCCCAAAAGACTGTCCACTAACCAGGCTGTCTCCTGAAGGTCCCCCCATCAATCAAACACTGCCCTGGGGATTACAGGACCCTATAGTCTTGTACTCGTTGGCAATATTTCTTTAAGAAGTTGCATTTGGCCTCAGTTAATGTTTCAAACATTTATACTTGGTGACAAAGAACTCAGTGAATATTTGACGCTTTGGTCTCGAAGTGCAATTTCGTATCACAGCTTTTGCAAATCTAACTTCTCCACTACTGGTCACAAGTGTTCTTCTTGGATACAAATTTGATCATATCAACCAGCTGTTCAATGAGGGTCCCTGTTAATTTCAAGATAAGAGTCAAACCCTCAGAGTGGTACTCGAGCCCTCTGTGACCTGGCCCCTTCTGCCAGTTTAGCCTCGTCCTTTGTCACTCCTCCTGCATCCTATGCTCCAGCCGTACTCTGGGAACTCACGGCTGCCTAACCCAGCGTTTCCCCTGGCCCTCTGTCCAAGCTGATGAACTACTCTTCCCTGTCCTGTTTCCTTGGGAAAATCTCACCCTCCATTTTGAGATTCAGCCCAAAGCCCTCTGCCTTTAAGACACTCTGAGTTCCTCACTCATCCTTGAACACCCACCATAAAACCCATGACACCACGCCGCACTATTTAATGTTTGTGTCTGTATGTCTTTACGTGACTGCGAGCTCCTGAAGGCAAGGACTGGCTCATCTTTGAATTCCTAGAGCATGGCATACAGTAAGCACTTTCTACATCTCTTATGAAGGAATGTAATTTTTAACTACTTGAGGGGAGGTGGTTCAGGTTTTTATCACTCTCAGAACTGAGGAGTTCATGCTCCTGATTTAAATAATAGAATTTGGCATTGAAAGACCAGATTTGAGCCCCATTATTATTACAGCCAGTTATTACCTTTGGTAAATTAAGAATGTTTACCTTCTTCTGCAGATCCAGTTGTTTAGATGGCCAAAAAAGATGTTATATGTGAATGCTCTGCATAATCATATAGCCTTGTATAAATGTTACATTTATTACTGAATGTCTGATCTGAATTTAGTCTCCTATTGGATATGATTAATATCTAACTGATATAATGCTCTCCTTTTCTGTGGTTTCGAATATCATGGTTTAAGAAACCTTTGGTTGTCTATAAAATTAAACTTCTTTTATTTAAATTATGATCATCTTTTTCTAATTATATTTGGTCAGAATCACAGAATACTTGTTTATAGAATTCTTCCAGTTTGGTGGTGTTTTTGAGTCCCACGTCTCATACTGACAAAAAAAATATTCTTCTATAGAGTACATACTTTGTATATGTTCATTGATAGATTTTTTTTTTTAATTTTGCCCTATGCAACCACAACAAGAGCACTTACTTATAACAGCATAATTTAAATTGAACTTTATGGTTTTTCAATACAAAACGTTTCTTAAGGCATCTTTCTTGTATGCGCTAGTCAGCACTTATTTGTCTGATCTATAGAGCGACACTTCGTTAATGCAGCATTACTGAGGAGGGACCCGTGAAGAGACAACTTTCCTCATAACTGAAGCATGCCCTTTCAAAAACCAGAACTCTAACAGAATGAATCATGTCTAAGGATAACTTTGAAAAAACGTGTCTTGACTATTTGCAGGAATAGAGATGCAGACATAGAAAACAGACATGTGCACACAGAAGGGGCAGGAGGGGGGTGGGAAGAACTGAGAAAGCAGCGCTGACATATATACACTACCATGTGTAAAACGGCCAGCTCATGGGGAGCTGGTGCGTAGCACAGGGGGCTCATCGAAGTACTCTGATGACCCAGAGGAGGGGAGTGGGGTGGGAGGTTCAAGAGGAGATATGTGTACACATATAGCTGACTTGCTTTGCTGTACAACAGAAATTGAAACAATAGTGTGAAGCAGTTGTCCTCCAATTTAAAAAAAAATAATGATAATGGGCCTGGAGAATGCGATAATTTTGTGCCCTCTTACCCAGGCCACAGTGCCTTGTTCTGCAGTAAAGTCAAGAGCCATGGTGATGGGCACAATCCTTTGCCTCTTTACCAGATGCCACGTTTCTGTGGTCATTTTTGCCATGGTCAGAGTACATGCTCTTTAGGAGCTTCTGGCCAAGCAGGAAGCAGACATGTAAACAGGATCAAGTGATAACTGCTGTCCTAGAGACGCATGTGGCCCCAAAAGAACCCAGGGAAAAAAAAAAAAGCCCAGGTCTGTCTGGGGAAGTCAGAGGGGGCTTCATGGAAGAGGCAGTCATTGAACTGAGTCTTTAGGGAGAAGTAGAAGGTAACACAGAGAAGGCAATGGCACCACACTCCAGTACTCTTGCCTGGAAAGTCCCATGGATGGAGGAGCCTGGTGGGCTGCAGTCCATGGGGAGTCGGACACGACTGAGCGACTTCACTTTCACTTTTCACTTTCATGCATTGGAGAAGGAAATGGCAACCCTCTCCAGTGTTCTTGCCTGGAGAATCCCAGGGATGGGGGAGCTTGGTGGGCTGCAGTCTGTGGGGTCGCACAGAGTCGGACACGACTGATGCAACTTAGCAGCAGCAGAAGGTAACAGGCGGAGGCGGGCAGCAGAGACCTCAGGCAAAGGGAGCACATGGGGTGCTAAGAGGGTGCGAGAGGACGCTGCTAAGTGGAGACCTGCAAGTATAGGAGGAACCACTATGGTCCTGGTCAGGAACTGGCAGTCAGTTAATCAAGTCAAGTGGTTAAAGCAGTATGACAAATGACATTAAATATCTTACTTTCACTCTAAGTATATAAATATACATTAACTCATGAATTTTTTTTTTCCCACTAAGGGGACTGGCCTTCCTCTCAGTGCATATTCTATGGACTGGAGTTTTGTGACATCTTTCTCACATCAGTTTGAAAGAGCTATGGTTTCCACTTCCGATTTCTTGAAAGCAAAGTATTAATAAAAACTTAGTAAGTGCTGAGAAACATCTAAGAACATAAGCTTTCTAGATTTTTGTGACTGTGTCCCCTAGTCTCTTATACACCTAGACACAGACCTCACCCAGTTGTGATATTACCATTTGCTTGACTGGGTCATTCTAAATTATTCAACTCAGTTTTTGTGAAAACAACTCTCTGTTCACACTCAGATTTCTCCAAATTATCTGATCTTTAAATAAAATTCATAATTTTAACAACATATACAATAGGAATAAACAAGTAAAAGATTCTTGGTAAACACATAACTCAACTAGTGGAAACAGACATATCAAGGCATAATATGAGTGTTTGCCTATGGGCTTAAGCTAGGCTATCTTAAGAAAGGACTGGAGAGTGTTACTTAATCAAGTGAGTTAGTGAAGGAGGAGGACTAGATTGCATTGTGGATGACTGGATTGTGAGGATGGAGGTCCATATTTAGGCTAGAGAAATGGGCATGGGCCTTTCACATGGGCCCTGACGTGTCATTTTAAAGGAAGAAGTCTCAGAATATGGTCCCTGACCAGCAGCAGCAGGACCATCAGAACTGCAGACTGGGAACTCATTAGAAATGCAAACTCTCGGGCCCCAGCCCAGAACTCCCAAACTGAAAACACCGGGTGAGGCCTTTACATCTGTGTCTTTGTTTTGCTTTAGGGGCTGTTTTGGCTGCGCTGTGAGGTCCGTGGGATCTTAGTTCCCTGATCAGGGATCGAACCCGTACCCTGGCAGTGAAGGTACTGGGTTGTAACCACTGGTACACCAGGGAATTCCCTACATCTGTGTGTGTTTGTTTGTTTGTTTTAAAGGTTTATTTATTTGGCTGCATCAGGTCTTTGTTGTGGCAGGCCGGCTTCGATGCTCTGTATCATGTGGGGTCCTAGTTCCCTGACAAGGGATCGAACCCAAGTCCTCTGCTTTGCAAGGAAGATTCCTAACCACTGCACCACTAGGGAAGTCCCTACATCTGTGTTTTAACAAGCCCTCCAAGTGATTCTGACACATGCTCAAGTTTTAGAACTACTGTGCTGAAGAGTTAGGCCTCTCCTTTATGTGACATGGAATCACCGATGGGTTTTAGTCGCGGAGCAGTTTGAATCCTGTGACCATCCAGAGGTCACACTTACATATTCTTAGCTGCATTATAGGGAGTTCAGGTTGCTCATCAACACTCGCTTACATTTCATGCCACATTACGAAAAATCTCTTTCACATTCTTGAAAATGGTTGTTGGCTTCATTCATTTGCATACAATTATTAAGAGCTTCTTATGTGCCAGGCTTTGTCCCAAGTGCTTGGAATATATCAGTGAACAAAACTGACAAAAATAAGGGCCGACTTCCTATTAGGAGGAGGCAGACAATAGACAGAATAGATAATCAGCGTATTAGCAGGTGATGTAAGTGGTGAGGAGAGAAAGGAAGCAGAGCAGGGACAGGGAATGCTGGGGGTGGAGGTTACCATTGTAGACAGGTCACGAAGGTAGGAGAGAAGAGCTTTCTTGGGAGAGGAAACAGCAAATGCAAAGGGCTGAAGAGAGGAAGGGCTAATGGGCCTGGAGCCAAGCCAGCAAGGGAAAGAACAGACATGGGATCCTAGCTTCTACCTTGTATCGCTGACAGTCCGCCACCTGGCTTTAATCGAAAACCACAAATCGAGGCAGAGAAACAATAGATGTGTTCTGATGTAAATGGAACCACCAGTGAGTAATGCAGATCAATCTTCTCACTTAGTAATGTTCACTGAGCACGTATGTGCCAGGCACATCCAGAGTCACCACCCAGCTCATGGGAGTAGTGCCCCTGCAGCCCTACAGCCCGGCACAGAGTCCCTCCTTTTCCTGCCCTAGTGAGGCTTAACATCCAGAGGCGAGACAAACATAACGACCAGGGTGAAACTCGTCACACACAGAAAAGGACAGGACACTAAGGCGGTGAGCTCAGGTACATCTGTTATAACCTCCTACGGGTATCAGGGAAGGCTTCCTGGAGGAAGTTATATTTTGGCCGAGAGTTAGACCAGTGAAAGGGATTGGTCAGAGTAGGTAAGGTGAAGAGTTTCCATGCAAAGAATGGCGTGTGCATGGACCCAAAGCATGTGGCCCAACAACAGACCTGAAAACATACAGTCTAACGAGAGCAGGAAGAAGAGGCAGAAAACAAAGAGGAAGTAAAGAGCCTCTGATGAGGGTGAAAGAGGAGAATGAAAACGCTAGCTTAAAACTGAACATTCAAAAAACGAAAATCATGGTCCCATCACTTCATGGCAAATATAAGGGGGAAAAGTGGAAGCAGTGACAAATTTTATTTTCTTGGGCTCCAAAATCACTGCAGATGGTGACTGCAGCCATGAAATTAGAAGATGATTGTTCCTTGGAAAGAAAGCTATGACAAACATAGACAGCATGTCAATAAGCAGGGATATCACTTTGCTGACAGAAGTCTGTATAGTTAAAGCTATGGTTTTTCCAGTAGTCATGTATGGATGTGAGAATTGGACCATCAAGAAGGCTGAGCACTGAAGAATTGATGCTTTTGAACTGTGGTGTTGGAGAAGACTCCTGAGTGTCCCTTGGACAGCAAGGAGATCAAACCAGTCAATCCTAAAGGAAATCAATCCTTAATATTCATTGGAAGGACTGATCCTGAAACTGAAGCTCCAATACTCTGGCCATTTGATGCAAAGACCTGACTCATCGGAAAAGATCCTGATGCTGGGAAAGATTGAGGGCAGAAGGAGAAGAGGACGACCGACGATGAGATGGTTGGATGGCATCACCTACTTGATGGACATGAGTTTGACAAATTCTGGGAGATAATGAAGGACAGGGAAGCCTGGTGTGCTGCAGGGCATTGGGTCCAGAGTTGGACACGACTTAGTGACTGAACAACAACAGTGAGAGCAGGGAGGAGAGGTTGAGTGTAGAGGATGTGGGGCCTTATTAACCTTTTAAAGGTTAAGGGCAAAGGAAGTGCACTGAAGGGTCTTTAAGTAGGTGACTGGCATAATTCATATAGGGTTGTAAAAAGCTCAAGAGTCATACAGAAATTGAATGTGAAAATTGTATGTTCAGAGATCTCAGTGTCATCAGTTTCCGAGTAGACGCATGCTAAATACATTATGAAATGATCTATAGCAGCAGTCCCCAACCTTTTTGGCACCAGGGATTGCTTTCGTGGAAGACAAGTTTTCCAGAGACCGAGGGTGGGGATGATTTCAGGATGATTCAAGCCTTACATTTATTGTGCACTTTATGTCTATTATTATTACATCAGTTCCACCACAGATCCCGGAGGTGGGGGACTCCCTGTTCTATAGGCCAGAGAAAGTGGCCAGCGGCAGAGCCAAAACATTTCAAGTGTTTTGTCTCTAAATAGCTGAATAATTATTACAAATGCTCAGATAATTCAAACTTCAGACAACGGTACTAAATACCCTTGTCGGAGCCCAACAGCCTGACGTCCCTGCCTCTTCTGCCAGCCACAGAAGAAGATATGTAATACAGGCCGCAGCAGTGCTGACCTTAGCAGGTCCAAACCGACACAGAGCAATATGGATTAGAAACAGGACAAGTTAACACTGCACCTCACTCATCAGCCGAGTTCACAAAGAGACGCACACTGAGTCCACTGATGATGCTCCTAAGAGAGGATTCAATAACAGATGTGCTGGAATGATGATAAGCAAACAGCAACTGTGGAAAAATAGGTCCCTCTGGCCGATTTTAATCTGGATATATGCTTGTCATATATTATAAGTACCATCAAGGAATGAGAATAACAGGGAACCTAATAAATTCACACGAGACTCCCCCACAACAACTAAACACAAGGTTATTAATAGAAAATAACGGAAAGGGGAGAAAAGGACCCAAACCTTCAGCGACTGCAGGACCTCACAGTGATACTGTATTTAAACAGGTTTCAGTGTGTGTCGTCTCTGTGGGTACACGCGGATCCACAGAGGGCTCTCAGTAAAGCATCAACTTGTTTTGTGGTGCCGATTCCCTAAGAACCTGATGAGTTTCTTTGAGACAGAAGTAGCCAGCCCAATCTAGCTCAGCTGTACTCAATCTGAGTTGCTCTCCTACATACAAACCCTCACTTCAAAGCCAGGAACATAATGTACAATTTTTTAATGGCTCTAGACCCAGGCACTCAGGCGCTCTGCTCTGCGCCTTACCTCAGTGTAAACACCTAATCAAGATTGCCCGAGCTTCAACAATAGCAGCCAAATGCAATTCGAGAACCACAGGCCTTTGAAGTCCTCCCAGCAAAGGCCGGTTTTCTAGTCCGGGATAATGACATGGCATGATTGCTGTCTTTGTTGTATCTTTTCAGTAGAGAAGCAATTATAGGTCCCAATTTAACAGAATAGACATTACACAGCTTATGATGCTCAAAATGCAATTTCATTTGATCATTTTCTCGATTTGATTGGTATTAATAGAATGGCTCACCAAGGGGAAAAAAAAAGAAATAGCTAGCAGAGGTTGTGTCCCATTCCACTTTCAAAGAGATAATGTAGAAGTATGCTTTATCCACCCAGAGACTCACTGGGGGGATTCACACACCGAGTTCTACCAAAATAGCCTGTGGATGGAAATACTGTACATCTTACATTCTCTGGGGAAGGCAGTGTAGGACAATGCCTTTATATTTTTTCATCTATAAACTTTTTATCAGAGCTCCATTAAGGAACCCCATGGTTGTTTATCAAATAATATCACCAGTGAAAAACCAAATTAATGAAGTCCCCGTTACAAAAGCTAGGGCATCAAATCTCCTCGTGGCAGATCTAGGAATAAACCCAGCTTCTCCCAGGCTCCAGCTTGTCCAAGACATTGCGTGTTTGAGATTGAAAACAGGATTATTTCCTCGCCTGCTTAGGCAGCCTATTTAGATTTTTTTTTTTCTTTTTCCCTGTCCTGACTGGCATTTCTCCTCCAGGACAGAGTTGATCTCTCTCTCAAATGAGTTGTGTTTCTGTTTCACATCACGGCAGTAAGGAGTTGAAGCCTTTCAGAAAACAATGACAAAAGTTGCAAAATCTTAATACTTTTATTGTCATCCCGGGTTTCTGCAAACAGTGAAGAGCTGAGAGATGCAAACACGAGAAAGCGGCTCCTGACCTTGAGCCCTATTATAGTATTCTAACTCCAAACTTCCCATCTCAGCACAAGTTCAACTGTTGCATGGTATCATGAAGTTTTCCACTTGCAGAGTAGGTAATTACTCAAAACCTATTGATTACTTCCATTTGTAATAAAAAAACAAAAACTCCATGATCCAACAGTACACTGTCTTCCCGTATTAGCAGTGAGAATTCAAACATGAAAAAAGCTTTACTTTCATTTTTTTCCCTTTTTACAGATCAACCTTTTAAACATTGAAACTTCACACTATTTGAGTTGGGCAGTTGTGGTCAGGAGGCATTCAGATAGAGGGCTGCACCCCAAACAAACAAACAAAAAACAAATTGTCTTTCTTGTGCCAGAGAAGCTGCCTTGAATAAGGAGTGAGGTTATCATCACTGTCAAATGCTTTGTTGTTCAGTAGCTCAGTCAAGTCTGACTCTCTGCGACCCCATGAACTGCAGCACACCAGATTCCTCTGTCCTTCACCATCTCCCAGTGTTTGCTCAAACTCATGTCCATTGAGTCAATGATGCCTGCTTACTAGTTAGTATTTAACAAGTATTTTTGCCTTTCTGCACTGAATAGTCTGCATGCGTAAGTATGAAGTAAAAATCAGCCACACGGGGAGAATTTAAATGCAACCATGCAGATCCTAAACCCCAATGCACTTTCTGAAAGACAGATTGACTTATTCTGTTATTTCAAAGGGCAGAGGGATAGAAATTACAAACATATCATTGCTTTTATAAGGAACAGCCTAGTAGAATTTGGGCTTTCCTGATGGCTCAGACAGTAAAGAATCTGCCTGCAATTTGGGAGACCCGGGTTTGACCCCTGGATTGAGACGATCCCCTGGAGAAGGAAATGGCTTCCCACTCCAGTATTCTCACCTGGGGAATTCCATGGATAGGGGAGCCTGGAGGCCTACAGTCCATGGGGTAGCAAAGGGCCAGACACGACTGAGCGACTAACACTCATTCATAGCAGTTAGGCTTCTCGAAGATGGAAAAGAATGTTCATCATTAATGAAACAGAGATTCAGAGATCTAACACTTTATTACTCCAGTGGGTAGTTGGAAGGACTGGATCTCCCACAGCAAGGGACTGTTCACAAGCCACCTTACTCTATCCATCTATATGAATACTGACAAGCAGATTCTCCCTCCTGGAGAAGGGGCATGTGACTAGGCAGTGAGGGGAGGAAGGTCGACCAGGGATGCACGGAAACACCAGAGGGTGTGCTGGATTGTCTTCAGAATCTCTGCCACCTTTAAGACTGCGGAACTTTAAGTCTGTTCTCTGAAATGCTACCTGGTGGCTAGAATTCCAGACAGCGCAAAGACAACCTAATTTCTCGACTTAAAACAGGTTGCTAGGGGCTTTCCCTGGTGGCTCAGTGGTAAGGAATCTGCCTGCAATTCAAGAGCCACAGAAGACCTGGGTTCAATCCCTGGGTCGGGAAGATCCCCTGGAAGAGGGCATGGCAACCCACTCCAGTGTCTTTTCTTTTTTCTTTTTATGGTTTTCCTTTTTATTTAATCAAAGACAGTGGATAAATACAAATACAGCTCAATTACTTCAGATCATTCTTCATATTGTATACACACAGGCCGATGAACATAATCTTAAAAGAAACCTGCTGTCAGCAATGAAATGCGTACAGCTTTTCTTTCCCTCGCTCAAAAAAATTTAAAAACACACAAACTTAGAATTGCATCCCTGGTGGCTCAGATGGTAAAGCGTCTGCCTGCAATGCGGGAGGCCTGGGTTCAATCCCTGGGTCAGGAAGATCCCCTGGAGAAGAAAATGGCAACCCACTCCAGTACTCTTGCCTGGAAAATTCCATGGATGGAGGAGCCTGGTAGGCTACAGTCCATGGGATCTCAAAGAGTCAGACACAACTGAGCAACTTCACTAAAATTGTATCAACACACGCTCTCCTATGACAAATGATCCAGACATAAATAGTAGGTGCAAAGAAACTATATGCTAACATATGTCAGCTAACATTTGTCAGTGAAAATCAGAAGCAGGCATAATGATTAATATATATTCAGTTACTGATAACTAGCTGTGCCCTAAAGGGCATTATCAAGACAGAAATTGTGCTGCAGAGAAAAGCTATACACAATGAGAAAATAAACTGCAAGATTAAAGCATGCATGTCTAATTCTGGGAAAAATCACAGCCCTCCAAAATTTCTCCACGTTTCTTATAAAAGCCCTCTGCACTCAACTAAAATTAAAATGATCTTGAAAGGATAATACTCGCAGAGTTTACTTAAGTCATTTCAGCCACAGAAACTGCATTGGAAATAAATGTTCAGAGTGATTTTCAAAACAAAAACAAAAATCTATTCTTTGATGACATTCATGATTAAAGGTCTATGCAAGATACATTGCTCTACATTCCCAAGGAGTAGGGGAAAAAAACCTCGTCAGTTTTTAGTTTGCAGATAATCAAAGGATTTTGTATTCCAGCAGTTCAAATCTTCTGGATCTTTTCACCAACAACTACTGGATTTTCTTTTCTCACTTTATCAGCAGCCATCAATCTTGTAATTTTAAGAGCGGTTGTGTACATCTGAGTAATGCTGTACACCGCAGTAAACATTTCCATGCTGGCATTCAAACCTAGTAAGTCCCACTTTCTTCCTGCACATGAAACAGAGATTCTCTTTCTGTTTTGGCTTTTCAAGAGACTTGGTTTTGCTCTTCAGATGGCTGCTATGCCGTTTCTGATAGTGAAGTTTGCAGGTCTTCTGTTTCCACTATTGCTTTGTCCATAGATGTACTGTCCACTTGGGGAAGACACTACAGATTCTGATAAAAGTGACTGATGTGACACAGGGCTCGGCTACATAGCCGAAGACGTAGAGTCGAGCACTGACTGAGCTTCTAGGACACTGCCATCTGTGCTCTGGGCTGGTAAAGACTCAGACAGACTAGTGACAGAAGGTACAGGGGGGCTTATTCCACCATCACTATTCTGAGCTACTATCTGAAGATGTTCTTTATTGCACACTGAAGACAAGCCATTCGTACCAGGGTTTCCATAAAATCTGGAGCCAGCAGAACAAAGCACAGGCACTTGGCTGTGACTAATTTCTTTAAGCCACGTTCCCCTGTTGTGCACCTGGTGACGGCTCGGTCTGCCTGACGCGATGCCCGCTGCCACTGATAGCCACCGATGAATGGGGACAGGTGAGGCCGCCGAACCCTGCTCGCTCCAGGCCCACTGCCACTGGCCCCTCCCCACTCCAATGTTCTTGCCTGGAGAATTCCATGGACAGAGGAGCGTAGTGGGCTACAGTCCATAGGGTGGCAGAAGAGTAGGATATGACTTGGCGACTAAACAACAACAACAAGATTTGACTTCAAAACACCAATTCTTACATCATCCCTGCAAGAGAAAACATTGTTTATTCCTATTTTCCCTGGGAATAATCCAGGTACCCAAGGTACCTGAGATGAATGATTGAAATGAACCATAGGTAAAACGTAACTCTGCAGGACCTCTTTCGAGAGTACAGACTAAAATGAATCCAGTTAACATGCTGTCCATGTTTTACCCCTGCAGATCTCCTACCCCGGCAGAGTAACTGACAAGACGTCTATTCAGAATGCCAGAAAGACTGGAAATGTCGCTATAGACCCTGAAGACAAATGGCATCAAAGAGCCCAACAGCTAAAGGTCACTTACTAGATTGAATTTTAAGTGTGTTTCAAGAGTTACTGCTGGATCTAAGTGATGTTCTGCGGCTAACATCTTATCACTTAAGGGTTTATTCTTATGCCTGAGAATAGTTACCCACTTTCTGATGGGTAAGACAACTTCTGCCCAGATGGGCCATTACTTGCTCAGCCAGCCAGCCCTCCCCACTTTCCCAAAGTTCTCTTTCCTAGAGGAAAATCATTACATCACTCTTCAGATATTCAGAGGAATGGCCTGGAAACAATACAGGCAAGTCCAAAACACTGTCCGATCCCATACTGTTCCCAAGTCTGTTTCCTGGGGACTTCCCTGGCAGTCTAGTGATTAAGACTCCAGGTTTCCATTGCAGGAGCCTGGGTTTGATCCCTGATCAGGAAATAAGGTCCCACATGCTACAGAGCATGGCAAGATTAAAAAAAAAAAAAAGGTCTATTTCCTTTTGGAGTTACAGTCACATAGTATCCCTATGTGATGGGGGGGCACAGTCCTTAAAAATGGATGGGAAACCCCAGAGCCTCAATAAACCCTCACTGGCATAACATGAAAGCCTATTACCTAGTAATTTAGCATGATGACATCCCTTTGGGGGCCATGGGTTTACTACTTTGAAATCACAATGTTGTCTCAGAGAAGATTTTCACGAACCTGTCCTCACTGACTGTTTTTCTAGAAGAATCCAGAAAAGGTCTAGCAGCTGATTTCTTCTTGAACCAGTATATACCGTTATATGTAGCAGTGATTCTTGACTTCCCTGGTAGCTCAGACAGTAAAGAAGCCACCTACAATGCAGGAGAGCCCAGTTCGACCCCTGGGTTGGGAGGATCCCCTGGAGAAGGGAAAAGCAACCTACTCTAGTATTCTTGCCTGGGAAACCTGATGGACAGAGGAGTCTGGCAGGCTACAGTCCACAGGGTTGCAAAGAGTCAGACACGACTAAGCAACAAACACTTTCAGAAGGAGAAGCCCTTTGAAATCACCTGTTGACATCATTAGTTAGAACTATGTTCAATGGAAAAGCAATAATAAGAATAAAGCTCATTCCAGGGACTTCCCTGGTGATACGATGGTTAAGACTCTGTGCTTTCAATGCAGAGGACATGGGTTCAATCCCTGGTCAGGGAACTACGATCCCACGTATGAGGTAATGTGGGGGTGGATGGCGGGAAGAAGAAAGCTCATTCCAGTTTCAGAAACATTAGAGAAGAGGGACAGCTCAAATCATCTTTATTTTTTCCCACCACAGTGGCCTCCAGGCTACTTTCAGAGTTGCAGAAAAAGAAATGAACTACAAGGGCCATCCCAGCTGCAAAATGCTATGAATCTAAGATCCTTTATCTCTAGTTAACTTAAATTACTATGGAAAACACACTTGAAGCATCTAAGATTCTCACAACGTCTAGTTTTCACACTTGTCACTATGAAAAGTTGTAGGCATCTCAGCCAATGATAAAAGAATCAAGGTAAAATCGGGATGCTTGATGCATGGCCTGACCCTAGGCAGAGACAAGAAAAAACTTTGTAAAGAAAAAAATCAGAAGAAAGCTGTTTCATCTCTGAGTGTCCTAGACTCACTTGGTTCTAATCCACTCCTGAGTGAAGGTGGTGAGGAGCAAAACATCTAAAGATTGCTGGACCTAGAAAGATGGCTACACAGAGTGGCCCAAGGAATGTTTCCCTTTATTCCGAAAGGATTTCCTAGCTGCCCGCTGCACCCAACGCGCTGACTGGATACTCAGTGTGCAAACCTCCAAGCTGCCTTCCTTATTTTTTTCCCTTTGGCCCCACAGCATATGGGATCTTAGTACGCCGACCAGGGACTGAACCTATGCACCATGAATTGAAACTGCAGTGTCTTAACCACTGGACTGCCAGGAAGGTCCCCGGGATGCCTTTCTTTCTTCTCGTCAATTACCCAGCTCCATTGCCTTTTCTCTGGTTCCCCTCCCCCTCCTGCCTCTCCCACCGCATCCTGTCATGCGTGTGGTCAGGACCACTCCTCCAGGGTTTACCCTGTTTGACCTTTGTCCCATTAGCTGCTGTGTTTCTTTTGTACCAGCTACTCTCTAAGTTCCTTGATAATTCCCATAATTTTGTATGAATTTTTCTCTCCACTTCCTAGGACATTGCTTTACCCAAAGCTGATACTCAATATTTAATGGTGTACTCAGTCACTCAGTCGTGTATCACTCTTTGCCATCCTGTGGACTGTAGCCCACCAGGCTCCCCTGTCCATGGGGTTTTCCAGGCAAGAATACCAGAGCGGGTTGCCATTTCCTTCTCCAGGGAATCTTCCTGACCCAGCAATCAAACCCACGTTGCTTGCGTCTCCTGCATTAGCAGGTGGGTTTCTTAACCACTGCACCACCCAGGAAGCCCAGTGGTGGATTAGAAAACCATTTATAGGTCAGTTAGTGAATCTTAAATGAAAATGGGCCTCATCTGAAATCTTGTTCTTAAAAGGTGACTTTCAAAGAATCTACACATCCTTTGGTAAACATACTCTAATCATGAGTAACTCTTACTAACATAGAGATACCTCTATGTGAAATCAAAATAATTCAGACAATAAATAATTATTGAGTACCTACTATGTTCCAACCACCAGCTTTTAGGTGTCTGGCCCCAAAGACATGAACATTTTAAAACTCTTCAGGAAAAAAAAAGAAATAAAACTTAACAAAAGACCCTTTTAAAAATGGTTCCTACCCTTAAGGAGCTCAAAACAGTTATGTAGTCATCAGAATGCAGTGATATGAAAGTCGGCATAAAATGCAGTGTAACTAAAAGAGCACCTAACCAACCTAGATAGTATATTCAAAAGCAGACACTACCTTGCCGACTAAGGTCCATCTAGTCAAGGCTATGGTTTTTCCTGTGGTCATGTATGGATGTTAGAGTTGGACTGTGAAGAAGGCTGAGTGCTGAAGAATTGATGTGTTTGAACTGTGGTGTTGGAGAAGACTCTTGAGAGTCCCTTGGACTGCAAGGAGATCCAACCAGTCCATTCTGAAGGAGATCAATCCTGGGATTTCTTTGGAAGGAATGATGCTGAAGCTGAAACTCCAGTACTTTGGACACCTGATACGAAGAGTTGATTCATTGGAAAAGACTCTGATGCTGGGAGGGATTGGGGGCAGGAGGAGAAGGGGACGACCCAGGATGAGATGGCTGGACGGCATCACAGACACGATGGACGTGAGTCTGAGTGAAATCCGGGAGAAGGTGATGGACAGGGAGGCCTGGCGTGCTGCGATTCATGGGGTCGCAAAGAGTCGGACACGACTGAGCAACTGAACTGAACTGAACTGAATTCTGCCCTAAAAAGATGGAAAAAGCCTCTTGAAAAGGCATGGCATCTAAGCTGACCCTGGAAGGATGAGTCAAAACATGCCAAGCAGGCACATGAGAGCAGAGGAATGAAAGTGGGGGGAGTCTAGTCTGCCCTGAGAGTTTTGCCTGGAGTTCAGTGACTAAAGGGGAAAGTATGAGGAGGGGCAGGCTAGCTGGGGGCCAGGAAAGGCTCTCTATGTCAATTACAAGATTTTTGGCAACTAAACACTTGTGCCGCAACTACTGAGCCTGTGCTCCTGAGCCCGGGAGCTGCAGCTACTGAAGCCTGAACTTCTAGAGCCTGTGCGTCTCAGCAAGAGAAGCCACCACAATGAGAAGCCTGTGTACCTATGCCACGAAAAGGGAGGAATGTATCCAACTCACAGATGCAAGTCTCAAATGATTCAGACCAACTAAGTGATGATGGGACCAGCGATAACAGTTTAAATGACAGAATGTATATTTGTGTGTCTGTCTACACATGGAGAGTGAGTGATCTACAGAGAGAGAATGATGAAACGTGGCAAAATGTTTAAAAGTGAATCAGTGAGGATATCTGCAAGTTCTCTGTGCTATTCTTGCCATTTTTTTCCTGTAAGTTTGAAATAATAGTGTAAGTGTGAAAAAACAGAAAGTTAAAGAAAGTGGTACCATAGAATTTAGCAACTAAGAGGTGGTTGGCGGCCTGAGCAGAGCAGTTTCACTGGGGTGGTGAGAGTAAAGGTTCACCTGCAGTATACAAGGGTCAGGATGAGAGCGGGGAAGATGAAGACCACCCTGCATTTTAAGATGCTTGGTGATGGATTACAAGATGAGATGTTTGGGGATTTTTTGTTTGTTTTTAAATTTTTACTGGAGTAGTTGCTTTTTTTTTTTTTTATAGTATAGACAACTTTGCTGACAAAGGTCCGTATCATCAAAGCTCTGCTGCTGCTGCTGCTAAGTCGCTTCAGTCGTGTCTGACTCTGTGTGACCACACAGACGGCAGCCCACCAGGCTTCCCCGTCCCTGGGATTCTCCAGGCAAGAACACTGGAGTGGGCTGCCATTTCCTTCTCCAATGCATGAAGGTGAAAAGAGAAAGTGAAGTCGCTTTCTGTTGTGTCTGACTCTTAGCAACCCCATGGACTGCAGCCAGCCTACCAGGCTCCTCCACCCATGGGATTTTCCAGGCGAGAGTACTGGAGTGGGGTGCCATTGCCTTCTCCGAGTCAAAGCTCTAGCTTTTCCAATAGTCATGTACAGATGTGAGAGTTGGACCATAAAGAAGGCTTAGTGCTGAAGAATTGATTCTTTTGAATTGTGGTGCTGGAGAAGACTCTTGAGAGTCCCTTGGACTGCAAGATCAAACCAGTCAATCCTAAAAGAATCAACCCTGAATATTCATTGGTAGGACTGATGCTGAAGCTCCAGTACTCTGGCCACCTGTTACGAAGAGCTGACTCATCGGAAAAGACACTGATGCTGGGAAAGATTGAAGGCAAAAGGAGAAGAGGGCAGCAGAGACTGAAATATCACCAACTCAATGGACATGAGTCTGAGCAAACTCCGGGAGATAGTGAAGGACAAGGAAGCCTGGCGTGCTACAGTCCATGGGGTCACAGAGTCAGGCTTGACTTAGTGACTGACCAACAACAACAGTTACTATACAATGTTGTGTTAGTTTCCCCTGTACAGCAAAGTGAATCAGCCATTGTATACACATATCCCCTTCTGGGGGCGGATTTCCTTCCCATTTAGGTCACCCTAAAGCATTGAGTAGAGTTCCCTATACTATACAGTAGGTTCTCAAAAAGAATCATCTATTTTCTAGATAGTAGTATATGTGTCAATCCCAATTTATCCCACCACCCACTGAAGAGATAAAGTTTAACCTGAGAATGAGGTCAAGTAAGGAATTGTTTCTTTTTTTTTTTCTTTTTTAATAGAAGAGGTTTAAACATTTACTTGCTTGCTTCCCTGGTGGCTTTACCAGGTCTTTACCAGACGGTAAAGAAGATGCCCACAATTCAGGAGACCTAGGGTTGATTCATGGGTCAGGTAGATCCCCTGAAGAAGGGAATGGCTACCCACTCCAGTATTCTTGCCTGGAGAATTCCATGGACCAGGAGCCTGGCGGGCTATTGTCTGTGGGGTTCAAAAGAGCTGGACACGACTGAGTGACTAACAGTTTCACATGCTAGAAAGGTTAAGAAACTAGAGATATAGGACCAGAAAAAGAAAGGTGATATGCTGGAAACAAGGTCCCTAAGGCCATTTAAGACTGTGTATTTTCACTTTAAAAATACCAAGAACTGATGGTCATTCTCATTATTTTCTGTGTAAGGCCTTACCCATGCTTAGCATCTTTATCTCGAGGAATCCATCATCCTTTACCTGTCCATGAGGTCCTATCATCCTGAATTGTTTTCTGCTCTCCTGTGAATCTTTTCCAGATCCCATTTCTATTGTGTACTCAGAAGTGTACAGAATACCTAGCTAAGAGTCAGAGCCCAGGGGGCCAGTGTAAGAGGGCACACTTTCACCTGCAGAAGATCCTTCCCAGAAGAGAAGCATGTGGCCAAAAGGAAAAGACGAATGTTCCCCGCTTAAGGAAGGCTTCAAAAGGATGAAATAGGATGTTTTCCATCTTCTCTCTAAAATAACTCTTGCTTCTCTAGATAAGAAATGATAGTGTGAAAGATATGTAGCATCTTTGATATTAACGTCAAAGTTCTCGTAATCCCATCCTAAGTTATCTTTCCACCTTTCCAAAGAGCTATTCATTGGGTTTTGCTTCCAATGCTTTCAACAGAACTATGATGCATTTATTCATCCAGACACAAAAAATTAGAGCCAGTTAATGTCTTCTCTAAATTTTATTAATATTATTGGATGGAATGTATAAACCAGACTCAAAGAATGTGTGTTTTGTTATTAAGACACAGCACAATTGGAGAACAGATGTAGAGAATAGACCTGTGGCCACAGTGGGGGAAGGAGAGGGTGGAACAAATTGAGAAAGTAGCATTGACATTTACAGACTTCCCTGTGTAAAACAGATAGCTAGTGGGAAGCCACTATGGAGCACAGGGAGCCCAGCCTGGCGCTCTGTGATGACCGAGAGGGGCAGGATGAGGGGTGGGTGGGACGGGGGTGATGTACATATATATAGTTATGATTGTGATGTTGTACAGCAGAAACCAACACGACATTGTAAAGCAATTATCCTCCAATTAAAAATAAAATAATAAAAAAGACAACAGAAACTTAAGAGCTAGTCTTGGAGTCCAGGCACAACCCTCAGGACTCTAGGGTTGATCAGAGTGGTTGAGAATAAGAATGGCTTTTGTTTTAAAGCAGATGAACATTTTGCTTTTGCTGAGATCAAAGCATGCATTCTCCCCTCTGCTTATGTCATGTCAACAGGAAAGTCATGAAAGAGACAGTCAGCTGCTGCCCTTCTCAGGGTTGGGGGCAAACTTCCCTTGGATGGCACAATACGGAGGAGCATTAAAATCCGGGTACAGATCTTACTAAGAAACTACCATCCTAGCATTAGACATCAGGAGACGGTTGGTGCTAATGCCCCAGCCACAGGACTCTGCTCTGTGTGTGCTGGAAAAACCTACTGCCATTAAGCAGTTATTCTGAGTGCATGAAGTCTGGACTGATTGTGAGTGTTGGTGACAAAAGAATTCCAGGGAGAGGGGATGCAATAGAGGATTTCAGTGCTGATGGAGATTAAATAGCCTGAGAATGGCTTTGTATATTAACTTCAGGGAACTCAGGTCTTGCCCTAAAGAGTGACACCTGATGCCTCAATTGTAGGTAATACATCTTTAGTAAACCTCAGATTTCAAGTAGGCTGCTCGGAAGGTGAGACAAATCACATCCAGCCCATAAATGTCTTTCTTTCCGGAGACTGAAATGCCATCCCTGGGCACTCACATTTATGTGAATAGCAGATTTAACACTTGAGACAATTGAAGTTTCTCACAAAATGATGAGTCCTTGGCCTTGTTGATAAAGCACCCTGTGAAGAGCACTATTGTCGTCTGAATTGTCAGCATAAAAGGTATAACATGATTAAGACCAAGTGGTAAGCCAAGACTTCAGGTCTGGTACTCATTGGTGGAATGACTTCCGGTCATTTCTCATTGGTGGAAATGAGAGAGAGAACTGGACCAAGTACAGTCACGTGGTAGCGGAAAAAGAACTCCTGGTCATATTTTTCCAGCAGTTAAAAAGCTGAACAAACATGGATGGACCTAGAGATTAGCATACTAAGTGAAGTCAGTCAGGAAGACAGACACCATCTGATACCACTCACATGTGGAATTTAAAATGTCACAAATGAACTTATCTATGAAACAGAAACAGACTCACAAACAGAATAGACTTGTGGTTGCCAAGAGGGAGGGGGAGTGGAGGAGGAATTTGGGATTAGCAGATGCAAACTATTATATACAGGATGGACATATATAGGTCTTACACTATATAGTACAGGTAACTATACTCTTGTGATAAACCAAAATGGAAAAGGATATTTAAAAGAATGTATATATGTATATGAGTCATTTTGCTGTACAGCAGAAATTGACACAACATTAAAAGTCAACACAAAAGGCTAAACAAATACTGAAAAGAATAACATCAGCATCAGTAAATATCTATGCTGCTGCTGCTGCTGCAAAGTCGCTTCAGTCGTGTCCGACTCTGTGCGACCCCATAGAAGGCAGCCCACCAGGACGGGATTCTCCAGGCAAGAACACGGGACTGGGTTGCCATTTCCTTCTCCAATGCATCAAAGTGAAAAGTGAAAGTGAAGTCGCTCAGTCATGTCTGACTCTTAGCGACCCCATGGACTGTAGCCCACCAGGCTCCTCCGCCCATGGGATTTTCCAGGCAAGAGCACTGGCGCGGGGTGCCATTGCCTTCTCCGAGTAAATATCTATAGATCATAGCAAAAGTGGATCTTTTTTGACCTTTAGAACAGTGATGACAGCCATAAAAAGAGCCACTGTGTTTCATGAACCCACGTGTAAGAGTGTAAAATAAGTTTCTTCTGGGTGCATTACAAGCAAGGATGTTCTTAGGCTGTGTACTGGCAGAGCCTTCTTGCCCACATTTTGTCCATGCAGCTCAGTATACTGCATGGAAGGAAGGACCCTTTCTTTCCATTGAAATACAGAGAAGGAAGTTTTTCTTTTTTGGACACTACAGGTAAAAACTTTAAGGAGCTAATCAGAACCTGGCCAATCTTCCAGAAAGTTCAAAATCTAAGGAGAACTTACTCTAAATTTCAAATTATAAGTCATTCTTACATGAAAATCTGATATAAGAAGTAATATTGTATATTACTATTTTAAATTCAATAATCTCGACCTTATTATAATGAGATATAAGAAATAGAATGGCACAAAATGATATTATACAAGAGTAGTATTATACAGTAGTAGTATATTATACAGGAGTCTTGGCAATTATATCAAAAAAGTGAAATATCCCTAAAACAAACAATTTGAGCAAAAACATGATTTATTCATTTCAAGGTTTTTTTTCCCCTCGAACAATCTGTATAACTTGCGCTTTTTCAATTAACCTTGCATAGATACAGGCCACAGAGGTTTTTTATATGTGTGTTCAGATAGGAAGAAATATGTTGCAGTTACATAGCACATGGAGGCATATGGTCCCCTGACTGTTTTCAGTAAGCATGTAATCATTCTTTCCAAAGACCTCTTAACTCAGCTAGTTTTTCACAAAGTAATGAGTGCTTTATTCCTTGGGAAATATGTCTAAATGGCTTAGTGCAATATAGTTACATAGTGTATCTATTATACCAGGAGTACATTGTGTTGTTACAAGACTTTGGAAAGCATAAAGACTGCTCTGAAATTGAAATATTTCCCCCAGATGTTTGATTGCCTAAGTACAGGCTGTATTAAGGGACAGAAGCAAAACAACCCTTGTGGTTTCACAGATGTCCCATCACCATGCAGACTCTTTTATAATCCTCTGAATAAAATCTAATTTGTTTCATCTGGTGAAGAGGTCATTTCTGGCTTCCGACCTACATGACTAAGATCTGATAATGTGAATTGTATTTCATACTAAACTTGTATTTAGTGGGTAAAGCAAATCGTTGATGTTCTTTCTGGTTAAGATTTTTAATATTTATCTTATTTATCTTAGTTAAGACAAATGTGCGTATTGTGATGCTGATTTTCACTTCCTCTGCAGCTCTTTAGGGAAAAAGCTGCTTTCTCCCCCTATGTGGTAATACTTCATTTTACAACATTT
The DNA here is from genome assembly GCA_006410935.1 of Redunca redunca. Taxonomy (NCBI): domain Eukaryota; kingdom Metazoa; phylum Chordata; class Mammalia; order Artiodactyla; family Bovidae; genus Redunca; species Redunca redunca. The sequence continues at coordinate 113,983 of SJYQ01003368.1, read as the reverse complement.
TAAATCTAAGACTTGCCCTTAATATAATGCCCCTGGCTATTTTTTTTTTCTAGAAAATTCATAATCAGAAATTGCTAAGAGGAAGCACTCAGCTAATCACCCTCTCATTGCCTGAAATGAGGAGAGCCCCCTGTGTTCTATCTCCTTTCAATCCCATGATCACCTTCCTCAAAGTCTCAAAAGTCCCAGTTTGAGAAACACTAAAATTTTTGTCTTTTAACTTTACATTAAATTCAGTCTTTCAACTTTACATTAACAAAAATTATCTTTTTAGGATTACCAGGAACACTGGTCTCAATATGAACATGAAATGTCAAGCAATGGACCCAGAGATCAATCCTCGGAAACAACCAATGGCCAGCAACCTTCCAAAAGACCAGCCAAGCACAAGATTCGAAAACAGCATAAACACCAGCATGGCCAGAAGTCTTTGGTGACTGAAGAGCTGGTTGTCAGTCAAGGAAACCAGAATAACACTCCCAGACATCAGCAAAATCCAAATAAGCCTATTGATACTGAAGTAACACAGGAAACAGTTGTGATTATGAATGCCACGAACGATGATTTACAATACTCAAGTGTACTGAGAAGCCAGGATCCCAAAGTAACCTCCAATCAATCTGCTCCACCACACCAGGTTTCTGACAAAGTATTATATAAAAATCCTGCCGGATATTACCCGGTGATGAATGCTAATAGAGAAAGAGGACACAACGACCAAGGAGAGAAAAGGTTTTCCTACCAGCAACTACACATCGACACTCTATCCGATATGCACTTGAACTACCTTCATGAACTTACCAAGAAACACGCATCCTGTAGCCAGAAAGGCTCTCAGTCTGTTTCTAACTTAAACATGCAAGCATCAACCAAAAAGAAGAAGCAACCCAAATTGGCTTATACAGAAACAAAGTATAAGAACTTAGAAATATTATGGTAAGAATTCCTTGTTCTCAAGTGGTTTTCTGGAGAAATGAGAGGCTAGAAGAGGGGGGATGGGATGCTGGACAGAGGGGTGGGTTCATGACAGTGGTCAGGCAAGAGGAGAAATTCACCTAACAGCGTCCTTGGCTCTGGCTTTCTACCTAAAATAGTCCACTTTTCATGTATTTCTTTTCTTCTTCCCTGTCTCTAGTTTTTCCACTGTAGTTAAACCGGAGACTAGTTGGGAGAAGGACAGAGGGAACCTATCAAAAAAGATATAGTATATCTTAGAACTCCAAGTAATATTTGGAGGAAACAAATTATCTCCAACCCTGTAATGGTCAATCTTAAGAAAATAATCCAAAATGCAGAAAAAATTTATTTATGTGCAAAAATATCACCATTTACAGAAATGACAATAATTGAATAAAGAAATGTTTAAGTAAATTATAATATTAAATATGGAATTATTTAAATGGGCTTCCTTGTCAGCTCAGACTGTAAAGATTTCACTTTCATTATCCTCTGGGGAAGAAAATAGCTACCCACTCCAATATTCTTGCCTGGAGAATCCCATGCACAGAGGAGTCTCACATGCTACAGTCCATGGCGTTGCAAAGAGTCAGACACAACTTAGTGACTGAAAAACAACACACCCCTTAAAATTATGCTTCTATAGGGAGAAAATGTTGTTACTGTTGTTTAGCTGCTAAGTCATGTCTGACTCTTGGCGACCCCCATGGACTGTAGCCCGCCAGGCTCCTCTGTTCATGGGATTCCTCAGGCAAGAATACTGGAGTGGGCAGCCATTTCCTCCTCCAGGGTATCGGCCCCACTAAGGGATCGAACCCTTATCTCCTGCATTGCCAGGTGGATTCTTTACCACTGAGTCACCTGGGAAGTCCTTATAGAGAGAAAATAGTGAGGTACAAAATTTTACCTAAAAGAGTATGAGCTTCACTTACGTGTTAAAATGTACACAGAAGATGGAAAATGTACCAAAACATCAGTAATGTTTATCTCTGGCAAGAGAGTTTGGGATTATTTTTAATTTCTTCTTCATGTATTCTGAGCTGTCCAAATTCCCTATAATGTATATGCCTTACTTCTGTAATTAGAAAAATGAAAAGTTATTTTTAAAATCAAGGGGGATTTCTTGATGTCATTCAATCAAATGTATTTATTACACACTTGATAAAACTGAATATAGGACTAAAATGTTATAGAAGATACAAAAGTAGTATGATGCATGGGAACCTCAAGGAGCTTATTTTCAAAGTAGAGAGACAATTTTTAACACATATGAATTAATCAGAAGAGATTTCAGTACTCCACTTGGAGGTGTGGAATGTAAATTTAACAAAATTTAGAATTCATTTCCTAGAAGAGATAGTGATAGATAGATAGTAGGCATTTTTGTCTTTTTTTTTTTCCTGACTTTAGAGGGAGTGCTTCTAACATTTTGCCATTAAAAATATTTAATTTTTAGTACTTAGGGAGATATAGAGGAAACGTACTCCTATTTCTATTTTTTTGCAAAGATCTATCATAAATAGATGCTTAACGTTATCAAATACTTTGTCTGCATCAATTGAAAATTTTTCTCCTTTAATTCTTTAATGTGGCTAAATGTATTAACAGATTTTCTAACATTCCACCAACCTTTTACTCCTAGGACAATCCCAACTTGTCATACTATTTTAATAAACTGCTTGATTTGATTTGTTAATGTTATTTATGATTTAACATTCACATGTAGGAAGTGAGACTGGCTTAAAATTCTTCAATCTGTCACTGGCCTTGTCTGGATGTGTTATCAGTTCTACCAAGATTATACCAGCCTTAGAATAATTCCCTCATTTCACATCCTCTGGGATACACAATTGGAACTGTTACTTGAAAGTTAAACAGAACTTTTCAGTAAATCTATTTAGTTCACATGTGTTTTTTTTGTTTGGCCTTTCTTTTGTTGTTGTTTGTGGGCAGATTTTAAACTTTAGACTATTTACATTTTTTGTGATACTCAAATCTTGAGTTTATTTCCACTATCTTAATTTGTCCTAACCACCCTACTTTTTTCTAATATCTTTTAAAAAAAAATTTATCTATTGAACTGATAGAACTTTGTTACCTTTCCCCTCTACTGATTTGGAAATGCATATTTTCTTTCTATTCTTTTTTTAAACTTACATACTTGACTAGTGTTAAATTAATATTTCTGTTATCCTGCAGACACATTCAAAATCATTGGATTGTTCTAATCCAGTCACCCCTTGTGTCATACATATTCTTTTCATTCAGCATCTTATATCTCCTAATTGCTGTTTTATTATTGCTGGAAAGAGTCCATGCTGTTTTAGATTTAACCAGTTGTTTATTAATGTCTTTGCTTTCCATCTTTCTTCCATTTCACTCTTCCTTCCTCAAGTAGATCCTTTAGAAGTTCTTTTAGCAAGTACATTTCACTGGTAAACTTACCTGAAACTCCTTTATTCTCTTAAATTACTGTTTAACTTGGTAAAGAATTAAACTCTTTGAAAACACTGTTTTTCTATTTCCTGGCTTCTGTATTTCTTTGAAAAGACTTTTATCAATGTAATTATCATTCTTTTTGTCTTTTATTCTCTTGTTGGTTTTGAGGTCTCTCCTTTGTTTTTTGTGTTTTCAAGCTTCACTATGATGTAGTTTGCATTTTATAATCTTGCTTGTGACTTTTCTGGGCTTCCTAAATCTGAAGGTTCATCTTTTTCATAAATTCTGGAAAATCACCACACATATTCCCTTTGAATACTATGTCTCCCAAATTTGCTCTATTTTCCCTTCAGGAACACACAATAGATATATACGTGATCCTCTTATTCTAGACTCCATGTCTTTTTAACTGTTTCCTATTTCCCATCTCATCTCTCTCTGTGCTTCTTTCAGAGAAATTTCCTGTTTATGAGTCTCTGGCTTTGTCCAGTATGGTCTTTAATGTGTCCATTGAGTTGTAAATTTCAGTGATGGTGCTTTTCATGTCTAGAATTTCTGTATGGTTCTGATTAAAACCTTCTTGTTCCTTTTTCAGAATATATTTCTCAGAGTTTTTATTTCTTACTTCATGTCTTTAATCATTATACACATGCTTCCTTACAAATGCTTTCTAATATTCAGTTATCCTAAATTCTTAGAAATCTTCTACTGCTTTGTATGTGAGTGTGCATGTGTGTCTGGACTCTTATTTGGTAGCTTATTTCCTTATATGTTCTAAAATTTTGGATTGTGAACTTATGTGTAGCCACCTTATCTGTAGACACCTCGGCAGGTTTGGGTGGGGATGTATCTTTCCAGAGAACTTTTATTTCATACTCTTTTCCACTGTAATTTATTACAGGATACTGAATATAGTTACCTATGATATACAATGTTGTTTATACATTCTGTATACAATAGTTTGGGCCTTCCCTAGTGGCTTAGGTGGTAAAGAATCTGCCCGGAATATGGGAGACCTGGGTTCAATCCCTGTGTTGGGAAGATCCCCTGGAGAAGGAAATGGCAACCCTCTCCAGGATTTTTGCTGGAGAATGCTATGGACAGAGGAGCCTGGCAGGCTACAGTTCATGGGGTTGCAAGAGTCAGACATGACTGAGTGAAACTTACACATATAATAGTTTGTATCTGCTAGTCCCAAACTCCCAATCCAAGCCTCCCCCCACCCCTTGGCAACCACAAGTCTGTTCTCTATGAGTCTGTCTTGTTTCATAGATAAGTGCATTTGTGTCATATTTTAGATTCCACATATCAAGTGATATGGTATTTGTCTATCTCTTTCTGACTTACTTCATTTTGTATGATAATCTCCAGGTCCATCCATGTAGCCGTAAATGGCATTTCATTCTTTTCTATGGCTGAGTAATATTCCATTGTGTATATGTACCACACCTTCTTTATCCGTTCATCTGTTGATGGGCATTTAGGTTGTTTCCATGTCTTGGCTACTGTAAATACTGCTTCTATAAACATACGGATGCATAGTATCTTTTCAAATTATACTTTTGTCTGGAGATATGCCCAGGAGTGGGACTGCTGTGTCATATGGCAACTTCATATTGAGTTTTTTGAGCAATCTCTGTACTGTTCTCCATAGTGGCTGTACCAATGTACATTCCCACCAACAATGTAGGAGGCTTCCCTTTTCTCCACACCCTCTCCAGCATTTCTTATTTGTAGACTTTTTAATGATGGCCTTTTGACTGATATAAGGTAGTAGCTCATTGTCGTTTTGATTTGCATTTTTCCAGAGAACTTTTGTATCTGCTTCTGCCATCTACAGAGGTATCCTTCCTCCAGTATCATTTTTATGTTAATTTCTTGGTGTTGGAGTTCCATGATTATGTAGGTAAGGTAAATTTGAACCCCAAATATTGCCCCAAATTCCCAGGGAAATTTTTTTTTTTTCCTAGTTCAAAGCCTAGACAAAGATGGTGTTGCTCTGTTGTTTCTCAAGGCTGGTGAATAAGTTTTTTACTAATCTGCCTTTTTATTGAGGCTGTATCTCTTCAGAGCTTCCCTGGTGGCTCAGATAGTGAAGAATCTGCCTGCAATGCAGGAGATTATGGGTTCAATCCCTTGGTCAGAAAGATCCCATGAAGAATGGGATCTTCAAGGGTGAGAGCCTTAGTGTAGATATCTCACTTCTGATTCCCTGTCCCACACCAAGGCCAAGGTCTGACATATCTAATACCAGTGTTAAATGGTAAAATGCAAGCACTTAGTTTCAAAATTCCCTCAAAGAAAGCTTCAGCTCATCCAAAATCTGCTTTAGTTTTAGTTCCTGTTTAGTTTGTGGTCTTTGAAGATTTCCCATTTCTCTTACAGATTCAATTATATAATTAAAAGGATATTTGTTTAATTTAATCCACCATATCCAGGTATTTTGTGGTGGAAAGGCCTTTGATTTTTCAGAATGGTGTTTTTTCTATTCTGAATGCAGTAAATGAAAGTTCTAAGTAAGAGCTAGAATATCCTAAAGAAAAAAAATAGTATATTATGAATAATAATATAATTATGAAAAGATTAAACTAAAGGACGTTAATTTGATTGTCATGCCTGTTAAGTCACTTCAGTCAAGTCTGACTCTTTGCAACCCCATGGACTATAGCCCACCAGGCTCCTCTGTCCATGGGATTCTCCAAGCAAGAATACTGGAGTGGGCTGCCATTTCCTCCTCCAGGGGATCTTCCCAATCCAAGGATGCAACCTGCGTCTCATCTGTCTCCTGCATTGGTGGTGGGTTCTTTGGGAGTCGTAAATACAGTAAATCAATGGTTCATGAAGACTTTTATGCTAAGTCTTATGTATCTACATTTTAACAGATTTGTGCTTTTTTTGTTTTTCCTTTAAGGAAATTCCATTCTTCTTCTGAGGAACAACCGGCTAAGGCTTCCCCAGATTCCCGGCTCTCCCAGATAATGGAGCAGCATCAGCAAGCCCTGCTGCAGCTGACAGAGGTGCAGCCCCGCGAAGGGGCCTCCCCCGGCCTCAGCCTTCCACCCATACCGTCAAGGGTGGAGAGTGAATCCCAACTCAGTTCAGAGAAAAGCCAAAGAAACCAAGTGAAAATCAGCCGCAGCAATTCTGAAAGCTATCTGTTTCAACTGGAAAAGGGGAAAAAGCATAGGAAAAGAAGCAGCATTAAGGTAATAACCGCATCTTACTTAACCTTCCATTTTGATAATATGCATGGTCCTTGATTTTCATTCCCCTTATCATAGGCCTGGAATAGGGATGCTCCTCTTGCTCCTCTTTCTCTTCTTCCTGCCCCCGTGCCCTAAGAACTCTTCCTTGACTCTCATCTCAACCTCAGCTCCTGCAGTAAAACACCCAGGATAGCCAATGACTGCACTTTTCTTCTGAAAAGTTTGCTTTACTGAGTTCTGTGTTTACTATAACTTGATACTATA
>SJYQ01003368.1:0-107106 GCA_006410935.1 Redunca redunca | reverse complement strand
GGTGGGGTGGGAGGGAGGTTCAAGAGGGAGGGGACATATGTATACCTTTAGCTGATTCATGTTAATGTATGGCAGAAACCAATATAACACTGTAAAGCAATTATCCTCCAATGAAAATATTTTTTAAACAATAACAAGATTCACCATCATTAGCACCTTTGTGCACTGAAGTCTTTCCCATCACGTCTGCTTTGCTAAATAAAGGAAATTCAAGGCAAAAAAGGAAGGTTTCCTGGAAGAAATGAAGGAGTCTTTTTATGTCCTTTGTGTTTCTCCACTGTTCCAAACAATAAAAACTCCTCAGGAAAGACCACTTGTTTCTAGTGTCAGATAGTAAGGGAAAAGCTGGAAAATGCTTTAAGGGGCAACAGGTAAAGACTTGGTTGGAAGCAATAGGCCTGTAGTGGATGGGCCCTCCCAGGAACAGACTCTGAAATGGAGATTTATGAACTGGAGCCCTCCTCCAGAACCACCCCTGGGAGGCGGGGAGCAGGCAGGGCGGGTTGAGGGAGAGACGGCAGCTTTGAGCCTCAAAGCGGATGCTTCAGCCAAGCCCACGAGGGTTGTGAAGTTGGGATGGCCCTTCAGAATCAAGGCACCAGCTGTTCCCTGACACGGATCAGCCACTGGCTGTTGCCTGTCTGTGGGGAAGGGTAGTAACTTTGGGCACGGCTACTTTGGGCTACTACTTTGTTAATTGGTAGTAACTTTGGGCTACTGCATCTGGGTGAGGGCAGTTCTCAGGGAGGGACTCGACTGTGAGCCACGGAGGACAACACTCAGCAGCTGGGGACACAAGAGTCTGGGTCCAGGGGAGCGTCCACTCTCAGGCAGATTTAGGGAGCCATCCTCAGTTCAACTCAACACGTATGTGCTGAATTCCTTCCAGGGCCCGGTGTCAGGTGCTGGGGGACATACAGTGAATGAGCGGCAGGAGTGGACAATTACCTGGAACTGGGAAAGGCACGCAGGCACGTGGCTTCAGTATCATATTGAAATATGAGAGGCAGGGTGGACACAGAGGAGCACAGAGGGGACACACATCCCCACCTGTGGGTCAAGCAGAGTTTCAGGGGTGATCGTGAGGTGTCTGAGCGGACGTTCACGAATCAACAGGAGAAGACTGAAAGCATTTCAGGCAGAGGGACCGGCCTGAGCAAATGTTCTGAAGCACGCAAGAACACAAAGCATGCTGGGAACTGAAGCAATTCAAGGCCGCTGTCACTCAAACTGGGGCTTCCCTGGTGGCTCAGAGGGTAAAGAAGTGGGCATGGTAACTCATTCCAGAATTGTTGCCTGGAGAATCCCATGGACAGAGGAGCCTGGTAGGCTACAGTCCATGGGGTTGCAAGAGTCGGACACAACTGAGAGACTAAGTACCGCACAGTCGCTCAAACTGGGAGGCTTGAGTATTGAGAGATGACGGTGGAGAAATAGGTCAGGGAGTTGAGGGGGTTGGGTAGGTCTGCCAGTATCTTGCTTGTCATTGGTGGAAGGAGGGCTCTAATCTCTAGGCTGGGGGGTAGAGGTGTGGGTTGACGGGAGGCACTAAAGAATCTTAACCACAATTAGCTTAGTCTTTTTATTTTATTTTATGGGATTAACACTGACCTTTATTTTCTGTTCGTAATTGTTCATATTTTCTGAGTTTTTTTTTTTTGAACTGAGCATGCACTACTTTTATAACCAGAACTGGTTATAAAACAACCGAAAAGAAGAGATGAGACAAAAAGGGCTAGGGTGAAAAATTGGGGTATAGTCACAAGACATCAAAACTTACAAATGAAAAGTTTCATGTCAAAGACATTCAAATAAGGTGACAGTTTTAATTAGAATGGTTTGCATCCTTAGCATTTCTTGAGTTGAGAGGGAAGAAATACTTTTCAATGAAAATAAAGGTCTCTGTAAAAAACAGGCTTTCATTTATTCTTTCCTATTGTTTATGTTTTTCTGTCCTCCATTTATTATTAACCAGTTATATTTCCCAAGTAACTATTCTATTACTAGTCCTGCTTCAGATACTTTATCAGATTCAATATCAGGAACAGGGATAACATGCTTTACAGTTAAATATGAAGAATTTCAGTCATGGGTGGTTAATTGAGGGCTTTATTTCTGTTTTATTGTGCTTTTGATCATGTTATTGCTCATTAGTCTGTTTTCTGGTGTGGATAAGTGAAAAGATACAGACACAAAATTGACTGTCAGTTCAGTCATATACTGATCAAATGAGGGTCTTGCAAAGAAATTACAGTAAGTCCCCTGACATGTTAGCTGCTCATTTTTGGCCAGAATGTGTATCTGTTCATTGGATGATTTATGGATTAACAGATAGCTAGTGGTTTAAATGGGTCTTTCCCCTTAGTCAGCAGTTTACATGGAAACACTAAAGCATGTGATGACAGAACTGAAGGTGGTTTTCTGGTTAGCAATCATCAGATTTAGAACCTTACTCTTAGCCTCTGTAGTAGACAGCTAGATCCTACTAACATTCCTTTTTATTGTTATTTTTTTGTTTTTGTTTTAATTTAATTGGAGGCTAATTACTTTCCAATATTGTGGTGGTTTTTGCCATACATTCACATGAATCAGCCATGGGTGTACATGTGTTCCCCATCCTGAACCCTTCTCCCACCTCCCTCCCCATCCCCTCCCTCAGGGTCATCCCAGTGCACCAGCCCTGAGCACCCTGTCTCATGCATCGAACCTGGACTGACGATCTATTTCACATATGATAATATACATGTTTCAATGCTATTCTTTCAAATCATCTCACCCTCGCCTTCTCCCACAGAGTCCAAAAGTCTGTTTTTCACATCTGTGTCTCTTTTGCTATCTCACATATAGGATCATCGTTACCATCTTTCTAAATGCCATATATATGCATTGATATACTGTATTGGTGTTTTTCTTTCTGACCTACTTCACTCTGTATAATAGGCTCCAGTTTCATCCACCTCCTAAGAACTGACTCAAATGCATTCTTTTTAATAGCTGAGTAATATTCCATTGTGTATATGTACCACAGCTTTCTTTTCCATTTGTCTGCCAGTGAACATCTAGGTTGCTTCCCTGTCCTGGCTATTATAAACAGTGCTGCGATGAACACTGGGGTACACGTGTCTCTTTCAATTCTGGTTTCCTCGGTGTGTATGCCCAGGAGTGGGATTACTGGGTCATAAGGCAGTTCTATTTCCAGTTTTTTAAGGAATCTCCACACTGTTCTCCATAGTGGCTGTACTGCTTTGCATTCCCACCAACAGTATAAGAGAGTTCCCTTTTCTCCACACCCTCTCCAGCATTTATTGTTTGTAGATTTTTTGATAGCAGCCATTCTGACCAGTGTGAGATGGTACCTCATTGTGGTTTTGATCTGCATTTCTCTGATAATGAGTGATGTTGAGCATCGTTTCATGTGTTTGTTAGNTTTAGTTCTTTGGCCCATTTTTTGATTGCGTCATTTATTTTTCTGGAATTGAGCTGCAGGAGTTGCTCATATATTTTTGAGATTAATTCTTTGTCAGTTGCTTCATATGCTATTATTTTCTCCCATTCTGAAGGCTGTCTTTTCACCTTGCTTAGAGTTTCCTTCGTTGTGCAAAAGCTTTTTAGTTTAATTAGGTCTCATTTGTTTCTTTTTGCTTTTATTTCCCTGGGAGGAGGGTCATAGAGGATCCTGCTATGGTTTATTATCAGAGAGTGTTTTGCCTATGTTTTCCTCTAGGAGTTTTATAGTTTCTGGTCTTACATTTAGATCTTTAATCCATTTTGAGTTTATTTTTGTGTATGGTGTTAGAAAGTGTTCTAGTTTCATTCTTTTACAAGTGGTTGACCAGTTTTCCCAGCACCACTTGTTAAAGAGATTGTCTTTTCTCCATTGTATATTCTTGCCTCCTTTGTCAAAGATAAGGGGTCTATAGGTACGTGGATTTATCTCTGGGCTTTCTATTTTGTTCCACTGATCTATGTTTCTGTCTTTGTGCCAGTACCATACTGTCTTGATGACTGTAGCTTTGTAGTATAGCCTAAAGTCACGCAGGTTAATTCCTCCAGTTCCATTCTTCTTTCTCAAGATTGCTTTGGCTAGTCAAGGCTTTTTGTATTTCCATACAAATTGTGAAATTATTTGTTCTAGTTCTCTGAAAAATACTGTTGGTAGCTTGATAGGGATTGCACTGTGATTTCTGCTTGGCTGGTATACTCATTCTCACTATATTGATTCTTCCAATCCATGAACATGGTATATTTCTCCATCTATTTGTGTCCTGATTTCTTTCATCAGTGTTTTAATAGTTTTCTATATATAGGTCTTTTGTTTCTTTAGGTAGCTTTATTCCTAAGTATTTTATTCTTTTCATTGCAATGGTGAATGGAATTGTTTCCTTAATTTCTCTGTTTTCTCATTGTTAGTGTATAGGAATGCAAGGGATTTCTGTGTGTTAATTTTATATCCTGCAACTCTACTATATTCAGCTTAGCCTTTTTAGAAAGACTGTTCTGGCTCTGTGGTACAGAGCAGATAGAGGCAGAGCACACCAGGAATAGAGGGTTGTGAGCTAAAAGCTCATGGGAGCCTCAGAAAAAAAGGGAAGGGTGGCCTTAAAGAGAACAAGGGAAAGTGGACTAGAATGACAGTTCTATATTACAGAGAAGGAAAGGAGGACCAGCTTTCTGTGTCCTCCTAAGAGAGGACCACAGAGGTTGATGGACATGAAACACTTCAGCCCACTGCCACAGCCCCCACCCAAGAGCCCAGGTCTTCAACTCACTCACAACCCAGGGTCCTTACCACCACCCCTTCCCATACCCCCACCCAAGGGCTCCTTGAGCTCCTTGTCTGACCTTCCCTCACATCCTCTGTCCTAAGTCTTGCCCAGGCCATGGAGACCACTGCCAGTTGTTTGGAGCTGGGATAATCCCCAGTTTTACAGTATTAAGAAGAAATGTGTTCCTGGGATCATAAGTAACTTGTTTTTCCACCAAAACATCATTATATGCTTAGGTTACATTACAGTTAGTTTCTGAGGTACAATTTGTACTGTTTTCAAGTACTTCATAAACAGAATAGAGTTTGTACACTGGACTAGGAAGCCAGACACCATGTGTATTATTCCTTCTATGGGGAAATGTATTCAGAGCTTAGGAACCAGCACATTCTCAAGATGAGGATGTCCTGTCCCTCTAGAACTTATGAGTTATCAGGGCCTAAGAAAGAGTTTAAACACGCCACTTTGGATGAGAACTTTCTGGGTTAGGGTTCCTACCAACTGTGGATTATTTTAGCTCAATTTCTAGTGAGCAGGGATCAGTGGAAGTCGAACACTTGGCCATTTCTAAATTTCTATCACCTAATCTCTGCATAACTTGGCAAGTTATTAATTCACCTGAGCCCCTAGTTCCCCATTTGTGCAATTAGAGTTGTTCTTTTGGTGGATTTCATTTGACAGTTAAATGAAATACCATATTAAAACCTTAGATTGTTGTTGTTGTTTTAGTCGCTAAGTCGTGTTCGACTCTTTGCAACCCCATAGACTGTAGCCTGCCAGGCTCCTCTGTCCATGGGATTCTCCAGGCAAGAATACTGGAGTAGGTTGCCATTTCCTCCTCCAGGGGGTCTTCCTGACCCAGGGATCAAACCCCTATCTCCTGCATCTCCTACACTTGCAGATGGATTCTTTACCACTGAGCCACCAAGGAAACCCCAAAACCTTAGCTTAGTATCTAGTGAAGAATAGATGCAACTAGATGTTCATTTCCCTTCCCTTCCTTCTCCTCCTGTAGCCTGAATTTGCATTTTACCTGGGAGGGTAGAGGATAGGCCCAGGTGATGGTGGGTATCACCAGACATCTAAGATCTGGAAGAGAGGGAAGAGGAAGAAAGAGAACTTCCACTTACTGCTTCCCAACTTGGGAAATCCCTCCCCTCCTGCTCTCTCTCGGGGATGTTACAATCCACTCATACCCATTTTCTCCATCCAAGACCTTCAGCCTACATCCGACAAAGACAAAGAAGCACTCTTTGTCCGGGGAGCCATTCCAAAAGCTACGATGATTGAGAACCAAGCTATTTGTATAGGACAGCAGGTAGCCGGGGCCCCAGACACAGGGACTCATTACCCAGATCAGGCCCATTTCCCAGTCAAAGCAAATCTCTTGGTCTCCAAGGGAATTGACTTGAATCACAGTAAAAATCTGAGGATTTGTCAAGATAATAGGCCTGAGCACCATCCTTCTTCTCCTGGCAGTTGTATTGTGACTGATTTATGAATACTCAGCATTGTCCATACCACTGAATCCAGACGTCAGGCAGTGAGAGATTAACCCAGCGCAAGGGATGACAAACAGCATAAAAATATCCACTGCGACCTGCACAGAATAACTGCTTAAGGAGTTCTCTGACAGCTGTGCAGAGCTGAGCCACAGTAATTAACTCATGTGTTTGTTGTCACAGACAATCTGGGTATTGCTGCTCGACTGCTTCTAAGAAGAGGTTTATTTGGATTAAGTTCAGTAACTGCAGAGCAAATTTCCTTCCCTTGCTGTTCCCCAGTATTGGAGACATTGTTTTCTATCCCATCACTAAGTAACTCTCTCACCCTTACACATCTGAGGAATGTTCTGGGGGAGAGTCCTGCAGTGTCCCCCCACATCGGGGCATGACCTCTCAGAGTTGACACAGGTCCTCCCGGGGATGGTTGATGTCATATTCAGTTCAGGCAGCTTTTGCCCCAAGTTTACAGTAAAAGTCCATCTTCTAGCTTGAGAAGCGTGATGGATGGATGGCAGAAACCTTCCACCAGGAAATCTTATGCCGAACTCTGCCAAAGTCATGACCCATGGACACCGGTTCCGAGGGGCAGGTCTGGCCTGGTCAGTCATCAACTAGAGCCAGAGTTGGCTAATGTCAGCCCATGGGCATCTCACACAAAGACTAGCAGTGAACCCCACTGGAGATTTGTTGAAAACGTGCTTTTATTTTCCTCACGTTTGGAGACCTAATGAGACTATTATTGTTGGTGTAATTTTAAAAAATTTGAGGGCATCACGCTGTCGTGACCTTTTGGTCTTGTAACAGCCAAAGAGAGGTAAATCAAAGTAAATTCTAGGGATTATTTGCCTATGACAGCCTTTTGAAGAGACGGAAAGTAGATTAGTGGTTGCCTAGGGCTAGAGGGAGAGAGGGGAGGGGACTGATTGCTGATGGGTATGGGGTCCCTTTTTAGGATAATGAAAATGTTTTAAAATTGGATTGTGGTGACTCTTGCACAGCTTGATAGCTACACTAAAAACTACTGACTTGTACAACTTCAAATAGGTGAATGTGGTGGTGTGTGAATTTTATCTCAATAAAGCTGTTAAAAAGATTTTTGATGGAAAAGGATCAAACAAAATTACAGCACTGAGAACCAATCAAGATTACTTGAGGCTAACCAATGAATCCAGGATTTTTCATTGCCGGTCACCCAGAACAAACTCTGTCAGGAGCCCTGGCGCTCCCTTGAGAACGTCCCTTCTTATTTTCGCTGGCAGCAGCTCAGCCTGTCAAGGGGTCAGCAGCGTTTGGAGATGCCCCTTTCGGTCCACACTTTCTTTCGCGTCAATCTGCAGTACTGGACCCTCGGTTCTGTCTTCCTGTGACCGCCATGACATGCAACCCAGGTGATAGTTAAGAACTTGGATGGGGCAGCAATAAGCAATTACTCAAGCTTCACAATCTGTCTTTGTGAGTCGGTGGGATGATTAAGGCTAAGCTGCTTCAGACTAAGGCTGTGATTTCTGGGCACTAATCATTTCTTTCTCTCAGTTTTGGACAAATTGGATTTGTGACTTGGACGTGAATGGGTTCCCTCCTTTTTCATCTTTGGTTTACTTTGGCAAATAGATAGTAACTTAGTGATTACGCTGAAAACAATGGCACAGGTGACATAGGCCAGGTAAAGAACAAATTCGCAGTTGCCAAGAATAGGATATCTGAGCTCATTCACCTATTAAAAATCAGCAGAGGTTTTAAAATGTGATAATACTCAGCATCATCAAGATCTGCACAAAAGAAGCATTCTTCTGCCTCCTTAACGGAAGTGTTCATGAATGGCCCTGAATACGCTCATGATTCTGTTTCAATAATCTCACTTCTCTTCAGAGAAGCGAAGAAATAATTGAAAAGTGAGACGAGAAGAAATAATTGTGAAGAATTAATGAGGGGCCCACACACAGTGCTCATCCCTGTGTGCATATGTGTGCGTGTGTCAGTCTCTCAGTTGTGCCCGACTCTGTGACCCCATGGACTGTAGCCCACCAGGCTCCTCTGTCCAAGGGATTCTCCAGGCAAGAGCACTGAAGTAGGTTGCCATTTCCTTCTCCAGAGGATCTTCCCAACCCAGGGATTGAACCCACATTTCCTGTATTGCAGGTGGACTCTTACTGTCTGAGCCACCGGGGAAGTCCCCTCAGTTTTCAGATATTATAAAAATTCTGTTGTTGGGGAGGAAACTGAGGCACACTGACCCCCCACGCCAGTCCTCTATTTGCCAGTCCAAAGTCTAGCGTACACCCTCCTACTCTGCACCCCCAGCAGAATGACCTGCACACAGACAGCCTTTTGCCAAGGGGAGGGTCTCAGGAGCCCATCTGGTGGCCCGTGTTGGGGGAGGCTGGCCAGGGTCAAGGGCTGTGGGTGGTGGGGAGCAGGAGGAGGGGTGTGGTTGGAGGAGCAGCTGCTGTGTGTGTGCATGGGGTGCTGTGTGTGTGCATGGGGTGCAGTCAGTGCTGAATAGGGGACCCCAGCTGGGGTTCCATAATGATCTATACAGTCCATGGAATTCTCCAGTCCAGAATACTGGAGTGGGTAGCCTTTCCCTCCTCTAGGGGATCTTCCCAACCCAAGGATCAAACCCATGTCTCCCACATCGCAGGCAGATTTTTTTACCAGCTGAGTCACAAGGGAGGCCTGTGCTCATCCCTAGGACATCTTAAATGTTCAACATTTGGAGAAAGCACTAAATAATTCAGCTACAAAGAGAAAATAGCATGTTATACACAGAAAATATTCAGTGGCAGGGAAATACAGTGTCATGCTAACCTCAGTGAAAAATAACAAAATAATTTGCAGCATAGGGACAATTTTAGAAAAGTAGGAGCAGACACATCTAAAGGGCAGGAAGCAGCTGTACCGGTTTTGCTGGGTGATGACTCCATTCTCTTCAAGGAGATGTATGATTTTTAAGTGGCTTCAATGAACACTGTTTCTTCTATATACTTAATGTTATTAATGTTCTAGTCATTTTAGTCCAAAGCCTTCTTTGACCCTGATGCTGGGAAAGATTGAGGGCAGGAGGAGAAGGGGACAACAGAGGATGAGATGGTTGGATGGCATCATAGATTCAGTAAACATGAGTTTGAGTAAACTCTGGGAGACAGTGAAGGACAGGGAAGCCTGGTGTGCTGCCGTCCATGGGGTCACAAAAAGTTGGACACAACTAAGCAACTGAACAACAACAAAGCCTTCTTTTAAAAAAGGATCTTCTTTGATCTTTTCGGATTAGATGCACTGAAAGAGTTTTGACTATAAAGGTCATTATACAATATAATGTTATATGAACATTCTAATAAGGCAAATACTATTTACAGAACTTTCATCCTTGCAGTGTAGAACTATTGCCTAAATGGCACATGACTTTGGCCCTTTGAAGCCCCGAGATGTACTGTAAAAATTCTGTAGGACCACAGAAATATTGCCTTCAGCTACAAGTCATAGAATTGCTATTTACAACAACTTGAAAAATTCTTGAGTTCATTCTTCTTACATAGAGTTAGTTCACAAGTAGGTAGTTGCACTGGCGGTTCCAGAGCTCAAAATATCAGAACCAGTGTTTATGATTCGCTTGTTCTTTTTTCCCTTTCCTGGCCTCAAGACTGCTGTTTGCTCCAGAAATTACATCCACATTCAAGACAAGATCAAGGGAAAGGGGAGGGGCTGTCGCAGTCTGAATAAAAGTTTTCCAAGATGCACCCTGCAGCTCACATCTCAAAGGCCAGAGCTCAGTGCTGGGATCTGGGAAAAAGAGAATTTGGCTCTAAGCCTGGGAAACAGCAATGGAGAAGCTAAGTGACCTGACCTCCAGGTAGTCAGTTAATAGTCCCTGTGAGTAGTAACAGTTGATCCATGTGTATATGTGACTTCACTGTTAAGATTTGAGAATTATAGGCAGTAACTATATGACGAAATGTTCCATTTTTAAAGTCTCTTGACTATCTCTGCCAAATTCTCTCTTAGGAAAGAATACATTAGATATAGTGTATATACCCACTCCAGTATTCTAGGGCTTCCCTTGTGGAAAATGTGGGAGACCTCGGTTCAATCCCTGGGTTGGAAAGATCCCCTGGAGAAGGGAAAGGCTACCCACTCCAGTATTCTGGTCTGGAGAATTCCATGGACTGTATAATCCATGGGGTCACAGAGTCAAACTTGACTGAGCTACTTTCACTTTTCAGTAATTAACAAGAACTTTCAACATTTAGAAAAATGCCTTGTCATTAGCATATAAATAGGTGGTACCACGTACAGTTCAGAACTGCCACCTCCACAGTATGGCTGTTTATTCTAAGCACCAGTTTCAATGTGCCCCAAGATCATTACTGTCACCCAGACCATCTCTTTGGCATCGTCTTCCCAGGTGGCACTAGTGGTAAAGGACTTGAAAGCCAGTGCAGGAGACGTTAGGAGACAGGGGCTCAATCCCTGGCTTAGGACCATCCCCTGGAGGAGGGCATGGCAACCCACTCCAGTATTCTTGCCTCTGGAGAGTCCCAAGGACAGAGAAGTCTGAGGGGCTACAGTCCACAGAGTTGCCAAGAGTTGGACATGACTGAAGTGACTTAGCATGCATGCACCCTTCCCAAGGAAGACAACCAAAGGAGCTCACAAATTAAAGGACATGGTTACCACAAGGGCATCTGCGGCAAATAACAAGTCAGATTTCCTGTCAAAAGCAGGAATTTGGGAAAAATCTCAATCTATCCTACAATCAGGAGCACCTTAGTATTTTTCCTGCCTACTACTGTGCTCGAGTATCATAATTTAATAATCAAATGGCCTCGTTTTGTATCATCCCTTTAAATATGCAATAGTGATAATAGTTATCATATAAAATTACCTGTGAAGTGAAGTGAAAGTTGCTCAGTCGTATCTGACTCTTTGCGATCCCATGGACTATACAGTCCCTGGAATTCTCTAGGCCTGAATACTGAAGTGGGTAGTCTCTCCCTCCTCCTGGGATCTTCCCAACCCAGGGATTGAACCCAGGTCTCTTGCATTGCAGGCGGATTGTTTAACAGCTGAGACACAAGGGAATCAAAATTACCTGTACCCTTCGACATATCCAGAATCACACTGAATACAATGAATTTCTCAGTGGGTCTTCCTTAGACACTTAAGCTTTACATGTTTCCGTTCTTTTGAATCTTAACATCAGACAGGGCCCTTCGAAGCAGTGTGCTTACCCAAGTCACTTATTGATAGATAGCCTCTTCCAGGAAGATCATTTGATTCAGTGAATGGTACAAAACTAGACATACTTGACATAGTAGCAGCAGAGTAGGAATGTGTCTGTCATGTTAAAAATATTAATAACAAATCTACCATATGACCCAGCAACCCCACTACCGATCATGTACCCTAAGGAAACCATAATTGAAAAAGACACATGCACCTCAATGTTCAAAGCAGCACTGTTTACAATAGCCAGAGCACAGAAGCAACCTAAATGTCCACTGACAGATGAATAAAGTTGATGTGGTACACATACACAACGGAATATTACTCAGCCATAAAAAAAGAATGAATTTGAGCCAGTTCTAGTGAGGTGGATGAACCTAGAGCCTATTATACAGAGTGAAGTCAGAAGGAGAAAAACAAATATAGTATATTAACACATATATATGGAATCTAGAAAAACTATGTTGATGAACCTATTTTCAGGGAAGGAATAGAGACACCGATGGAGAGAATGGATATGTGGACACAGTGGGGGAGGGGGAGAGTGGCATCAACATATATATACTATCAGGTATACGATGGATAGCTGGTGAGAAGTTGCTGTGTAGCGCAGGAAGCCCAGGCTGGTGCTCTGTGATGACCTGGAGGGATGGGATTGGGGGAGAGGAGGAAGGCTAGAGAGGAAAGGAATGTATGTATAATTAGGGTTGATTCGCGTTGTTGTATGGCAGAAACCAACACAACATTGTAAAAAAGTTTGTAAATATTTAAACTAAAAAAATAGGAAAAAAAGTTTTTTTAAAAAAGTTAATAACAAAGCAGCACTTTACTCACTTGAAATTTTTTATTTATAATTTTCAGAATTTCAGTGTTTTTTATTGCAGAAGTGGAAAAGTCCACACATGTCAGCCCACCAGCTACAAATTACCAAGGACACTGTTATCAATGACAACCATTAAAATGGAAGAACTGTCAGGACACACCCACTCCCCCGAGGTCCATGCAGGCCACCAGTCTTCATTTCACCTCTCCCCTTTCTCACGTGGCTATGACAACTTGGAAGGGGTGGCGGGGGGAACATACCAGTCTCTAAAAGAAACTCTCTCTTTGATTGTATTTTCAAGAGCTCCAAGCTGAAAGGTTATCAGAACAGAGACGTGAAACTTGGAGGCCTTGGACCTGACCTTGAGTCCATCAGAGACAAAGTGAGTGGGAGGTACCTACAGCATTTCCAGGCTCAGATCTGTCCTTTGTCTTCCAGCAGAACTGTATAGAGAGACCCCCAGAAACAGGTTCTAATTCAAACATCTCCCTCTGAATAGAGACCCCTCTGAAATAGCACTGGTATTAATAATAAGCCCTGGGCACTCCTCCTACCATGAAATACAATTACTCAGCCAATGTTGTTTTATGTATCCACCTTTTAAGTTAGTTTTAAAGGCCCAAACAGAAAAGTGGGGCATATGCCCATGAAAAGAGATGTGTGTGTTATGTGGTTGTTGGGCTTTCCCAATAGTTATCTTTATAATACTCAAGAGTGGCTACAGAGAAGACACTCAGGGTAAGAGTTTCCCAACCCATGAAAAGTGCATCCACTTTACTCTCTTTCCTCTAGTGAAAGGAGATCTTCATTTAATGTGTTTTAACTGCAGTTGCACTCAAGGCATAAAAAGAGAGTAGAGTTCAAAGTTGGACGCAAGAATGAAAATAGATTGGGTAAATGCAACAAAGCAGAGGCTGAATGTGATTTAGCCCCTGTTAAAGGAACACTGGGTGTATTAGTCCCCCCTTGAGAGAGAATGATTTCTAGGAGAAACATTAATTTAACCATTTCACTGCTGTCACACGTGGTAATCCCATTTCCCCTGTGCTAATGATACTGTTTGCCCAGCTCACTAAAATTAGTGTCACTTGAAAGAGAGAACAGAGCGACCTAGCAGGACCTGTGAGTCACTCTCCCTGCGCTTCTCTGAACAGATGCAGAAATTAATACAGCAAAAGGAATATGCTAAACAAGTGAAGGAATACAACATGAAGGCACTATCCATCCCCTCAAAGCCACAAACAGCAATTACTGCAAATAAATCTGCTGTCCTGCGGCAGAAGGTAAGGAACTCTCACCAAGGCAGTTCTCTTTTCAATTAGAATTAAAAGGAAGTCTGTGTGACCTCATGACTTAAATTCCCCACATCTTTTGAACACAGAGGATGTTTTAGCTACTAGTATTCCTGCAGCACCCTGTCATTCACAGATATTGATGTAAAAGTGATATACCCACATATGCTGCTGGAAGGTTAGAGTCTGTTTTTCCCCTGAGGGTCACTATTATTTTTAATTCTCCATGTGTTCTCCTCCTTGTATTTCAAGTTTGTCACACAAGAATTGAATGCTTAGGTGGTTTTCTTTCTAAAAGAAACTAGTAATCCTGATTAACCATCAATCTCCTTCTCTGCCACTAAATAAGTTTTAAGAAATTAGCATCTTCTTGCCACCTCTGGGTGCCAGTGTCGGAGGAAAGTTCTCCATGGTTTCAAGTTCACTCCCTACATTTTTCCTAAGGGATGGTACAATAGGCATAGGTTCCTCTACCTAAGAAAATACTTTGGCCACTTGATGCAAAGAGTTGACTCACTGGAAAAGACCTTAATGCTGGGAAAGATTGAGGGCAGGAGAAGGAGGATGAGATGTTTGGATGGCATCACTGATTCAATGGACATGAGTCTGAGCAAACTCTGAGAGATAGTGAAGGACAGGGAAGCCTGAAGTGCTGCAGTCCACGGGGTCGCAAAGAGTCAGACATGACTGAGCGACTGAACAACAACCCAAGAAAAATGATTTCATAAAATACAGAATGTTCTCCCTCTCAGAAGTCATCCAACTCTAAGTTGTGATGTGAATGCAGTACGTTCTATGGGGACACCGAGCTTTGCAGTACAAGTCTCTGCCTCAGTCCCAGCAAGGACGTGGGACCCTTTGCATGAGGGACAAGTGATCCTTTGGTGCTTTTAGGTATTTGTACTTCGTGTTCTCTTTCACAGACTCTCATGTTTTCTATCTATTGCCTTTCTTCCTCAGACCTTGAAGACCTCAGTCCTCTGGATTGAGTTTCCATGGTGCCACTTTTTCTTTTTTCTCCAACCATTATTTTTTCATGAAAAATTCAAGGCAGCAAGCCTCTAATTAGAAATTCCAACAGAAGTCACCTACACACACACAGAAGTCTGGAGTTTTTCTGTTTGGGGAATTTTCTCCCTTCCAGAACTTATATATATTGTATCTATCCCCATTTCAGCTCTCAGGAAACTCTTACTAAAATGTAAAACTAGGGAGGGGAGATAAATTAGGAGTTTGGGATTAACATATACACACTTCTACATATAAAATAGATAAACAACAAGGAGGTACTGTATAGCACAGGGAACTATATTCAGTATATTGTAATAACCCATAATGGGAAAGAATCTGAAAAAGCGTGTGTGTATGAATGTGTGTGTGTATATATATATATATATGTATACAAAACGGAATCACTTTGCTATATACCTGAAACTAAAATAACATTGTAAATTAACTATACTTCAATTTTTTAATTTTAAAAAAGTGTTAAAACATATAAAGGCAGATTTAGAAATTATATTTAGTGATCTCATTTTTATTGTAATGCCTTTCAGAACTGACAGCCCTGAATAAAAGACTGCCTTTTTTCAGTATCCAGGTTTCTATAGGTATACCAAAAAAAAAAAAGAAAAAATAATTTTCAACCTCTAAAGAATACTTGCTAGAGGTCTAAGAGCCAGAAACAAGAATAGTTGGTATAATAATGGAGGCTCAATTTTATCTCAACTACAGTGATGTCTTTGGTCTCAAGCTATAAAAAGTCCTCTTTGGATGGAAAGGTCTGTTAATATCTCCTTAATAGAGGTTTGGTTTTAATAAGACTGCCAGAAGCTAAATAGATCAAACACATAAGAAATCTATTTTCAAGCACTTTAATAAAGCTCAGTTTTATAAAGAAAACATCCAAAGGCACAACTGTATGTATTAGTCTTCAACTATTTTTTTTTCCACAGCATATCATTACATGGTTAATTTTATTTAAACTGTGTGTTATATTGCATTATTTGTATTTTCCATTTGGTCTCCATTTCCACCTATGTCTTAGTATATTACCTGTAGCAACAGTCTCCATTTATATTATCAATAAACCTTTTCTAAGACTAGATTTAAGGAATCCAGGGCTCCCTTCCCATCTCAAACAAACTTTTATATGCTTTTAGGCTTTGGAATATGCTAAGACCATCCCCAAACCCAAACCTTCAAATCTGAGTGATCAAGCCTCAAAAGAAAAGAAAACTCCAACCCATGCTGGAAAAGAAGACACCTTACCTGAAATCTCACTGCTGGAAGTGCTACAGAACAGACACGAAAGGGAAAAACAGGCCGTGGCTGCTTTTAAAGTCCTTCACATTGTATAGACAGCATATGTGTTGGGGACCAGAGACACTCGGGGAATGGACATGGAGGAGAGAAACTCCAACTTCAACTGCTCTGCATTAAGTGATGACCTCACGTCATCATCTAATTGCAGCCCATGTTTGCTTTGTATAGGATTTAAAATATGGAGCCCTAATTACAATACGGTGCCATATTTTACTTTCCAGGAAGAAAAACTATTTTAATTATTTATTTTCAAAATCAGTTTAAACTGGGGCTGAATAAGAACTAGGGAATAAAAGCTTCTAGTTTTCTATCAGCTCTTCTAATTTCTAAAATGATGGCTACCCTTTCTCAGCATAATGAAACTCTTGAAGTTACCCAGAAATAAATGTATCTTCTTGTGTTTATTTCTTGTTTTTCTGATAAGAAAAAAAAAAAGTATGAACACTTCAGTTTCTATTGAAAAGAACTCGAATGGCCCTAAACACAGGTAAATTTTGAGATGTCGTTTCCAAAATATTTCTAACATCTCTCAATATTTTAAAGGATAAAATCTTTTAAATGAAAGTGCTTCAGATGTGCTCACTCAAGCAAAACCAATCTCAATGCTGTTCTAACAGAGCATCAAGACATTAATCAGAAAACTACCAAGGCCAGGAACACTCAAGTTAGGCAACTCTGACACTTTCTCAAAGCTACTTACTCAAGGCTATAAATGTGCTGACCATCTTGCCATCACAAATATCTTAAAATATCCTCAGGTGTGTGCTTTCACACAAAAACACTGGGTAAGATAAAAACATCCCACTGTGTACTACTGAATGTCAATATTAATAAATATTTTTTTACTTTTTAAAAAATCTTTTGAAACTCAATACACATGGTAAAATTCCCAGGTTTTAATTTACTGGAGGATTTAATTTTGCTGTACTAGGAGGGCATTGCATTCTTAGATGACTTATCCAGAAATGGACACATTTAACAATAGTACAGTATGGTGTTAATTACTCAGTCATGTCTGTCTCTGCAACCCCATGGGGTGCAGCCAAGCTCCTCTGTCCATGGAATTCTCCAGGCAAATCTGTTTCTCTCTACAGGTGGCATAAGGACTAGCTTTGGAGATTTATTCCTATGTTATATACATCTACATATACCATAACATGGTAGGAAGACTGCCTGTACAAAATTTAATTTCCTACTGGAAACAGAATTGAAGGTATGGAACGATAACAAGTATCTGAAGATAAACAGTAAATTGGAGCACCCTGGTTCAGCAGTATTGGGGAAATCAGAGCATATATGAGGAGTTAGTTCAGGAAAATCATATCCCAAGCTGCTCCTAAAATGTATTTATAAAAGAAGCAGACCCTTCAGGTTACATGTTCAAAGATTTTTCTAAAAACATAAACTGCTACTGCTGCTAAGTCGCTTCAGTCGTGTCCAACTCTGTGCGACCCCATAGACGGCAGCCCACCAGGCTCCCCCGTCCTTGGGATTCTCCAGGCAAGAATACTGGAGTGGGCTGCCATTTCCTTCTCCAATGCAGGAAAGTGAAAAGTGAAAGTGAAGTTGCTCAGTCGTGTCCGACTCTTTGCGACCCCATAGACTGCAGCCCACCAGGCTCCTCCGTCCATGGGATTCTCCAGGCAAGAGTACTGGAGTGGGGTGCCATTGCCTTCTCCAAACATAAACTAGAATGATTTTTTTCCCTAAACAGCCTTAAATTTAAACTTGCTCTGGAAGATAAAGGAAATAATGCATATAAAGACATTTCCATATTTCCATATGTACAGGGACAGGGTAAGTTATTTAAATGTTCCGTTTCTATTAAATTATCTTAAAGGAATTTAGAGCTTGGAAGGGGTTTATCTTGTTCAAGTGTCAATTTTTCAGAAGAGGCAATGATGATCAAGAAAGGGTGTGCCTCTGAAACCCTTCAGTCCTACAGTGGGAGAGCAGGCACGTCTAAACTCCAGTCTTTGAACAGCAAGCCCAGCACTGTTGGATTTATTGATTGTGGGAAGAGAGAGCTCTTGTTTCTCTGTGTGAGCAAAGAGGAATTAGCTACATATTTCAATTTGGGACGTGAACTTCCACCATTAAGATCCATTTTTAGAAATATGCATTATTACCTATCTTGCCTTTTTAACATGCACAATCTGGCAACTTCATTACTACACTGATAAAGTTGTAAGAGACATCTACAACGCAACTCCAATGTTGACCAATAAATGAGATGCTATTACAGGTTTTTTTTTCCCCCCAGAACATTTAAAAACCTCCCCTAAGCATTTCTCTCAGTCTAAGCATTAAATCCTTCAGGCACGTTCACACGTATCAATGCCATTTAGAACCCACACTCCACTGAAGCAGCTTCAATGAATCAGTTGATATCAACATTTCCCAGAGACTGTACATCCAAGGCAAGGCTTTACCATCCAGTAAGTATGACCCTGCTGCTAAGTCGCTTCAGTCGTGTCCGACTCTGTGCGACCCCATAGACGGCAGCCCACCAGGCTCCCCCGTTCCTGGGATTCTCCAGGCAAGAACACTGGAGTGGGTTGCCATTTCCTCCTCCAATGCATGAAAGTGAAAAGGGAAAGTGAAGTTGCTCAGTCATGCCCGACTCTTAGTGACCCCATGGACTGCAGCCTACCAGGCTCCTTCGTCCATGGGATTTTCCAGGCAAGAGTACTGGAGTGGGGTGCCATTGCCTTCTCCGAAGTACGACCTGAGTACAATTAAAATTCTTTGTACAATTAAAATTCTTTATACACAGGGGCTTCCCTGGTGGCTCAGTGGTAAAGAATCCACCTGCCAATGCAGGAGAAACGATTTCAGGAAGATCTCACATACCCCGGAGTAATTAAGCCTATGCAAATAAGCAACAGCTATTGAGCCTGTGCTCTAGAGCCTGTGTGCCCCAACTACTGAAGCCCGCGTGTCTAAAGCCCAAGCTCCCCAAGAGAAGCCACTGCAATGAGTAGCTCACACACCACAACTAGAGAGTAGCCCCCACTCTCTGCAACTAGACAAAAGCCTGCACAAAAACAAAAGACCCAGCACAGCCACAGATAGCTTTTTAAAAATGGGATGCTTGCTTTTTTAAAAAGTTCTTTGTACCCAAATACTGAAAGTGACAGTAGCATCTAAAATGACTTTAGCTAAAAAAAATAAAAAGAAGAAGAACATATTTGCTGAAAGTTTGGGGGTTGAAATCAAAGAATAGCTCAAAGTAGGCTTCATCTGACCCCAAGTCACCCCACAACCATAAGATCCAGCAGAATGTCTGTAATGTCTAAGCAGAATGTCATGACACAAGGACAGGACAGAGATTCTGCAAGAACAGTGAATGACAAACACTTGTTGACTCCTCCTTTCGAGAAAATTGTACTAACAACACTGACCTTCTATAGACCCAAGTGGATCAGTAATCAATTTTTATAGTATTTCTGTCTCAGATATTTAGGAAATAAAAAGAATCTGCCTATCAGAGGGCACAAAACTATAAACCTGAGTGATAAAGTGATGGAGGGCCTGGATTTGACCAGATGTTAGATAAGCCATTGAAAGACATAGTGCCTAATCTCTATGCTGCTGCTGCGAGCTGGTATAAATAAAGGACCTTTAAATCATGTATGTTCTCTTATTATAGCTCCTTTTGTGACGTTTTTCCATCTTGATTTTCCAACAAGAGCATCCTCCTAGAGGGAGCTTTTGGACAAGTAGCTGAATTTAATGACAGCTGTCTTCATGATATTGTTCTGTATGGTAAGGAGTCTCCTGGGAGTTATCTAGAAACCAACTCAAGAAAAGACAATACTGAGGAATAAAATAAAAGGTAAGCGTAGCAAAAGCACCGAAGTCTAATGGTTCCAATTGGGGCTTTATTATTGGTTAATGAATCATTGTCAAAACATCGCAGCAAACATGAGCATGCAGAGCCTTCTCTATAGTGAGAAAATGGCTCTTCATCCCAACAGTTATTAGCTGGGAGTTGTTTGAAAACACATCCAGTAATTAGAACAACACTGGAGCTAATTGAGAACTTTGAGTTGATAGCAAATAGTCTATAATATCAGACAGGATAAATTCAGGGGGGATTCTTTTTTAATTACTGATTGAAAAATTGGGTAAAAAATGAATTGAATTTGGGTGACAGTCTGCACATATCAGGACAAGTTTAACTAATTCTCCCCAAGATGTGCTTCCAAACATATATTACCATTAGACTAGAAGTTGCACTTGAAAACATAAAGTTCTTAAGGAAAAATTAAGGTTGCTTTCCTAAACATGCCTTTTTAAAGATTATCTTTTCCTATCAAGAATAAACCTTGAATGTGAGAGATAGTGAAGGACAGGGAGCCTGGCATGCTGCAGTCCATGGGGTCACAAAGAGTCGGGCACCAACTTAACAACTGAACAACAATAATACACATTTCGTCTAATTCTCAAGTACTCTACAGGACTATAGGACTTCTCCCTAATGCTAACTACATTTTCATAACTTCTATTCCTAATGGGTAAAAACAGAAAGACAAAAAGATACATGAGTGCTCCATTTGCTTAGCTGTTTTCCTAGTGAAAAAGGACTTAAAACAATAGCACAAAGTGATGTTTTTTCATTGCAGATTTTGTTTATCCAATGTCTCACTCCCATTCTATATCCTTGATTATAAGAAAGTGTTTACGTTGTCAGACAAAATTTCTGTACTGTAAAGGCAAAAAAAGGAGAAATATGTATTCTAATAAAATTTTACTTATTCATTCCACTTTTTAAAGCACAGGGAAGTAGGATCTAAGAGTAGCTAAAAATCTGATATTCAGAACTATCCCCTCAACCCACAGCCTCCAGACTAAGTACAATATTTGTTTCTACTCCCCCTCTCACTTCATTAAGCAAAACCACACATCTTTCTCACAAAGGTACTGAGAAAACACAAAATGTCTCCATTTCCCAGGCAAACATCCATTCAATGGAAAGCAAAAGGGTTTGGATAGCAGATTTTTCTTTCATTTATCAATTTATTCATTCTTTCATTTGTTCATTTTATTTCCCGATCTATCTTAAAGATTCCCATTCTTCGTGTTTTGTTACTTGATTTTGATTTAGTGGAATAGCTGGAAAGTTGAGGTTTTCCCAAAAGGTTATGAAAATATCACAGTGTGAGATGCAATAAGATGCAAAGTGCACAGATTTTTCAGCTCTCTCCACCACGCAATATAGGGCCTCTTTGGGTAAAATGAAGAGAAGAAAAAAGAATTTGGCGGCAAGGTTTATCTCCCCTGCTGCCTCTCCACTGCCTTTTCATTGTACCCTTGCAAACCCGAGCCATGTAAGTAATTAATTTTCAATAAGCTGAATAAATGGTCTTCCACTATTAAACAACTCTAACAGGTCGAGAGGATTACAATGATGTGAATATCTCAGGCAAATATATTTAGTGACGCCCTGGAAATATCTGATAAGATGTCAGAAATTTTCTTTAATGAGCTCAGAGAGACCTGACCAGATATGGAGGCTGCCAGACTGGCTTTTCAGAGCACCTCTTGTTGCGAGATGCTTAAACAGTTGGTATCCTAAGGGCACAAATTTGACAGTGGGAGAAATAACCTTCAGAAATTTAAAAGCCACCAAGTATATCAGTTATCCTTTGAGGAGCTGTTTATACAGGAGAAGGAAGAAGAAAATGAATGTCCAGTGAGTAAAATCCCTGTAGATATCTACACGAAATAATTTGGGCTCCAAGTGGACTCTTTCCTCTGTGGCAAATTTGCCTTCTAAATTAATCCTTACACTTTCTTTTTTGCCATCCAGACAATGATCGAAACCACTCTCATGAAACCTGATTGGCCTTACCCCGGACCCCCAACCCGTCACCTGGCAGCAATGTCTTTTCCCATTTCCCCTGCTTCCACACAATGGTGACACTTTGAAGCAGTACCAAGGATGCTGTCTCTACTTAAAATTGATAATCTAGCATACAAACCTCAAGCACCCATTTTTAATGAAACCTTGAGATGAATATCAAAGAACTATTTGCCATGTCTAATGTTTTAATTAGATTATATTCTCAATTTAACCCATTAAACCTCCTTTGATGATCCCCATATTTAGTGTTTAGCCTCAGATGCACGAGGTAATGAATACTGGACCTTTTGATTTAATGAGAATTTCGGCTCTTCCAGCCTGCGCCTCTTTGTATACCTTTTATTTTGCCAGCTATAGAATTCAGTTAATTGAAGGGGTCTCTTACCATCACACATTAAG
Source organism: Redunca redunca (assembly GCA_006410935.1). Classification (NCBI taxonomy): domain Eukaryota; kingdom Metazoa; phylum Chordata; class Mammalia; order Artiodactyla; family Bovidae; genus Redunca; species Redunca redunca. Next base: position 84,904 of record SJYQ01003368.1, on the reverse strand, counting down.
GAGTATAAATTAGCATGTCCATTCTGATTGGAAAATGCAAGCAGACAGTTTTGCTTTGATCTGAGGACTGAGCTGAAGAAGGCAGCAGCCCTCTGAAAACGAGCTGATGGCCTTGTTATCAGGGCAAAATGTAGATGCGTTCGTGTGTCACAAAACACTTAATGTCTTAATTGATCACCTTCCAATTCTCCCTGTCCTGTTTGCATCATTCTCTTTATGAGCCTGCGAGAGCATGTGTGTGCGCATGTATTTGTGTGTCTGTGGCTGTTTTGCTGTCTCTATTTATCTTTTCTGTTTCTCTGTTCAGAGATCAGGGACCCAGGTTTCAAATTAATCTGAGACCAAGAAAAATGAAATAACAAATCCTTTCACCTTGAAATTTCTAAGACTATCCTCTAAAACTATTCAGGACCTTTCACAGACAAAGATTCTTAAGGACTAACTAACTTCCAGTACTTTCAAATGGGTAGATCCCAAGCTATTGGCACTACATTACTGAATATGAGGTAAGAGGGGCTATTCTGTGCTTTGGCAACGAAGTCAACCTGTTAGTCTGTTGTAATGATAATGCAACTCCTGAATTTAACTCCTGAATTTAATTTTAATTCAGTTACATAAAAGAAACATCAAGATAAAAGATCAGTGCCTGCATTGTAAAAGCCAGAATAAACAAGCATTAAATTCAAATTATGAGAAATCTGGATAAATACAGTAGATTGAACACACACACACGTGCCCGTGTGCATATCTGTTTCACTCCTCTGGCAAGCTCCACTAAAATCACAGTGACAGCTTTTTGTTTTTTAATGGCATGAACATATAAGAACAGGGAGAACAGGAAGAGGGATACCAGTAGCAACTTCTCCAAAACTAAAAAGGGGATGAATAGATTGTAAAATAATAATAGTAATTAAAAGCCTCGGAAAATAAGAAATCATAACCAAGCAATGGGGAAATCCAAGAATCAATCTGATTTACACTACAGAATGCCCCCAAACACTCAGGAACTGATGGGGTCAATTACCACTGGAATTAGGGGGGAAAAGGGGTGGGGTGAAATGAAGCGCAACTGACCCTCCACCACCCCAGTAAAAGGCTGCTGGACCCTCTGCAGAGGGTAGGACAGTGTCTCAGGAGTGAGAAATGACTGGCTGTTAGGAGGCACCATCCCAACAGGGTCAACAGTGAGCACAGGTGTTCTAAATACACAGACCTCTGCTCCTCCTTTGCCACTAGGCTCCCAGAAAATTAGGCCTTCATCCTACAAGCAAAGATTTGGAAATTCTTCTCTGGGAATCTGACCAGCCCAGAAGAAAAGAGCTCAAGATTCTGATCTCAGAGGTTCTCCAAGTGAAGGAGTCAACCGTGTTACCTACAGGAGAGCTCACAGCCAGCAGGTCTCACTGGGTATTCAGAGCTTCCTATCTGCTTTCTGTTTCTCCTACTTAAATATGAGCAGACAATCAAGGTTTTCCAAATATATGAGAATATTATATGGCATACCCTAAAAAGGAGAGGGAAATTAAAGAGATCTTGAGAGTTAGAAAAATGATAGCTGAAATTAAAAATTCAAAAGTTATAAAGTAAAACTGAAGAATTTTTTTCAGAAACCAGAACAAAAAAGGCAAAAATATAAAAAAGTAGGAGAGAAAGGAGTAAGTTTAGAGGATAAATCTGGAAGGTTGAAAAAATCAAAATAATAGGAATTCCATAAAGAACAAATATAGAAAAAAAAGGAAGAGAAATCATCAAAAAATTCAAGAAATTTTCCCATAATTGAAAAAAAATGAGTTTTCATATTGAAAGGGCCTATTGAACATCTGAAAAAGTGTGTGAAAACAGACATCCAACACAGGCATATCACTGTAAAATTTCAGCACACTGGCTCCAAAGAGAGGACCCTACAAATTTCCCAAGAGGAAAACAAATGAATAAATAAGACAGGATATATTGGGAATCAAAATGGCATTAGACTTCACAGCAGCAACTGGAAGCTAAAACACGACTGAATGATGCCTTCAAAACTATTCAAACGTATTCAAAATGATTTCCAACTGAGAATTCTATACTTACCCCAAATACTAAGAAACTAGAATAAAGATGTTTTTACACAAGAATGATCTCAAAACACTGACCTTTCACGTACCAACCAGGAAGCTAGAGGAGACTGTGCTCCACCAGAATAAGAGAGTAAACCAAGAATGAGGAAGAAAGAGGAAACAAGAGTGAAATGAAAGGCAACCATGGGATGAAGGGGAAGAAAGATGCACTGACACGGAATCCAGAGAGGACAGGCTAGAGGCTGTGGGAGAGACTGGTTCAGGAAAATGAACCGTTAAGAACGCATGCACAGGGACTTCCCTGCTGGCCCAGTGTCTGGGACTCTACGCTTCCACCGCAGGGGTGCAGGTTTGATCCCTGTACTGGAATCACAGGCAATTCTTTCTCTCTTAAGAGGGTTCCCAAGAATTTGAATTCTAACTTCCCTCCTTACATAACATCAGGTCTGTCACTAAGGAAGATAACAGAAACCTGGGACTGAAGAGGGCTGGGTAAGGGGGAGGAAAAGGAGCATTCTGGATAAGGCATCCCCAGTGACACTTTCTATTTCATCCAGGCTGTCTGATCCTCTCAGTCCACAATGAGGTCAATGATAGAAATTAAGATGAAGTTGTTAAAAAACAATTCCTTGGAAAGAGACGTAATATCCCCTTTTTAATGATGGTGATGGGACACAAAACTAATACTGACCTTTTGGTCAGTATTGCTACAGCCAATGTCCTCTGAAGTTTAGTATCAAAGACCAAACTGATACCCAGTGTATGTTGTAGCTCAGTCGCCAAGTGGTGTTCAACTCTTCAAGACCCCATAGACTACAGCATGCCAGGCCTCCCTGTCTTCAGATGTATGTTGTAATTCATCCTCTTTCTCTAGCACGTTTCTTCCAAGATACCACAGTACGTATTTTTTATCTGTTATCTCACATCCCCTCCCATTCTCAACTGATTTACAGGGTACTCTCCCCATTTTTCAGATACCAAGTAAGAAAAATTTTTAGCAAAGCAATAATTTACAGATGCCAAGTAATCATTAGCAAAAGAATGATTAGAATTGAAGTCTCTAAGCCATCTAGCCAGTGGCCAAATCAGATATGGTTCCACAATAATACAAAGAGTAATAAGAGAAGACTGGAAACGCTGAGAAAGACTGAGGGCAAAAGTAGAAGGGAGTGGCCGAGGAAGAGATGGTTAGACAGCATCGCTGACTCAGTGGGCATAAATCTGAGCAAACCCTGGGAGACAGTGAAGGGCAGAGGAGCCTGAAGCGCTGCAGTCCACGGAGTTGCCGAGAGTTGGACACAGCTTGGCAACTGAGCAACAACAAAAATGAGATCACGGAGGGGAGGTTATCCAGTGTACACACCAGGAATTCTGAGAGAAGGAGAAATCTGTCTTTGGGAGGCAGGATTAAAACTAAAAAATACAACAGAGAGAATCTGAAGAGAAAACATGAAAGGCATTTCAAATTTTTATCTCCTAAGTATTGACTGGGATGCTCTCTGACCTCTGCATGTATTAATTCTATAATTTACCAAATTAATAGCCTGTATGACATGAGGCAGTCAGTCTCTCCCAGTTGCTTTGTCTGTAATTAAAGGAGATTTAGGCCAAAATTTTTAGAAAACTATGGGGATTTGAAGCAGCTTAGTGTTCTTGCCTGGAGAATCCCAGGGTCGGGGAGCCTGGTGGGCTGCTGTCTATGGGGTCGCACAGAGTGGGACACGACTGAAGTGACTTAGCAGCAGCAGCAGACATATCTAGCTCATCCTATTGGACACACAAACATCTTCTAAAACATCCCACCCAGCAAATTGTTATTCAACTGTGGCCTGGATAAAAAGCAGGGCTAAGGGACTCAGTACCTCCTAGGAATGTCAATTTAAGTTTCAGATTGCTGTTAATTAGGTTTACCATAAATTGATCTAAGAATCTGCTAGATAATTTCCAGCTATTTAAAAAAAATTTTACATCTAAAATTACTATGCAAAATCCTTTCCTCCACATAATAGAATGATAATAACCCCACTGCCACTTTTATCAAAATATGAATTAGTGGTAAGGTATAATTAAAATTGACTTCTAGTCTTAATCCCACCACTGTCTATTTGACATTGGCCCGTAATTTGTTATATCTGGATTTTAATGTCTTCCTTTATGAAATGAAGGACTTAGATTTTGTCAAATGTCTCTTGTAATACTGACAATTCCTTCCTAATTATATTTCTGTCTTTAACTCAGAGGAACATCACTTAGTTTTCACTTACTTTTGAGAGTGAGGTTCTGGGACTTCTTTAATGAATAAACGAATAGCCTTTTCTTCTTTTTCTTGTTTTTGTTAACCCTTCTATTTATTTAGAGTGTGTGAACTAACATCTTATTCTTAGTAAGATGACAAATAATTTTAAATGTTTTGCCTGGCAGCTTCTGATCACACCTTTCTAGTGAAATGTATTTAGTGTTTTGTGGATTAAGCCTGTTCTACTGATGGACAACACAATACCTGTCTTATAGAAGTTACTCAAATATTGTCCCAAGATCTACTTCCCTGGAATCACCCATTGGCTCTGGTTCTGCCCTCTCCAGCAGAGCAGACTAGACATGCCCTCCTGATACATAATCCCTCTGTAGCCACTAAAACACAACTAACACTGCCTCTCCCAACCCTCCCCAAAGCTTTGCTTTTCCAAGCTAAAAAGTTCACACTTATTTGTTTCCTATATCTTTTACTATCTAGGTTCCTGTATTCATTCCTGGATGAATTTTAGTTTGTTAATATCCTCTTTAAAATGTGATGCCAAGAACATAACATAAATATATTTCATTATTTTTGCACACACACTGAGCCCAATTCAAGACCAAGAAGTTATTGATTCAATTAAATATGTTTATTGCACGTTTCTCTTAGCACCGGAAAGCATTCTGCTTGCTCTGTGCCTTCATACCTCTTTATCTCTAGTTATCAAATCCATCAATAAAAGCCAGTCCTCCGTCTTTTGAAGTGGTGTCATGGATTTCAATTAATCACTTCTTGGTGCCACTATCAGCTAATACTAGGCTAAGTGACGTATTGTCAATTTCTTGCATTCTTATGTCATGTGAGTAGAAATATTAGTGAGTCCCTCTCTGCGAAGCTATGAAATGCTGTCCATCAGAAACAACATTGAGAACAAATACCGAACAAATTATTTACTACATTTAGGATTACAAGTAGGATGACTTGTCCACCAGGGCTATTTTAAGATGGTTTTGACCCTTCAGAACCAGATCTGTGTATATCTCTCTTTAATACATCATAATGAGCGTGGTTTTGTCAGATCTCCACCACCAAGTGAAACTGAGTTGAAGCAAAAGCCTGGGTAATTCAGACAAAACATCTTTTCAGCCTATGGAGGCTTTGATCAGTATCGAAGGCCAAAAACAAAAAGTGCTATCACGTTACATTAAATTGAGACTAAATTGTATCTATCCTCTACCATCATCACTAACTCGCTGTGTATAAAAAAGGGGGGAAAAAGAGAGAAAAAGGAAAGAAAATCTGGAACTTTGCTATTGAATTGTTTGCACCAGTGTCAGGGAATACTGTCTGCTGTGGAAATGATGCCACAGGTTCTGCTGGTGCTGCAGGTCTGAGCTCTTGCCTTCCCAACTAACCCACCCATTGAGGGAAAGCCACAGAGGGAGACCAGGATGAGTCAAAGTGAGCATCTTCTTGTGTTGATGCTCATGAATACAAGACACAGACACAGCTACTTCATTCTGCCTCCAGTCAAGCCATGTTGTGCCTATGCTAACGGTTCCTATTTATCTGTCTTTTCAAGGCAAAAAGGTCTTTAAAATGTAGCTAATCTGTTACTCTTAGACCCAAAATAAGCCCTGCCATCTTCTTGTGAAGACAAGAGAAGACAGACAGACATGCTTGGCGCTTTGGGGTTTGTGTTAACCATCTAATTTTTTTAATTTCCCCCTAAACACAGTATTTCTACTCACTTCAAAGATTCTCCCCTAAAATCGCTCTTAGCAGTTGCTCTTCCTGGGATTAGAAAAATTTGAGATTTATTTCCCCTTGTGTAATAGCATCTACTTTCTCTTCCCAGTTACTATGAACATTCTTATGCACAAATTGCTTTCTTTCTATAACCAAGTCTTCCTTAAAGCATTTGTCAAAAACTTGCTTAAAATGGTACCGTCTTTATCTGAACAGGGAGAGAGAGAGGAGGAGTCTGAAGCTAGACTTGCATCTGTAGCACATCTACAGGATCTAAATAGAGGGGTGTCCTTACAAAGTGTTAGAAGCAAAATGCCAACCAGTGCATTGTTATCAGAAGAAAAAGTGTTTGGGGCAAAAGAAGTGATCAAGGAGTCAGAAGACATTTTCTGTCCTGCTTTGGCTCCTAGCTAGTCCTGGGTAAATCCTTCAACCTTGCCAAGCCTCAATTTCCTTATTTAAGAATGGAAAAACAGTCCCTTCTTGCCAAGACTCACTGATTGTTAACTGATAAACAGCGTTTGGAAAATCCAGATAGTATATACAATGCTTGTGTTTTTAAAGCAATAGCTTTGCTCCTAAATAATATACTGGATAAAGGTCTCACTCTAACACTTATTTCTGCTAAGTTAATATTTCCCCAAACAAGCTTACTTAAAAAAAAACAGTCTGCTGCTACATTCATAGAATCATAGAACTTAGACCCAGAAGGATCTTTAGGGTTCATCCTGTTAGAGAAATAAGGAGCCAAAAATTGTCATTAAATGGAACCCAAGGTCATACAGCTGTAATTCATGTAATTAACGTTAGTCATTAGAACCCAAGAGTCAGGACACGACATAGTCTCTTTTCCAGGTTTCCTGGGCTCTTTTACCTAAATACACAACCAGAACGAAAGGAAAGGTCGGAAACTGAGGTCGCCTCTGGCACGGGTGCTATATCTGATAAGTGTACTGGGTACGTGGTGTCGTCACACAATTCGTTTAGCACAATTTCAAACTCCAAATATCAAGAGACCGCTGTCCTTTCAGCATTTGAGAGTCAAAAATACCATCTGCAGAGACCTTTTTCACGTAGGTGGAACCCGAGACTATTAAACGATTCAAAACAGAAAAATCGGCGTCGGGGAGACGGGAATCTGTTCAGTAAAAGTTATTAGCCCTGCTCAGTCCTGCCGAGGACAGGAAATTGCCCAGGGCTGAGCGGAGGGGGCGTGCGCGCAGGAGGTCGCGGTAACAAACGGTTCCCGGAAACTCGTGTTCGTTCCCAGTTTTGCCCGGCGAGCCCTTTATTATCTACAGAGAGTGCAAACCCGGGAAAAGAATAGGAGACCTCCCAGGAGAAGGAAAGGGGGGCGACGGGCAGGGCCAACCCGATTCCTGCCCCCACCTCAAAAGTCCCCAAACAAGAGAGAGGCACGCCTGGTAGGGGGTGCGCATTCTCCTTTAGGCTTCATCTTGCTAAGATTCCCTAAAATGCAATGAGAACGAGCATTTCCATATAGAACCCGAGAGACACTCAGTTTTAAAATATCAATAGCCGGCCGGGGTGTGGAAGAGTTGTAGGGCAGGCGCGCAACAAGATCGGGAGCGGGAATTGCTCGATGGGATTTCTCCGCCCGTGTCTCGCCTCCCAGTACGGGGGCCAGGGTCACCAGAGTGAAGACCGCGGGGGCCTGGGGTACCACAAGCTCAAAAAGAGTTCTGGGTGCAGAACCAAGAGATCTTGAGGAGAACCCTGGAGAGAGAGGGTGGAAGCGCCGCCCTGAGAAGAGGAGGGAGTCGGGGGAGAGTGGGAGCGTGGCGGCGAGCAGCGCGCGAGTCTGTCCCGGAGTGGATGTGAGCGGAACACCCGGTCCCTTACCTGCAGCCCATCGGTCTGCCCAAGGAAGGGCAAAGGGTCCGGTGGAGAGGCCGCAGCGCCTGGACAACGAGCGGGGAAAGGTGGCTGAGGGCGAGGGCCGAGGCAGGGAAGAGGTTCTCGCACCAAATTAGGGCGCCGAGAGCCCAAGCTCCCGTGGGCGCTGCCGAAGGCGCGGGACGCGCGGACGAGCGAAGCAGGCGCTCTCTCGCCCGGGCGGCGCGGGCTCTGGCCGGCGGGTGGGCGGGGGAGGGGGNCTCTCTCGCCCGGGCGGCGCGGGCTCTGGCCGGCGGGTGGGCGGGGGAGGGGGGCGGGAGGCCGGGCGCCACGGCCCGCACGGGTTGGAGGGTTAACAGGTGTGCAGCGTTTGTGTTCCCGAAGCCGATCTCCCAGGCCCGCCCCGCCGCGTCCTCCCCGCCTCTCCAGCCCCGCGGCTCAGAGCACGTGCGGCCCTGAGCCCAGCTCCCCCTCGTCCCCAATGTCCACCTCGTCCTCCGGCTCCGTCAGCACGAAGGAGCCGGCAGGCAGGCCCAGCCGAGCCTCGGCGGGTGCGGCCTCGGGGCCGCGGGGGCTGCCCTCGGGGCTCTCGGGCCCATCAGGCGCTTTGGGCTCGTCTTGACTTTTCCTCAGCTGCTTTTTATGCTTCATCCGGCGGTTCTGGAACCACGTTTTCACCTGATTCCGGGGAGAAAGAAAGAAAAGCACGTCATTCCTTCAGACTCAGCGAAGATAAAAGCGATTGCTAGGGTTTAAGAAAATAGACCTCAACCCACTGACGAATTATCCAGAAGCTGTTGACTGTCTCGCCCCTGGGTTAGGTCACACCTGAACGGCTCACAAGTTGTCGTCTAGCTTGAATGGGAACCAGATATCCTAGAGCTCTCAGAAGTAATAGCCCCAAAATAACGAGGCTCAATATGGTGTGCTTCGTACATACGAATACTGCTACTAATTAGAACCTCTAACAGTAAGTGCTGCATGGGTGAGCTTCCTTTCCGTTCCACTCACTTTTTCTGACTGTGACATCTAAATACCTGGTCCAGCAAGACTCCTGGACAGCAAGAGCAGAGAAGCAGACTCACTGCTTCTCATCAGAGAGAAAGTCACTGGGGCCTGGCAGGCCTGCGCTTTCACAGCAAGCTGGGTTTCCGAAAATAGAGGAGAGGGAGTGGAGCCAGGCGTTTTGGGGTTGCAGGTGAAAAGCATCTGGAAGAAAATGAAAACAATTCTCCCACTCAGGACAGGGAAATAGGAAGAAGGCTCATATTTGTGCATGTGTGTGAGAGTGTGTTAGGGAGAGGGTGGGTACGAAGAATTGCGGTTGTGAGAAACATTAAGGCGGGGAGAAAACCCTCATGTGGACTTCTCTCGGGTCAAGAACCCTCTTTATTTCTTACTGATTTGCCTCTGACCCGGGCTACTGCCCTGATGGCCAAGGAGTGGGGGAAGGCGCAGAAATGGTAGTCCTCAAACAGGACGTGATCATCAGAATCATTCGAGGGGGTTTTCCTCCGTGTCCGGAACCCGCTCGAGAGATTTTGCTTCAGTGACTCAGACAAGAGATTGGAAGTGTCGGTAGTCTTCCTACGGGTCTTTGGAGAAGTCTAGAATCAAGGGGGAGCTCTGCGGCCCGCCCAGAGGCGTTAGGGAGAGGAGCGAGCGGAGAAGGAGCCTCCCCCTCTTCCGGCCCACCTGCGTCTCCGACAGGCTGAGGGCCGTGGCCAGCTCCACCCGCTCCGGCGTGGACAGGTACCGCTGGATCTCGAATCTCTTTTCCAGGCCGGAGAGCTGCGAGTCCGAGAAAACTGTGCGAGCTTTGCGGCGGCGGCAGTGCTTCCCCGGCAGCTCCGGGTGCTGGGGGTGCGGGAACAGCGCGGGGACAGGCACCCCTGCGGAGAGAAGAGCGGTCAAGTGGGCAGAGAGCGCCCCTCGCCCCACTCCCACCCTGGTTCCCCGGCAGCCCCTCCACCTCGCTCCCCCACTGGTCCCGCCCCTCGCCCCCAAAGCTTCTCCTAGGAATCGCAGAGCAGAGGAGAACAAATTGTAAGAATAGCGCTTTGAGAGCTTTATCAGAAAGGCCATTTATAAATACAAACAGTAAACAGTAAGTAAAACGGAAAAGAAAATTATCGAATAGATCCGGAGACCTTTGAAAATGTCCTCTTGGAGAAAAACTTCTGGCCGCGCCTACCAAAATATTCTTGCAAACGTCGAGTGGTCCAGCAGCTATTCCTCCCCACCCGCCCCCACCCGATCCTTCCAGTCTTCTCTGGACACTCAGTGACAATCAGTGATGTCCTGGGGCTGATGGAAGCAGTGAATGTGATCCTGCTTCACAACCTTACTTAAAAAGAACCTTGCTCTTTACTGAGCCGCCCCGGTTCTCCCGCCTGCAACCAAAGGGAATAGACCAACAGTCAGATGCAAGTGAAGCTCCTGAGCGAAAACGGATGGGTAATTTCCGTCTCGCACGTTTCCTGTCAGTTTCGGGGAAGCGCTGGGGACCCCGCTCTCTGATCTGGTTCTCATTCTTTTTCTCGTTCTTTCTCTCCAACCCCACGCAGAAGGATTTGAAGCGCCTTGCCTCGGGAGACTTCTCGAGTCTTTCCTGACCCTCGCAGGCTTTACCGTGTCTGAGACGCGCCAAGCGGACCAGCCGCCACAGACATCAATATCGACTGACTCCAGAGAGAAAAAGCAGAAACATAAAACAGGTAATTCCTGTATCTCGGGCTTTGTCCGCTATTTGCGGGGAACATGGGTGCAGCGCTAAAGAGCTGTCTCTGGCCCGTGGTGAAGCCAAAACCAAAAGGCGAGCTTGGACACAAGTTTTATAATTGCCCCTCCAACCCAGTGCCCATAAGTCTGGGTTTTACCGCTTCACAAACGCTTTAACTTTTGTCGTGGATTCCAGCGCCCACATTTCACAGACTGTCTCCTGTCTTTCCAGACCCCACCCCGACCGGGATTGTTTTTCCCGCTACGCTCTGCATCTGGACTCAAGGAATCACTCTATTCGGGCTGTAATGAAGAGGCTAGAAAATAAAGTGTGGCCTTTCAGAGAGAGGCAGAAAAAAAACTGGGTATTTCCCCCACATATCCCTGTCCCAGCCAGACTTTGCTGGCCTCTGCTCTTTGCCATGCCTCGGAAATCAAATTACTTTGGCTGGGGCTTCAGAGACGCCAGCAACTGGGGCTGGGGAGGGCTGCTCAGCCCAAGACTGTGAATTAAATGATGGATGTTGGAAGTGAAGAGGGTTAACGAACAGCCTCCTCTCTCTCTTTTTTCTTACCTTTTCTCCCTTATTCAGGCCAGTCCAAACCTTCAGTCCTTATAATATCCCAAACCTTCCTTTACTTCTAAACCCCTGAAGTATCTGCGAAGGCTCAGCACCTGGAAGGAGAGAGCTGGCCCCACTGGAGCTTTTTGAGCTTCTGAGCTGAAAAGTTGAGTTCCCTTCCATGGGATAGGATAGTCAGGGGTCCCCCTCAGGGTGAAAGAGATAGCGATGGGGACAGAGATGGACCAAAGTGACCAAGACCAAGAAAAAGGAAACTGAACACTGCGCATCAAGAGTATCACCCAAACCTACAGCCGCTTCTTGGCTAGGCATGTGTCCTTCGTTATAAAAAGTACAGAGTTACCACCCTGGGTTGGCATGCCTCAAGGGAGTTCCCTGTGTTCTCAGCTATATCCCCAACTTTCTTCCCCTGTCACTTAGAGAAGGAGGCCGCCAAGCCAGGCCCAGGCAGCTCTGGCCTTTCCTCCGCTCCATCACTGGGTCAGAGTCTGCTGGAAGACCTGTTCTTGCTCCCCATTCCTTGAGAGCCCTGTTACTTACCCGAGGTGGTGAGGAAATAAGGGTGGTGGTGGTCTCCCTTATGTAGTGGGTGATGGGGGTGAGGAGCCAGGAGAGTGGGTGTGGGCATGAGTGGGTAGCCATAGTCTAGCAGAGGCACCCGGGAGGCCAGAGTGCTGGTGAAATGGTCGGGGGCCACCTCCCTCAGCGGCTTGGGCTTGTGTAGCAGGATATCCTCGATGAAGAAGGACGTGGGCCTCTGAGATGACGCCGGGTGTAGAGGGGAGGTGAAGTTGAGATTCATCTTGAACCGAGCGCCTGCCACAGGGCGAGGGCCGGGACGAAGTGTAGGAAGCAGGCGGCGTCTCAACACGCCTGGTCGAGAGCCAACCACCCTCGAGCTCGGATCCCTGATGCTCTCTTCTCGGCCTTGGGCTACCCCCGGAGCTGGAGAGGCGAGAAGATAAGCTCCTGGGTAGAGTGGGTCTACGTGTAGGAGAATTGGCAGCTTGGAGAGGGGAGCCGGGAGAGCCAATGGCAAGGCTGCTAGAGGCAGAGGGGAGGGTGCGGTGGGCGCGGGGCGGAGCGGGGCGGGGCGGGGAGCTGTCCGCGGTGCTGAATGCGACCAGGCCCGGTAAGAGTGGTGCAGAGAGAACTGGATTCTTGCTCTTATCAGGTTTTTGGACCTCAATTTCTGCCTGGCCACTCCAGGAGCTGCCTAGCTTCCAGTCGTCTTTTAAAGAAAGCGAAAGAGAAAAGGTCTCTACCGTCGGACAAACTCCTCTTTAGAGAGCAGAGGTCATTTAAAGGGCCCTGAAGCAACAGGAATAAAAGCACGTTCTTCAGCATTGGGGTCTGGGCTTTAAAACTTTAGAGCAATGATAGCAGAAGGGGAAGAGAAGAAGTGAGGAGAGAGCCTATATCTGCTGACCCAACTTAAATTGATGGGTAAGGGATGACTGGTTTGTGGAGGTAAATAAATGATCATAACATTATTTACCTCAGTTTTAGAGGGTGTTGTAAGGAAAGTTATATCTACATTAGTCAAGTAATCTGATCTGTATAAATATATCCAGAACTACCTCTTAATGCCAGCCTCCTCCTCCTCTCAAATTTCCACTTTCATTCCACTCACATGACTTGCTACTTCTACTATTCCACCACTTGTCAACCAACCCTAGCCTGCAAAATAATTGTACTGTGTTTTCGTCTCCCATTCCCTTTTGCAACCTTTCTTTTCATTTTCCTCCCTCCCAATCTTTTGGTTGTTTTTTTTTTTTCCGTTTGTCTTTTTCTAAACTGTCACATTTATTTCCCTGGAGTCAATTTGCTAAAATTAAGGTGATCATCTACAACACAGCAGGGGTAATTTCAGCTCACATCTCTGAAAATTGCTCTAATTATTGATGTTAAACTCAGGGAAATTAAAAGAAGCCACTTCTCTTCCATCTCTCCATTTTTAAGCTCTAATTTGTTGAAATCTAGTCATCATCACAATTCCAATCACTACTGCTAATAGTAAAAGTGTTTTAATAGAGACTGAGTCCACACAACCCATGCTATTAGATAATTAGAGGAGGTGTTAGAAAGCCAAGTGCTAATCCTTGGGCGCACGGGTAGGATTTCCATCTGATCTAGCAGGTAGAACAAATTAATTACCAGAATCAATTAGACCCCAAACTACAGCGCTCCAAGAAGTGGGAGTGTTGTATTCCATACGGATGAACTGGTAAATGGTAAATAGATGAGGAGAGTGAGAGGAAGGAGAAAGAAGGGGGAAATAACTTTAAAATAAGATCTTGGAAAGTAAGCCTCTAATGAAGTCAGAATTCATGTCCTGGAGCCTGAAATATGATCTTTTTAAAGTTTATAATGGTAAGAACTGAAGACCCCAAAGCAGGTGGTCTCAGAGAGGGAACACAGCAGGCTTCCGGGAGTCAATGCTTGGTCTTAGCTCTGGTCCAAGGGAAGACAAATTCGTGAAGGGGTGGTGGGGGTGACAGTCCACACTTGACCCACATCTCCCAGCTCCCAGTGAGAGCTGAGGCATCTTGTCTCCTGAGACTCTAGAGGCAGAGTAGCCATTGAAGGAATGGTGCATACACAAACAGCAGTAGCCCTTGTAAAGAGCCTTTGGGTCAGCACGCCTACACTGCATCCCTACACTGAGCAGACTTGCATCCACCCTTGAGAGTGGGATTTCAGCTTCACTTGGGGGTGGGGACTAACTTCAGCCTCAGAAACGACAAGATTTCTGAAAGTCCCTTGGGAGCAGGGGCAGTAAAACACTGTTGGATAGCAGTTACCTTGGAGCCACGGTACTGCAAACCCTGTCTCAGAATTCAACCTTACACCTCTCCTTGGATGTTCGCAGGACCCAAGGAGGGAAGGGAGAGGGTGAGGTAAACAGCCTGCTCAGTCCTTGAAAGAAAAGTGAAAGTGAAGTCACTCAGTTGTGTCCGACTCTTTGCGACCCCATGGACTATAGCCTACCAGGCTCCTCTGTCCATGGGATTTTCCAGGCAATAGTACTGGAGTGGATTGCCACTTCCTTCTCCAGGGGATCTTCCCAACCCAGGCATTGAACCCAGGTCACCCACATTGTAGACAGACGGTTTACCATCTGAGCCACCAGGGAAGTCTTTACTGCCTCTTTACTTCATATACTTTTATTTCATACTCCCTGTTCTCCCTCCAAGCTAAGGCTATCTCCCCAGGCCCTGCCCACGCTCCCCTCTCTCTACTGCTCACACAGGACCCACCTGCCCAAGAGCCCAGCCCCACGGAGAAGCGCTTGAAGGCCTTTTCCCCAGGAGTCCAGCCCTCCCTCCTCTGCCTCCACAGAACCTGGGAAGTGACAGACCGAGGGAGGAAACTGGACAGCTCTGAGAAAGGGCAGGACCTCCAAGACTGCCAGAGTTTTCCTTGCCTTTCCCCTTTCGGCAGTGCTGGGAACCAAAGCTTTGTGGCTGAGAGAGTAGACCCACTGTCCACACTAACGCAGGCCCCTGGAGGCTCAGAGGTGGAAATTGGGGATCGGAAGTGGAAGCCAAGAGAGGGATTCCTCTGTTACCACCCCTTTCCATTAAGGATACACCTTTATCCCAGGGTGCTCAGGTAATCTCAGCTGGGACCCCACTAGGGGCTATGGGGCCTGAGTCCAGTATGAGCTCAGGCTGTCCTGGCAGGGCTTGTCCCACAAAATTTCCTTTTTCCTCTTAGATAGAGTTATTACAACCCAGACTCTTGGGAAATCGGGAGGTGAAGAAAGCTGTCAAGATTCTTTGTGATGCTGGGGCTCTGGTCTGGCCCATCCTACTTCCCAGGTTGGGTGAAGGAGGCCCCCGAGGTGCCCAGCCCCTTCTTGAGATTCAATTTTGGGGTAAGGCTCAGGGTGGGCTTCCCAGATGACTCAATGGTAAAGAATCCACCTGCCAATGCAAGAGACACAGATTCAACCCCTAGGTGGGGAAGATCCCCTAGAGAAGGGAATGGCCACCCACTCCAGCATTCTTACCTGGAGAATTCCATGGACAAAGGAGCCTGACAGGCTACAGTCCATGGGGTTGCGAAAGAATCGGATAGGGCAGAGTGACTGAGGCTGCCTGCATGATGAAGGCTCAGGTCGGAAGGAAGAGGCATTCCAGAGTCAACAGGCCTCCTTCTCCCCTCCTCTCCCACCAGTCTACCTAAGGAGAAAAGTAGTCATATAGTTACATAGCTTGCAAGTTCACCCTTAAAAGCAGAGGTATTTCATTGCCTACATTATCTCCAAAGTCCAGACCAGCATCATCTAATTAAAGTATAATGCAAACCACATAAGTAATTTAAAATTTTCTATCAGTCACATTTGGAAAGTAGAAAGAGACAGGTAAAATAGTAATGTATTTCATTTAACCCCAATATATAAAAAAATATGATTATTCAACATGTAATCAATATGGATATCATTGAGTTTTTTTGCATTCCTTTCTTTATACTAAATCTTCAAAATCCAGTGTGTATTTTATACTTAGTGCACATCTCTGTTCACAGTTCAGAGTAGCCACATTTCAAGTGCTCACTAAACACATATGGCTAGTGGTTACCTACTGAAGAGTGCACACTTAGTTAATTGCCATAATTCCTTTTGCCCTTTTCCAAAGTAGGTATTCACAAACAGAAAATGGAAAGCAGTTGTTGAAGCCAGCCTCCAACATTCTCAACACTTGCCTTTCATCCACCTATGATATTCTATTATTGTGAGCATTCATTGAGCATCTACTGTCTGAGAGGGTACTCACTACCCATCTTTGCAAGCTTTCCCCAAGCCTTAGGAGATTAAACAAATGCACTCACATTACATTTATTTTTTTATGCTCGTTTGACCAAAATTGATCTACCCAGAGTCAGCAGGCTGTAATTGTATGCCAGGCTGACATATACATTCAGATCCTATTTACTATCTGAGCAAAAAATAAAGATCAAAAAAATCCCCACCCCACCCCCCTCAACCCACAAGACCTGATCAAGCTCCTGTTTATGGCTTCAGCTGAAGAATTATTAATCTAAAGAGAGAGAATGCATATTTCTCAGGGAGCTAATAATTAAAAAGTCCTTCTCTCTTTCATGTCAGCCTCATCTAAAACTGTCATCTGAACTGAGACTTGGTTTCCTGAAAAGATAACCCTACTGATGATCAAAGGAAGAGACTGGTTCCATTAGTCAAGATGCCTATACCGTGGCCTTCAAAATAGAGAGAAACGTATTATAGAAGGATCTGAGTAACACACTTTACTCATAACATTTTGTATCATATTGCTTGTTGTCTGTTTCAACTTACCTTCTGAGTACTTTATTTTAAGCACTACCAAAGTGGATGACATGCCAAGAAAAAGAACAAGAGTCACCAAATGCTTCCTGCAAATGTATCTTCAAATAATGCTTTTACACTGAAAATTAGGATGTGAACTCTTATGAGAACACACTCAAGGATAGGGTATTTAAATCATAGTATTCCTAACCTAAGGAGAAATAACTCTATCCAGTTTGCTCATTGAGGATAAGATCTAAAGAGTTAAAAACTTCCATTTCTCTCTTGAAGTTTTCTGTGCTGACTTTGGCCTCTCAATTCAAAACAAGCTTCACAAAGTGACAGGAAAAAAAAGACCTGACATTACAGGTTTGAAATGTGAGAAATTACACATCATTTCTTAATCCTCTAAGAAGCATATAGTAGAATAAGAATGAGGTTTGAATAAGTTTCTTATTAGTATTCCACCATTTCCTCATCAAAACCCCAAAAGACATCAAGACCCCAAAACTAAGTATATTACCAGAGGGGAAAAAAACCTAATAAGCTTACAAAATGCCTTTTAAGTATTCTTTTCTTCCATTCTAAACCATTTAAATTCTATGTCAGATTTAAAACTTAGCACCTACTAGCACAATGTACTTTAAACAACAATACAAAATTAGTATGCATAGTTTCAAAAATAGTGAGTTGCTACCATAATACTTACTATGTGATTTTCTAATATCAGAGATTATAAGATCCTTTCAAACTCTATCATTGGGTACAGAAATTTGTAAACATTTTCCAAAAGGACTATGTTCATAGAACTAAATATTGGGTATGTTTTGTTAAAATGCTGGATTGTTTATATTTTGTTTGAGAATATTGTTCATGAAGCAAACTGATTTTTATTCTTTAAACGCTCGTTAACAATGCAATCAAGTTAGGTGGACCAAAAACATGGGAGGTACAAATGTTGTCACTGTAAGAGAATAATATTGGGTTTGTCTTCCAATAACCAACACAGAACATAATCTTAAAAGAAAACAGAAGGGAAAGTATTAGGGAAGTTTTTTAAAACTTAAAATAGGAAAAATCATTCTGTGTATAACATAAAAACTTGGAAGTCATAGAATAAAACTGATAAAAATTAATTTTTAAAAATTCTGCATGACAAAAATTATAATAAGCAAAGGAAAAAGACAAACTGGGAGAAAGTATTTGCAATTTGTTTCCCAGACACAACGATAATTTGTTATATATAAAAACCTCCTACAAATCAATTTTTAAAAATCAAGAGTACAATTTAAGGGCTTTCCCTGGTGGCCCAATGGTAAGAATTCCACCTTCCCAATGCTGGAGGCCCGGGTTTTGATCCCTGGTCAGGGAACTGGATCCTCCATGCTAGAATGAGGAGTTCACATGCTCCAACCAAAGACCAGGTGTGCTACAACTAAGACCCAGTGCAACCAATTTATTGTTTATAAATAAATAAATAAAAATAAATATTGTTTTTAAAAAAGAGTACAATTTAAAAATGGGCATAGGATAGAAAGAGCTCACCTAAAAGAAAATATAAATAAATGGCTGTCAACCATTTTAAAAGATGCTAATAATGATAGCTACTAAAAATAAGACTAATGAAAGAACAGTGAGACATTAACCTGTTGAATAAAAAAATTTAAAAATCTAATTACTCATTCTGTTGGCAAGGCTGTGCAGGAAAGAATCACCCTCATATATTGATTCAAAGAATGCAAATTTGTATAATCTCTATGGAGAACAATTTGGTAATATATGTCAAAATTACAAATGCACACTGAAATTTATCCAATAGATATGATTTGCGCAGCATGGCTAAATTATACAAACCCAGAACAAAAGGAACTCCAGGAGGTATTAGCATTAGTTGCCTTTAGGGACTGAGGTGCCAGGGACTTCATGGGAAGTAGGTTTCTCCCTAAATGCCCTTTTGTATTTTTTCTGTAAGAATCATATGAATGTAATATTTATTCAAAAATAATTTTAAGATTAAAATATAAAAGAAAAAAGTTATTATACTTCAACCCCAGAATGTTCCAATCAAAATTCACTCTATTATTTTTATTATGATTTTAGCTTTTTTCTGTAAGTTACTGGACCCAGATTAGTACACTGTTGTGTTTAATTGATATTTGCCTATAAGGGACATTAAACTTTAATTCCTTGGTAAAAGTTCTTCAAGTCTTTATTGTCATATAAAATATGTGATTTCAAAAAGTTGATCACACACTTCACTTTCATCCAGAAGTTAAGAATAATATGGATTTAGTCACTTCAAGACTTTGAAGAATGCTTTTTAACTGTTTCAATGATGACTTTATGGATAATGAGGTGAATTTCTTGCATTTATATTATTTATCATACATTTTGCTCTGCCTTCTCATTTGAGTATCACAACTCTTCCTTTTTACATACTAAGAAATGGAAGATCACTTAGGTAGAGCCGCTCAGCTTTGTACACCAGGACTTGAACTCAGGTTTAACTGACCCCAGTGTCCATACTCTGTTCATTCCAACCACATTACTATAGACAAGCAAAACAATAACAGATGCTGCCTGTTTCTCACCTGGAATGGAACTTGAAACTGCTGCCCTTGATTTAAGAGGACAATCTCCCCAATTCTTCTCATTGGAGGATTATAAATCCTCCAGTTTATAACTTTATAAACTTTATATCATGACCTGTAATAACCAGAACTTAAAATAACAGAAAGGTTGTTTTAAAGCTTTAACTTTGCAATATGAATACACACACACACACACACACTTCAAGATGATGAGAGCAGTATGCATTGCCAGTTGAAAATAGAACAGGGTTAGAGTCAAGCAGACTAAGATTAGAGATCTGGCTCCATCACCTTTACATACTAGTTCTATGATAATGGAAATTTTGTTTAATTCCTCTAAGCCCCATTGTTCTCAGTTGTAAAATGGAGACTGTTTAAGGTAATATATATATGTCAATTATATCTCAAATTTTGGGGGGTTGGGGGTATACCACTCAGCTTGCAGGATCTTAGTTCCCTGACCAGGGATCCAACCAGAGCCCTGGAAGTAAAAGCACCAAGTCCTAACCACTGGACTGCCAGGGAATTTCTTATATCTAAACTTTTAAAAGATAATATATGCAATGCATTTTGCTCAGTGCTTGGTAAGCATTAACACAGTTAATGATTAGTAAGCGGCCCTGCTACTGGTGCTACTGCTGGTGATAGAGACAGAGGTGATGGTGGTGGTAGTGGTGTTGGTGGCCCAACTAACTGATAAAAGCAAGCCCAAATGATCAATATCACAGACATGAGTGATTAATGAATCTGACACCATGTTGCTACACAAAAACAGGCTTATATAATTGCAGAAAGAGTTTTTTGTCAAGAAAAAAAAAATGTATTGAGAAGGTGGAGTCATCTCTTGGATCCAAGTAGGGAATAGCTATTTAGCTCTAGAAGATACTTTGAAGATAATTTTAAGAAAGATGACAACTTCTTATTGGATGGCTGCATTATTCATGTTCCTACTTTCCCCCAGACAGAGTTCAAAAACATTAACTTAGAAAACAATATCAAGGACTTCCCTGAAGGTCCAGTGGTTAGCATTTGCCTTGCAAAGCAGGGAACATTGGTTTGCTCTGCTTCTACTTTTTCCCCATCTATTTGCCATGAAGTGATGGGACTGGATGCCATGATCTTAGTTTTTTGAATGTTGAGTTTTAAGCCAGCTTTTTCACTCTCTTCTTTTGCACTCTGAGGTCTTAGCCTCACAAAACTTGATTATTAAAACTTGCTTCCATCTGTCTCTTTCAGGAAGGTTCATCCATATCACCTCCCATCTACACAGAAAATTTCCATCCAAATCTAGATCCAGTTCATACCCTTGTCCCTGAGAAAACTATCCTGGTCCACAGCACTTAGTCACCATAGTATTAGCAGATGTTCCACTCACTGGGCTTTTAGAAGAGGCTAATTACAACACTGATATGTTTTCTCTCTTTTCATGGCCATGTTCTGTTTCTCCAACTAGACTATGTGTTATTTTTTCTATAGGAAAAATATTCAAATCATTCAAGGTGAAAACCCATAAAAGTTATGAAGTGAAAAATTTTCCCATCCCACTCTTCCAACTTTAAGAGGCTTAGTTACTCTATCTGCAAAGTGGGGATAATGTTGCTTACCTCAGAGACCCATTGTAGGACTATTTTATGAGGAAAAGACGCAAAAGATCTTTCAAAGCTATCCAGCAGCATGAAAATGCTAATTGTTATTAAGGATAATAGCTTAGAGCACTTACTCTCTGACAGCACTGTGTTGTTGTTGCTGTTTAGATGCTAAGTTGCCCCCCAGACTGTAGCCCGCCAGGCTCCTCTGTCCATGGGATTTCCCAGGCAAGAATACTGGAGTGGATGGCCATTTCCTCCTCCAGGGGATCTTCCCCACCCAGGGATCGAACCCCAGTCTCCTGCACTGCAGACGATCTCCTGCATCACAGGCAGGTTCTTTACTGCTGAGCCACAACAGAAGCCCAACAAATGTTTATTAGTCACTTTCTGTGGATGTCGGCCATGACAGTAGGAGCTTGTGAAGTGAAAGTTGCTCAATCGCAGCTGACTCTTTGCTCTCCAGGCAAGAATACGGGAGTTGGTAGACTATCCCTTCTCCAGAGGATCTTCCTGACCCAGGAATTGAACTGGAGTCTCCTGCATAGCAGGAGGATTCTTTAACCAACTAAGCTATCAGGGAAGCCCAGCAGTAGCTTGCTGCTGCTGCTAAGTCGCTTCAGTTGTGTCCGACTCTGTGCGACCCCATAGATGGCAGCCCACCAGGCTCCCCCGTCCCTGGGATTCTCCAGGCAAGAACACTGGAATGGGTTGCCATTTCCTTCTCCAATGCATGAAATTGAAAAGTGAAAGTGAAGACACTCAGTCATGTCTGACTCTTAGCGACCCCATGGACCGCAGCCTACCAGGCTCCTCTGTCCATGGGATTTTCCAGGCAAGAGTACTGGAGTGGGGTGCCATTGCCCTCTCTGAGCAGTAGCTTAGAAAATGTAAATACAACATCATCTGCTTTTAAGATGTTGAAACCTCATGATATTGGCATGATCTTAAATGCTAATAGTCTCTCTGTCCCTCTTCTGTCACTCCCTCCAGTCCTTTCTTCACTAGCCAATGTGATGATTCAAAAGTACAAATCTGATTGTTAGCCCATGATTAAAATCCTTTGGCAGTAGGTTAAGTTACCCTCTCTGCCAGGAACATTTATTGCTCTTGCCACCTCTCATGCTGGCGCTGGCTTCCAGTTTTCAGCTAAAACAAATCACTTCCTCCCGGAAGCCTTTCCCTGATGCCCCCAGTTGGATTAGGTGCCCTGCCCTTGAGCTACCATACTTCTGACATCATCATAGTTTTCTCACTACATTGCAACTGCCTCTTTAATCATTTGTCTCCCTCTCTAGGGGCTTCCCTTGCGGCTCAGTCAGTAGAATCTGCCTGCAATGCAGGAGACCCCAGTTCAATTCCTGGGTTGGGAAGATCCCCTGGAGGAGGAATTTGCAACCTGCTCCAGTATTCTTGCCTGGGAAATCCCATGGACCCCAGGGAACCTGGTGGGTACAGTCCCTGGGGTTGCAAAGAGTCAGACACCACTTGGCGACTAAACCATCATCACTCCCTCTCTAAACTGTAAACTCCACAGAAAGGAGGACCAATGATCTTTGAAGCATCGAGTTCAATGTCTGGCACATAGTAAGGTCTCAGCTATTGAGTAAGTGAATAAATAAGAGCATAGGTGAAAGAACCATTCAGATAATCAAACCTGGAAGATTTTCTTGGCTTTGGAAAGAAGCAAGTGTTTTCCACTGTCTATAAAATGGCATGAAAGTCAATCAATGCTTGGTCACCTTTCCAATTCACTATCAAATGGGGCAGAGAGCTGACCTGGCAATCAGATAATAAGCTTTGGGGAGGGCGGTGGTTGCTATGACAACCTGTAAGCTTATTAAATACCACAAACCTATGGTGCAAGAAGGGGCTGGTGGTTTGCAGATTCAAGGAGGTTCAAGATCTGCAGGCTCCAACCACCTGGTCCAAATAGTCATCATATTTTTTAGAATTCTAAGGCTGGTAGAAACTTAGAGATTTCTTTTTATTTCTGGTTATGTCCTGCAGCACATGGGAATCCTAGTTTCTAAACCATCACCCCCTGCACTAGAAACACAGAGTCTTAACAACTAGACTGCCAAGAAGTCCCAGATTTCTTCTTTTTGTATTCCTTGTTTTACACATCAGTTCCAGAGAAGGTAAGTGATTTGCCCAAAGTCACACAGCAAACTGTTGGCCGAGCTGAGGCTAGGAAACCTGAGTCTCTCCACATCCAGTGAAGTGTTAGTGTTTCATGACTCCCAAAGTTGTTGAGCCCTTTAACCAACGTATCAGTCACAGGAGGGTATACAGAATTTCTCATTAAGTTTTTTATTTTATTCTCTCAAAACCAATCACCTTTTGAATTATTACCATATCGGTTACACAACCAGGTGCTGCAGGAAACTTTCTAATGCAAGGTTCTTGGCCCTCATTTGCTGTGAAATGGGGAAACTGATTTTTTTTTCTGATGGCAGCAAAGTACCACCCCACAGATTACTTGCTGTCTACAGGCAAGGAACTATAACTCTATATTGGTGCAATCAGGCAGTCAACTCTTCAACTCAGCGATCAATTTTAACATCCCTAATGGTGGGAAAACTAGACATTACCTGTGTCCTTGCTGTGATGTTACGTGAAGCACCTGTCATCACCTATAAAGTATTCCTGCCAAATGCTTAACCTGAATCCAATCAGGTTTAGATCTGACTTTAAGTTTCAGAAAATACAAAGGACCCAAAGGTAAGCTATACCATACTGCATAGAAGTAGTGAGATAAATCCAGGTGATTCAGCATTCCACGGGACAATTCCCCATTTGCTTCAACAAAACAATGCCATGAGGAAAATAAAAACAAAAGAAGGACTGGAAACTTAAGACACAAAACATGATGTGTGGTCCTTGATTAGATCTGCTTTGAACATACCAAGCATAAAAAATTCTTTTAGAATAATGGAGAAAGGTAATTAAGTCTTGGAGACCAGGGCAGGGAAGAGGAAATAAATATGATGAAAGGCTAATAACCAGTAAAATTTAGTGAGCAATACATGGAAATTCCTTATAGTTTTTTTTGTTCAGTTGTTGAAAATTTCCATAATAAGAAGAAGAGCAAAAATACCATTCAACCATAAAAAGAAAGTTAGACAACAGTAAAAGTTGTGTATGTTCAGTATTCAGTGTCCAGAAAGCATCATAGAAACATAGACCAAAAGCTATCTAGGAGTCCTCTAGACTCCAAGGGGGGAAAAAATAAATCTCTTGGCCTGAGGTAGTCAAGGAATACTTCCTGGAGGAGGTGGGACTTTGGATGACTGAAACTGAAACATACAAGAAGGTCAGTAATCCTAGCATAACCAAGACAATGGCGAGTTTAAAGACACATTCACCGCCACTCTCACACTGTGGGCTACAGGCGGGGTGCTGGCAAGTCTAATCCTCAGAGATGCCAAGCCCTATTGCATAATTTGATATTAAAAGTCCATACACTGTTGGTCCACAGAGGGAGCCAGAGCCAGACCTCCTGTTGTGCACCGCCATGGGCCCCTAGCCGAATAATCAAAGCTAATTACAAACACAAAGGGATGCTCATTTGCAAAGAAATGACCTCCAGCTACTTGTTGCACCAGCCAGAGGTCAGCTCGGCCGAACCCAATTAGTGCTTTCCCGAGAGATTCCCAGGATGTCCTTGCCCATCCCACCAGCAGGTTCCGCTGAAGCCCCAGCGAAACCACCCAGAAGCCTTTGAAAGCCAGAGGGGCATATTTTCTCTGAAGCTCAATGCCAACTGGTTTTACCAACCCTTATCCCTTAAGAACAATCTCAGTGAAGCCGCATCAAACAAAACAACAGGCGACTGGATGATGCTGCCATTTAAATGCTCTGACTAATGCAGTTTCTGATTTCCCTTCCAAATTAAATGCATTTCACTCAGTACGTTTTCAACAGACGTTACTCGTCTGCCCGATTAATGAGTTGCTGTGAAAGCTACTTCGCAAGCAATTTAAAACAAAAGCACCTCAACGTGACTGCGGCTCCGCTTCCCCTACTCTCTCCATCTTAGCCTCCCTTTCTCCCTCTCCCTCCCCAGGGCAAATGCATCACTGCCTGAAGACGGGGAAGCTGGAGTCGGTGAGGGTTCTCTTCTGTGTCACTACGCTACATTAGGAATAAAACCTTCCACTTAAACACTTAAATGAAAACATGGAGAAACTAATTTACTATTTGCAATCACATGATTTAAGCCGAAGCTGCCTTAATTTCCTTCCCATTTTGCTTCATATTCAATGTGAGCGCACACTAGATTGGTCTATGAAAAGGCTGTCTTCAAATCACAACACTTAAGACCTCTTTCATTTTCTTTTTGATTAAATAATTGAAATTCCTGTCAGGGTCTGCACTTTACCGATGCACAGATTTGGTGTGTGAGGATAAAGACCACTTTTTCTTTGCTGCCTGGCTCTTAAAAGCCAGTGGGCTTTACTTCATTAAGGGGCTGATAAAATGGACCCACGCTATTCACCCATTTCACGGAAATTTCCTGTGCCCATTAAGTGATTGTTTGAGACAAACTGTGAAAAGCACCTCCTCTCATTTAACCACCCTCATTCATCGAGAGGCTTCCCTTCTGCTGCAGAGAGCTCAGCTTCTGCCATGCCAACTTCATCCATTAGGAAAATAAAAACAAAAGCCCATGTGTATAGGTACATATGGACACAAAACACACAAAAACCAAAGTGAAATAAGGCACACAAATTTTCATTTGCTTCAACTAAAGAAATGTGAGGTTATTTCCATTCTGTGACGGGGCCATGGCAGGGAAACCCCAGACTAACAGCATGGCCCAGCCTGGCCAGCCCATGAGCTCCTTGAAGTGGAAGTAAAGGGATCCTGATAGAAGAAGGGAGCCCGTCACTCAGAAGAGAAGCTACCCCACCACCTCTGCAGTCCCACCGTGCAGTGAGACAGTGACTGACCTGGACAGCAGCAATTTATGTGGTCTCCATGATAAATGCCCTGTCTTAGAATGTGTGTCTATCTTTAAACACATATCACACATCCTCTTTCATGAGGCTGATCATCAGACACATCTGGACATTCAACCCAGCTCTCCCTTCTTATGTGCCCTTGGGTATGTTATCTGGGACCTCTCAGAGCCTCTGTCTCATCTGTAAAATGGGGACATAAATACATGGTCCCACCTCTTCACAGGATGGTTGGGAGATTTAAATGAGACAGTGCATGGAAAGTGGTTGGTGGGTCCAGCACGTGGTAAGTGCCTAATAAAAATTAGACAATACTGTTATGTACTTCTGTATCTTCATATGCATATCAATGTAAGGCCATGTTCACATTCACTCAAATAATGTACTTTCAGAGAACAGATGATCTTAGTCACATTTACCCATAATAAAAGACAAGCAAAACCCTATGTCTGGGTACAGCAGAAGAACCATAAGCTATACACACACACACGTGTCTGTGCCAAGTCGCTTCAGTTGTGTCTCACTCTATGTGACCCTGTGGACTGTAGCCTTTCAGACTCCTCTGTCCAAGGGATTCTCCAGGCAAGAACACTGGAGTTAGTTGCCATGCCCTCCTCCAGGGGATCTTCCCGACTCAGGGATCCAACCCAAGTCTCTTGCATCTCCTTCATTAGCAGGCAGGTTCTTTACCACAGTGCCACGTGGGAAGCCTATGTATATACATATATGTAGGATAATTTTATAGCAGGAAAGGGCCTTAGCAGACATTTGTCCAAACTCTACCCAGAGCAGGCCTCCCACCTAAAAGATGTGAGACAACTCCCTCTTATGAAGTCTCAGTTTACTTCTGTGTAACCTGTACAACTGATTTCTGTTCTGAGCATAGCATCACATAGAGGAAAACTGCTACAGAAAAGCTTTTCCAATATTAAACCAAAGTAAATAAATAAATAATAGCTATACTGTTTTCTCTGAGTATTCTCCTTCCCAGAATAAATATCTCAGAACCAGCGCTGCTCCTTGTAATATCAGTTTTTAGCCGTTTCACCGCTGTGGAGCTGTGAACTTTAAAACAGAACCTGCCTTGAATTAAACATAATATTCCAAATGTGGTATGAACAATGCTGCATAGAAATACACATTGTATTCATTTATTGATAAACTAATTAATCTAACACTTATTGACAAAAAGTCAATCCAAATCTTATTGACAAGCAGAAACTAAACTAGGCACATATTTGGACATACTGGGTTGGCCAAAAACTTCATTTGGGTTTTTCCATAACCTCTTAGAAAACCCCAACAAACTTTTTGGCCAACCCACTAAATATTAAATAGCATTATAAATGCTATATATAAAAGATCACCTCTTAGCATGTTGTCTATAGTTAATAATATTGTTTTGTGTATTTGAAAATTGCTAAGAGAGTAGTACTCTTGCCTGGAAAATCCCATGGACGGAGGAGCCTGGTGGGCTGCAGTCCATGGAGTTGCTACAAGTTGGACACGACTAAGCGACTTCACTTTCACTTTTCACTTTCATGCATTGGAGGAGGAAATGGCAACCCACTCCAGTATTCTTGCCTGGAGAATCCCAGGGATGGGGGAGCCTGGTGGGCTGCCGTCTATGGGGTCGCACAGAGTCGGACACGACTGAAGCGACTTAGCAGCAGCAGCAGCAGCAGCAAGAGAGTAGATCTTAAAAGGTCTCATCACAAGAAAAAAACTGTTACTATGTGTGGCAATGGATGTTAACTGGACCTATTGTGGTGATCACTTTGCAATATATACAAATATGGAATCATTTCATTGTACCCCTGAAGCTAATGTTATGTATCTATTCTATTTCAGTGAAAATATAATAAAATATTCAAAAAAAAAAAAGGTTGCCTCTTGATCGTGCATGTTGAGATCTTCCATGGCCAAGCAATCATTTCGAGGATGTTGCTCTCAACCCAACCATGCTTCCTGGGTTTCCTCACTTTGCAGTTGCTATGGACTCAGGAACCGCAGACTCATTTTTAGTCTCCGCCCAAAGAATAAAACAGAAAGAGATGCATGTCTCCCAAGAAGTTCCTCCACACTTCTCAGCGCCATTCAGAAAGACCTCGGTGCCAGGCACTGCTGTGTACTGTTGCCCAGTCACCCTTCGTGGCAACAGCACCAGCGACTGAGAACGAATTCCAGAGTTAAAGAAGAAAGTGGAGCAAGCATGAACAAATGAGACCTGTGCAGGCCCACACTCTCACCTGCCAAGGAAGCCTCTGGGGAAGTGACTGGGAAGGGCAGGCGGATGGAGGGCAGAGGGCTTGCATAGCCTAGCAGGAGGGAGGGGCAGCCACCAGGGGTGGTACCAATGTAGGCCTGCCTGGAGGCCACAGGAGAGATCAGATGCTACTTAAAGATACAGCAGGAATTTCCTTTCTCTAAAGCAAAACTAGGGGCTTCCCTGGCAGCACAGTTGGTAAAGAATCCGCCTGCAATGTAGGAGATGCAGGTTCAGTCCCTGGGTCAGGAAGATCCCCTGAAGAAGGAAATGCAACCCACCCCAGTATTCTTGCCTGGAAAATCCCATGGACAGAGGACCCTGAAGGGTGACAGTCCATGGAGTCTCAAATGAGTCAGACAGGATTTGACTAAACAAGGACAACAAAAGCAAAACTAAACCAAGCTCATGAGGAGTAAGGGAAGCTCACTGTTTATCTTCCAGCTGTCAAGTTCAGGCAAGCACCCTGGCCTTCTCACTTCCACCTTGAAGTGTGGGCAGCCTGGGGAACACCCTGAACAGCCTTCCAGCCTCAGACCTTCAGGCCTGCTTCTCCCCCTATGCTCTTCCTCTTTACTGTGCCCTCTCTCAAGGACACTTCTCAGTGTGTAAGTCATTTTATTGCCATTTCTGAGCCTGCTGGACAGCTCGGCAAGAGATACTAGCCATGCAGATCTGTTGCCATGAATTCTGAGGTCACTGCTTCAGGCAACAGAGAGGACTCTAGTTTGTCCCATGAATAGATCCATGGATGAAAAGCAGAAGAGCCAGGATTGTTCCTAAAGCCACCTCTGCCTTGCCAGGTGACCTCTTCCTGAGGCTCAGTTTCCCTGTGGGGGAAATGAACCTAACCTCCCAGCACTGTAAATGAGCTGCAATGAACTGGGAGATGGAAAGGTGCTTGGAATGCTTTGAAGGGTCTCCAGGCATACCAGTGAGGGTATAGAAAAAGCAGGCAAAGTAAGATGACGTGGACATTGCCACTTAACCAGTGGAACCAAAGCACCAGAAATTGCACTCAGAAAACTGGCTCCTGCCACCCCAGTGTATAAGGCCATACCCGATTTCCCTGTGAGCCCTGTGAGAATCCAGACACTATCTAAAATTTGATCTGATTTCCTTCCATCTGAGATAACTTCGGGGCTCTGTCCCTGGAAACAGATAAATGCATTAGATACAGAGTTCCCAAATGCTGGTCTGTGAACCAGACCCGCCACACAAGGATTTTATTAATTAAAATGAAAAGATAACAATAGGTACCCTGGAATGAATCTTTCACAGAGTTTAATTTCTTTTACTTAAAGAGTTGAGTTATATTATCGGAACATCAGCTCCAAGAGGACAAGGACTTTGATGTTCTCATTTTCTGTTTTTTCACCAACACGTAGAATACAAGTATGAAATGGGCACTTGATAAACTACTCACTAAAGGAAGGAAGGAAGGAATTACCTCCTTTCTGTTCTCCTAGCATCAAAATATCCTTTCTTGGTCTTCCCTGGTGGCTCAGTGGTAAAGAATCCACCTGCTAATGCAAGAGACACGGGTTCAATCCCTGATCTGGGAAGATCCCACATGCCAAGAAGCAACTAAGCCCATATGCCACAACTATTAAGCCTGTGCTCCAGAGCCCAGGAGCTGCATTTGCTGAGCCCACAAGCCAGTATGCATAGAGTCCACACTCTGGAACAAGAGAAACCACCACGATGAGAAGCCTGTGCATTGCAATGAGGAGCAGCCCCTACTCGCTGCAACTAGAGAAAAGCTTGCACAGCAACCAAGACCCAGCACAGCCAAAAATAAATAATAAAGATAAATAAATAAACTTATTTTTAAAAATATACTTTCTTCAATGAAATGGCATGGGTAGTGTCAGAGTATTTTTAAAATATTTTTCCTTGAAAAAAAAATCAAAGTATATAATTATCTTTAAAAGGTTCATGGGACATCCCTAGGGGTCCAGTGGTTAAGAATCTGCCTGCCAATGCAGAACACATGGGTTCAATCCCTGGTCCAGGAGGATCCCACATGCCATAGAGCAACTAAGCCTGTGCCATAACCACTGAAGCCCGAGGGCCCTAGAGCCACAAGAGAAGCCACCAAAGAGAGAAGCCTGGGCATGGCAATGAAGAGTAGCCCCCACTTGCTGCAACTAGAGAAAGCCCACACACAGAATGAAGACCCAGAGCAGCCAAAAGTAAATAAAATAAAACTTTAAAAAATTTTTCTTTAAAAGTTCATGGATCTATTATAAGATTGGGAATCTCTGGTCCAGATGATCCACCAAAGAATATTCAATCCTATGTCAGATGCTGAATGGATACATACCTACCATCCTTAGGTCACATCCCAGCAGAGATGTTTCCTTTCTGAGATCTTAGAGGTGGGGAGATCTGAGTTCAGATACAGAAAACTCAAACTAGCCTTATGACAATGGACAAGCTGCTGAAGCCTGTTTTCTCCTTTGTAGAATGGGAGTCATGCTACTTGGTTTTTGTTTCATTGAGAGAGTTTGTGGGTTTTCAGCCCTGTGAAGGAAGGGCTTCTCTTCCTGTGTTGCCCTCTCTTGTTGCAGAGCACAGGCTCTAGGGTGCTCAGGCTTCAGTGGCTGCATCTCCTGGGCTCTAGAGCAAGGGCTTAGTAGTCGTGGTGCACGGGCTTAGTTGTTCCTGGGCATGTAGGATCTTCCTGGATCAGGGACCAAATCTGTGTCTCCTGAATTGGCAGGCAGATTCTTTATCACTGAGCCACTAGGGAAACCCTCAGATAATTTCTTAATCAAATCCAGGCAGCCAGATCCTGTACAAGTTTCTTAAAATTTGACAAGGCAAAGTTCTGGGCCTGTTCTGAACCATGTAGGCCACTGGGCTACAAGTTGTTCATTCATGAAAATGCCTCATCAGTATTTCTAATGAATC
Organism: Redunca redunca; assembly: GCA_006410935.1. Lineage (NCBI taxonomy): Eukaryota > Metazoa > Chordata > Mammalia > Artiodactyla > Bovidae > Redunca > Redunca redunca. The sequence continues at coordinate 54,084 of SJYQ01003368.1, read as the reverse complement.
CACAATATCTTGAACATCACTCATTTCTCCAGTAAAAAAGTCATTTCTGACACCAACTGCGCATATTAACAAAACTCTGATGTTAATAGGAGTTAAAGATCATTAAAGAGCTTGTAGCAACCACTTCAGGGGTGTGGACTTGTGATTAGAGATTTTTCAAATGCTAACTAACCAACTAAAGAATGCGAGATATACCATATTCTTCATCCTGAAGTAATTTTCAATAAAGACAATGTAATCTCAACACAACATCTACTTAGATATCCCAAACCTTTCATTATTATTATTATTGAAGATGTTATTGATCCATGAAGTCCAAAAGGCTGAAAACCACTCCCTCACAATGTTCTTTGTGCAAGGCTATGTAGGTGGACAGAAGTCCCTCCAAAGGGAAACAGGCCTCTGACATTCAGACTGTTCCTGCATGTGATTTGTAGCCAAATTTTAATGAAAACTAAAGTTTCCAACCACTTTTCCCAACTGACAGAGGATGGGTTAGAACAGAAGTCAACCTAGAGTCCAGCCTAGGGATGAGCTGCATGATTGCCAACCAGAGTTTGTTCTTCGGCGAGTTTGTGTGTATAAGAATGCACAAGTTGCAATTAATTCCCAGTGAAGTCACTCCTCAAGTTAATTAGAAATGCAAAGTGTGAGTCTAAATGTTATGAGATTATAAAATGGCTTAATAATGGGAACAATGAGATTGAAGCATATGCATTCTGGCCATGTAAATATTTCATAACAGTGCCAATCTGATTTCATTTGCCTAATCATGCCATTGATATGCAGCCACCAGCCTGCAAATAGAAAGGCTGAATTGCAGCAGATCACCCCTCTAATGTCATAATTATTAATATTGGAGGGAAATGGAGCTGCTACCCTCCAATGGAAACCGCTGGGCCTTTGGAGTTGAGATGGGGACAGCCCTGCTGGGGAAGAGGAGGAAGGTGATGGATACACCAGCCCCAGCATCCTCTTCCTGCTTCTTGGCCAGAAGTATGTAGGTAATTAGGCAGCTCAACAAATTAAAGTGATGAGAATGCTGGGGAAAAGGGTTACAGGGCATAAATCTTCCAGCCCTCAATCAAAATCATAATGAAACATGCAGGCAACTCGAGGAAAGGAAAAGGAAGAGACATTTTGTGGCCACAAAAGATTTTGCATGCTGCGGTTCAGCTGGGGGCCAGATGATTGGGTTGAGGCTTGAGCAGGGCAGCAACCTCTCTCTCCTCCTCCCTTTTGGTCTCCTCTGTTGGGTCAGCACGTTCCGTATACTTTGTCTACAAATCTCTCTTCTATGCACAGGACCTGACTTCCTCCTGACACAAGTTTGACTCCTGTGTCTGCACTGAACTTCAGCATGTCACCCAACCCCTCCTAGTTTCACTTGGCCTACTTATAGAATGAGGATCTCATGACTGTTGCAGAGGTTTCTTCAAGAAAAGAATGTGGGACTTCCCTGGAAGTCCAGTGGCTAAGACTCTGTGCTCCCAAGCCTGGGTTCTATCTCTGGTTGGGGAACTATATTATACATGCCACAACTAAGACCTGGCACAACCAAATAAACACTAAAAAGAGAGAGAGGATTTCCCTGGTGGTCCACTGGTAAAGAATCCACCTGCCAGGAGACACAGCTTGGCTCCCCAATCTGGGAAGATCCCACATGCCTTGGGGGAACTAACCTGGTGCACCACAGCTGCTGAGCCAGCTCTCTAGAGGCTGTGCTCTACAACACGAGAAGCCACTGCAGTGAGAAGCCCGTGCAGCGCAACTAGAGAGTAGCTTCCACCGGTCGCAACTAGAGAAAGGCCACACACAGCTACGAAGACTCAGCACAGTCACAAAGAAAGAAAACCAACCAAACAAAAAATAATGTGACATCCCTATTTAGTTACATAATGCCTTGTTTCAAAAACAATCCAGAGCAACCAGAAGGCACTCAATAAAATGCCAAATGCTGTGCACATTTTCCCAATTTCACTTTTGCAGTTTAAATTGTACATCTTCAGCCTTGAGTTTCTCTGCTTCCTTTTACTCCAAGCTATCTCCTCCTAGCCTAACAGGTCGTTACCTGGAAACAGCACAAGAAGAATTCCTTTTAAAGAATAATTCTGGGAATTCTCTGGTTATCCAGTGGCTAGGGCCAAGGTCAATCCTCGGCCAGAGAACTTTCAGAGACGCAGCATGGCCAAAAAAAAAAAATAAGATCTTACATCCAGAATTTCTTGTCCATAAGTTTTACAGACACTGACATAGTTCAGTTCAGTCCAGTCATTCAGTCGTGTCCAACTAGTTGTGATCCCATGGACTGCAGCATGCCAGGCCTCCCTGTCCATCACCAACTCCGGGAGCTTACTCAAACTCATGTCCATCAGGTCGGTGATGCCATCCAACCATCTCATCCTCTCTTGCCCCCTTCTCCTCCTGCCTTCAATCTTTCCCAGTATCAGGGTCTTTTCCAAAGAGTCAGTTCTTTGTATCATGTGGCCAAAGTATTGGAGCTTCAGCTTTAGCATCAGTCCTAGCAATGAACACCCAGGACTGATTTCCTTTAGGATGGACTGGTTTGATCTCCTTGCTGTCCAAGGGACTCTCAAAAGTCTTCTCCAACACCACCAGAACTGTGGTATCAATTCTTTGGCTCTCAGCCTTCTTTATTGTCCAACTCTCACATCCATACATGACTACTGGAAAAATCATAGCTTTGACTAGATGGACTTTTGTCAGAAAAATAATGTCTCTGCTTTTTAATATGCTGGCTAGATTGGTCATAGCTTTTTTTTTCCAAGGAGCAAGCATCTTTTAATTTCATGGCTGCAGTCACAATCTGCAGTGATTTTGGAGCCCAAGAAAATAAAGTTTGTCATTGTTTCCACTGTTTCCCCATCTATTTGCCATGAAGTGATGGGACTGGATGCCAAGATCTTGGTTTTCTGAATGTTGAGCTTTAAGCCAGCTTTTTCACTCTCCTCTTTCACTTTCATCAAGAGGCTCTTTATTTATTTTCTGCCATAAGGGTGGTGTCATCTGCATATCTGAGGTTATTGATATTTCTCCTGGCAATTTTGATTCCAGCTTGTGTTCATCCAGTCCAGCGTTTCTCATGATGTACTCTGCATATAAGTTAAATAAGCAGGGTGACAATACACAGCCTTGACGTACTCCTTTCCCAATTTGGAACCAGTTCGTTGTTCCATGTCTGGTTCTAACTGTTATTTCTTGACCTGCATACAGATTTCTCAGGAGGCAGGCCAGGTGGTCTGGTATTGCCATCTCTTGAAGAATTTTCCACAGTTTGTTGTGATCCACATAAAGACTTTAACACAGTCGATGAAGCAGAAGTAGATGTTTTTCTGGAATTCTCTTGTTTTTTCTATGATCCAGCGGATGTTGGCAATTTGATTTCTGGTTCCTCTGCCTTTTCTAAATCCAGCTTGAATATCTGGAAGCTCTCGGTTCAGGAACTGTTGAAGCCTGGCTTGGAGAATTTTGAGTATTACTTTGCGTGAGATGAGTGCAACTGTGGGGTAATTTGAACACTCTTTGGCATTGCCTTTCTTTGGGATAAGAATGAAAACTGACCTTTTCCAGTCCTGTGAAAAAAGATATTGACATAGGATTATATTAAATTGAGGCAGCTTTATAAAAATTGACTAAGTAATTTAGTTAACTTTTGTAAACCTCAGGAACCTCATCTGTAGAATGAAGATAATAATAGTCCTTGTCATGTACAACTTACATGAAAACTGAAATGATACATAGAAAACAACTAGTGTGGCATCCAACTAATAGAAAATTCTCTATATGTAGGCTTCCCAGGTGGTGCTAGTGATAAAGAATCCACCTGCCAATGCAGGAGATGTAAGAGATGGGGGTTCCATCCCTGTGTTGGGAAGATCCCCTGGAGAAGGAAATGGAAACCACTCCAGTATTCTTGCCTGGAGAATCCCATGGACAGAGGAACCCTGTTACTTTTAGTTAATTTTATTATTATTAAAACATTGTATTATATAATAAATAATACCATTAATATTTATTATTAATAATTACAAAATAATGAGTGATATAATGGTGAACTCCAGGGAACCTGGTAAATTAGAGATATTGTGACATATATGGGGTTTCCCAAGTATGGTGAAGGACAAGGAAGCCTGGTGTGCTGCAGTCCACGGGGTCACAAAGAGCTGGACCCAACTAAGTGACTGGACAACAACAGCAGGCGGCACTAGGGGTAAAGAACCTGCTCGCCAGTGCAGGAGACATAAGAGACAAGGTTCAATCCCTGGGTCGGGCAGACCCCTGGAGGAAGGCTTGGCAACCCACTCCAGCATTCTTGCCTGGAAGAATCCTATGGACAGAGGAGCCTGACAGGCTATAGTCCATGGGATCACAAAGAGTCAGACACAACTGAAGTGACTTAGCATGCATGCACATATGATAAATATACCTTCTTGCTGTCAGGCTGCACACAGAACTGTAGGTTGTCACTGTATGTCCACAGCATCCAGAACTTGTGAGATGTGCACTATAGAAATAATAATTGCTAACACTTACATGGCACCAAATAGGGGCCAGACACTGTTCTAAGCAGTTTACATGTAACTCATTTAATTCTTACAACAGCTCTCATTAAGTGGGTCCTACCGTTTTCCCCATCTTACAGACGAAGACATGGAGGCCAAGGGAGGCATATGAGTTTGTCCCAGGTCACACAGGTAATAAACAGTAGAGCTGGGGTCAAAATCACTTAATCTGGCTTTGGAGTCCATGCATGCCTTTACAGTGTGGAGGAATCACACCACGCTGCTTCCTTACTATTAGGAATTCACAGGAAAGGAGAAATTCTAGGTTCACTTCCATCCCTCCTCCTCCTGGGGAGCCAAGAGCCCTGAACTGCTCAGCAGTGTTTTTTATGTTTTTATCCTGAAAGCTTTTAGGCAAAATGTGTGCTTTTAAGGTTAAGGCAGGAGGCACCACTCATTCACAACTTAGTTATACCTCCTTTATTTCCCAAGGATATTTGAACATGTAACTCTGTGCTCTGAGAAACAGAAGGATTGGAGCCTGGCATGTGGATCTGAACACAAGCAATTCTTCTGTAGTCAGGGGGATGCTGGGCTTGGCCAGTAGGGTGGCAATGAGAAGAAGCTGCAATAGGAGAAAGGGATTTCCTCTCCTCAGTCTTCATCCAAAACAAGTACCTGAGGCTGGGAGTGAGGTGAGGGGCCTGTGGTGCTTTGCTAAAGAGTTTGGGCTTTGTGTTTCATACCATGACTCCAGTGGCAAGTGTTAATTTGCCTTTGCTTGCCTCAACCTGTTGCATACCGTTTCCTTGATAGCCCTAATGGATGTTCCCGCTCAGTCATGTCCAACTCTTTGCAACACCATGGACTGTAGCCTGCCAGACTCCTCTGTCCATAGAATTTCCCAGGTAAGACTACTGGAAGAGAAAGAAATGGCAACCCACTCCACTATTCTTGCCTGCAGAATCCCATGGACAGAGGAGCCTGGTGGACTACAGTCCGTGGGGTCGAAAAAAGTTGGACACAACTTAGTGACTAAACAACAACAATAATTGTTACTCAACTTAGGGAATATATTAAAAGCCATTGAATTGTATATTTTAAATGAGTGGATTTTATGGTATGTTAATCATAATAAAACTTTTAAAATTCCAATTATATGAATAAAAAATTCATTAGTCCAAACAAACAAACAAAAAAAATACTGGAGTGGGTTGCCATTTCCTCCTCCAGTGAATCTTCCCAACCCAGGGATTGAACCCATGTCTCCTGTGTCTCCTGAATTGGCACATGGATTCTTTACCACTGAACCACTTGGGAAGTCCACCCAGTGTCCTCAAATACTGCCTCTTTCCTCTGTAGCCAGGTCAGAGCTCTACATCCAGGAGGCACCTCCATCTAGTGCTCATCCAGGCTCTCTTGGCAGATAACTGGGAGATCACCGAGACCTAGGCTTGATGATTCTCAGCAGCAGCACCTGAAGTCGAGTCTCTGCTCTGATGCTGCTGCTGGCTCAGCTCTCTGAGAGCAGCCAAGGGGCGACCTCAGGGAGAAGCCAAGCAGCACAGTGGTTAGAGCACAGAGGCAGCAGCAAGAACACTGAGGCCCAATCTTGGCTTCTCTTCAATTTAGTTGTGGCCTTGGGCAAATATTTAACTTTTTAGTGCCCCCATTTTCCCCATTTTTTAAATGAGAACTAACAACTACACCTAACTTGGAGAGTGTATACGTGCATGCTAGGTTGCTTCAGTCATGTCTGATTCTGGGACTCTATGAACTGGAGCCCACCAGGCTCCTCTGTCCACTAGATTCTCCAGGCAAGAATACTGGAGTGGGTTGCCATGATCTCCTCCAGGGAATCTTCCCCACCTAGGGATCCAACCCTCATCTCTTATGTCTCTTGCAATGCAGGCAGGTTCTTTACCACTTGGGGCTTCCCTGATGGCTCAGATGGTAAGGAATCTGCCTGCAATGCAAGAGACCCAGGTTCAGTCCCTGGGTCAGGAAGATCCACTGCACAAGGAGATGGTAACCCACTCCAGTATTCTTGCCTAGAGAATTCCATGGATAGAGGAGCCTGGTGGGCCACAGGCCATGGGTCGCAAAAAGTCAGACAGAACTGAGCAGCTAACACTTTTTCTTTACCACTACCACCACCTGGGAAGCAACTTGGAGAGCTGTTGTGATTAAATCTGTTAATCCATAAATAGCATTTAGAATGGTGCTTGGTCAGAGTTCCCTGGCAGTCCAGTGGTTAGGACTCAGCACTTTCACTGCTGGGGCCTAGCTTCAATCCCTGGTTGGGGAGCTAAGATCCTGCAAGTCCCGTGGCATATCTTAAAAAAAAAAAAAGTTCCTGGTGCATAATTAATGAGTGCTCAAAAAAGGATTTGTTTTTATCCTTTTTTATTGCATGTAAATCAGTCACTAATGTGTCTAGGTAGTTTCTCCATCTTTGACCTCTGACCAACCACCCTCTGTCTTGATTGCCTTTTTCTAGGCTGGAGACAAAGGAAGAACCGAGTCCCTTCTCTTCCTCCCTTCCTACCTCCCTCCCTCTTCTCTCTTGGGCATACAATTAACACATGATAACAGCACAGGTTGGACTCAATTAGGACCAGATCCCAAAGCAGATGCTCCTTCTGTGCAGAGAAAGGAGTAAAAAAATTGGCTCCAGAAGGCTTGGGACCTGCTCGTAGAAGATACTAATTGGTTTTTTGCTGGTAATTTTTTACCCCTAAGTGAACAAGAAAAAGGGCATCTCAGAGGCTCATTTGCTTTGCAGGTGATTGGGCAAAAGAATATCTGTGTCCAAGGAGAGGTGAAGATTGTCTTCTTTTTTTTTCTCTCCAGAGGGAACATAATCTCATTTGTCCCAGGACTTAATTCCTACAGATCTGCTGAGCTTGATAGGGATAAAGGTCACCTCCAGAACTATATGGGGGTCTCTGACTCCCACACACTCGTGGGAAGTCTAGCATTCTGGATGCTGGGGAAGAGTGGATAGTCATTTTATCATTGAGGATTTTGAGAGCTATAAAGAGAACTTAAATGTCAGGGGCAAGGATCTGGTTGAACAATACAGAAGTAATCACAAGAATCACTCACCTTTAATCAATGAAATGTTACTACAATAGTGCTATCTGAAGCACTATTTACTTTGCTATTTGAAGCACTGAAGCACTATTTACAATAGCCAAGACATGCAAGAAACCTAAATGTTCATCAACAACAGAGGAAAGATAAAGAGGTGGTATATGTATACACACACACACACACACACACACATATATATAATGAAATACTACTCAACCATAACAAAGAATGGAATAATGCCATTTGCAACAACATGGATGATCCTAGAGTTTATCATACTAAGTGAAGTAGCAGAGAAAGACAAATACCATATGATATCACTTTTTTTGTGGAATCTAAAATGGAAGATACAACTGAACTTATATACAAAACAGAAATAGACCCACAGACATTAAATACAAGGTTACCAAAGGGGAAGGAGGGGAGAGATAAATTAGGAGTTTGAGATTAACATATATATACAACTATATACAAAATAGGTAACCAACAAGGACCCACTGTATACCACAGGTCACTATACGCAATAGTTTATAAAAACCTACAAGGGGAAAAAACTTGTAGGTTTTTCCTACAAGTTAAAAAATAGATATAGATTTTAAAAATATATCTATATGTATAACTGAATCACTTTGTTGTATACCTGAAACTAACATGACAGTGTAAATCAACTATACTCCGATAAAAAATTTTTTTAAAAAAACCGCTCCCAGGACTTCGGGACTCTGCGCTTCAAACTGAGGGGTGCATGTTCAGCCCCTGGTGGGGGAACTAAGATCCTAAATATTGCGTGGCAGCCAAAATTAAATTAATAAATAAATAAATTTTTCAAAAATCACTCCCTTTTAGAACTCTTTCTGACCCTTGTGTCTATACCTGTTACTGCAGTGTCTTGCTAGACTGGATGAATACAGTTATATGATGCTGTCCTTGAGGGGAGGGGCTTTGTCTTACACATCACATTAGCAAACACCAATCACTTACTACTACTACTACAATCACTTGCATTTCTCCTATAATTAGGCACTGTTCTATTTGCTTAACCTATATTAGCTCATTGAATCCTGACAGCACAGTAAGATAGATGGGATTATTTTTCTCATTTTACAGCTGAAGAAACTGAAAGGAGGAGTTACATATAGATTAAACGGGGAAGCCTAATCGAGTCCCACATGTCTGCTCTCATTGTATCTCCAAACCCTAGGACAGTACAGCCTTAATGCATGTTATTGACCTAAGCCCGAAGTGCAAAAGCAGTACTAATGCTGAGGCTGTGAACAGATCATTCTAAGTGCTCCATAAATATCTGCAAGGGAAATGGCCGGTCATAGGCTCTGCCCAGATGACTGGTGAAAGCTGCGGTCCTACAGAGGCTGCTGCCCACCTGGACGTAGGAGGGGGGAGGAGACCATTCATACCAGCCACCTCACCCACCTGTCAACGCAAATCCATATCTGAGCTTTATCTTGGTCCCTCACTGGGACATCTGAGTCTACTCTGACACCATCCATTCTTACTGTCACCACCTCCATTCAATTACTGATTACCTCTCCCTCAACTGATGAATTAATGACCCTGGTCATCTCTCATCTCCATAAAATCCTAACCTCCCTGTTCACTACTTCTAATCTTTCTAAAACATAATTCCAACCAAGTCAAAAATTTGTGTTACCCAATGCCTTCTGGAGGAAGCACAAGCTGGAATCAAGATTGCCGGGAGAAATATCAATAACCTCAGATATGCAGATGACACCACCCTTATGGCAGAAAGTGAAGAGGAACTAAAGAGCCTCTTGATGAAAGTGAAAGAGTAAAAAAGCTGGCTTAAAGCTCAACATTCAGAAAATGAAAATCATGGCATCCAGTCCCATCACTTCATGGCAAATAGATGGGGAAACAGTGGAAATAGTGGCTGACTTTATTTTTTTGGCCTCCAAAATCACAGCAGATGGTGACTGCAGCCATGAAATTAAAAGATGCTTACTTCTTGTAAGGAAAGTTATGACCAACCTAGACAGCATATTAAAAAGCAGAGACATTACTTTGCCAAAAAAGGTCCGTCTAGTCAAGGCTCCAATGGTCATGTATGGATGTGAGAGTTGGACTGTGAAGAAAGCTGAGCACTGAAGAATTGATGCTTTTGAACTGTGGTGTTGGAGAAGACTCTTGAGAGTCCCTTGGACTGCAAGGAGATCCAACCAGTCCATCCTAAAGGAAATCAGTCCTGGGTGTTCACTGGAAGGACTGATGTTGAAGCTGAAACTCCAATAGTTTGGCCACCTGATACGAAGAGCTGACTCATTTGAAAAGAGCCTTGATGCTGGAAAGATTGAGGGCAGGAGGAGAAGGGGACAACAGAGGATGAGATGGTTGGATGGCATCACCGACTCGATGGACATAGGTTTGGGTAGACTCCGGGAGTTGGTGATGGAAAGGCAAGCCTGGAGTGCGGCAGTTCATGGGGTCTCAAAGAGTCAGACACAACTGAGCGACTGAACTGAACTGAACTGAATGCCTTCCCAAGACTTCCCCAGGAGCTCAAGGGTAAAGGGTCCACCTGTAATGCAGGAGTTAGAGGAGACTCGGGTTTAATTCCAGGGCCGGGAAGATCCTCTGGAGGAGGGCATGGCAACTCACTCCAGTATTCTTGCCTGGAGAATCCCATGGACAGAGGAGCCTGGTGGGCTACGGTCCATGGGGTTGCAAAGAGTCAGACATGACTGAAGTGACTTGGCACCACACGCACAAGTGCTTTCCCAATCCAGTCAAGGTCTTCTGCCCAGTGTATCGGTCTTCCACATTAACACACGATGCAGCCTCATTCCCCACTCCTTTCTGACCCTGAACCCTGGCCATTCCCCCTGCTTTAACTCTCTTTTACACATGTCTCATTTCAGGGCTTTCCAACATCATGTGCCTGTCTTCAGGCCTCTCTGGCAGAAGAACAGAATTACAGGAGCACTTTTATTTTTACTTTTAAATTAAAAAAAAATTATTTATTGGAGGGCTTCCTTATGATCCAGTGGTTAAGAATCTGCCTTGCAATGCAGGGGACATGGGTTTGATCCCTGATTCGGGAACTAAGATTCCACATTCTACAGGGCAGCTAAGACTGTGTGCCTTAACTAGAGAAGCCCGTGTGCTGCAACTAAGACTCAACACGGCCAAATAAATAAATAAATATTTTTAAAATTGTTATTTATTGTTTATTCGGCTTCACGGTGTCTTATTGCAGCCTGCAGGATCTTTTTAGTTGTGGCATGTGGACTCCTGGTTGTAGCATGTGGAATCTAGTTCCCTGACCAGGGATCAAACCCAGGCCCCCTTAATTGGGAGGGCCGAGTCTTAGCCACTGGAACACAAGGGAAGTCCTGAGAGGAGCAGTTTTAAAGTCAGACAGATCTGAGATCAAACCCTTACCCTGTCACCGAGAGTTGCACAGACTTGAGCAGCTTATTCAATCTCTGAGTAGATTGCTCAGCAGTGAAAGAAAATGAAGCACAACTACCTTGTAGGTTGTTAGAGACTTGAATTAATTCACGAGCTCAGTCCAACTAGTGTTTGTCGAACACTTACTCGGTATCACTCTGGGTACTGGAGACACAGCAATGATCAAAACATGAAGCTTGTATTCGAGTGTGGGTGGAAGGGAGACATGAATGAATAAAACCACACCTATAGAAAGTGCCCAATGTGTGCCTGGCACAGAGCTGTCTCTCAGTAAATGGTAGTTGTTTTTCTTTTCAAATATTTCAAAAGGCCTAATAACAGATGTACCCAAGATAGTATGGGACAGAACTGTCCAGTTAGAAAACTCAGAAAGTTCTTTGAAGAAGCGCAGTGACTTATCTATCAATGTATTTCAAGTACCAGACACAGCACTATATACATAGAAGGTGCTGAATACCTGTTCGTTGAGCACATACTGGCTACTAAGTGATGATCAGGAGCTTTAATCAACAGTTTTATTGCTTTGATTATAAGTAGAAAAATATACTACTTAATAAATCTGTTTTGATAGCACAGTCTTACAGATGTAGGGCCATTGCAAAAAGGAAAGTTTAGGTATCACAACTATCAGTTCAGTTGTTACTCAGTCATGTCTGATTCTTTGTGACCCCATGGACTGCAGCATGCCAGGCTTTCCTGTCCATCAGCAACTCCCGGGGCTTACTCAAACTCACATCCATCAGGTCGATGATGCCATCCAATCATCTCCTCCTCTGTCATCCCCTTCTTCTCCTGCCTTCAATCTTTCTCAGCATCAGGGTCTTTTCCAATGAGTCAGTTCTTCGCATCAGGTGGCCAAAGTATCAGAATTTCAGCATCAGTCCTTCTAGTGAATATTCAGGACTGATTTCCTTTAGGATGGACTGGTTGGATCTCCTTGCTGTCCGAGACTCTCAAGAATCTTCTCCAACACGATGGTTCAAAAGCATCAATTCTTTGGCACTCAGCTTTCTTTATAGTGCAACTCTTACATCCATACATGACTACTGGAAAAACCATAGCCTTGACTAGACGGACCGTTGTTGGCAAAGTAATATCTCTGCTTTTTAATATGCTGGCTAGGTTGATCATAGCTATTCTTCCAAGGAGCAAGCGTCTTTTAACTTCATGGCTGCAATCACCATCTGCAGTGATTTGGGAGCCCCCAAAAATAAAGTCTGTCACTGTTTCCACAGTTTCCCCATCTATTTGCCATGAAGTGATGGGACCAGATGCCATGATCTTAGTTTTCTGAATGTTGAGTTTTTAGCCAGCTTTTTCACTGTCCTCTTTCACTTTCATCAAGAGGCTCTTTAGTTCTTTACTTTCTACCATAAGGGTGGTGTCATCTGCATATCTGAGGTTATTGATATTTCTCCTGGCAATCTTGATTCCAGCTTGTGCTTCATCCAGCCTGGCATTTCACAGGATGTACTCTGCATATAAGTTAAATAGTCAGGGTGACATTATATATCCTTGATGTACTCCTTTCCCAATTTGGAAAGTCTGTTGTTCCATGTCCAGTTCTAACTGTTGCTTCTTGACCTGCATACAGATTTCTTAAGAGGCAGGTCAGGTGGTCTGGTATTGCCATCTCTTGAAGAATTTTCCACAGTTTGTTGTGATCCACACAATCAACAGGTTTGGCGTAGTCAATGAAGCAGGAGTAGTTGTTTTTCTGGAACTCTCTTGCTTTTTCTATGATCCAATGGATGTTGGCAATTTGATCTCTGGTTCCTCTGCCTTTTCTAAGACCAGCTTGAACATCTGGAAGTTCATGGTTCACGTATTGTTGAAGCCTGGCTTGGAGGATTTTTAGTATTACTTTGCTAGCGTGTGAGTGCAATTGTGCAGTAGTTTGAACATTCTTTGGCATTGCTTTTCTTTGGGATTGGAATGAAAACTGATCTTTTCCGGTCCTGTGGCCACTGCTGAGTTTTCCAAATTTGCTAGTATATTGACTATAGCACTCTAACAACAACATCTTTTAGGATTTGAAATAGCTCAGCTGGAATCCCATCACCTCCACTAGCTTTGTCCATAGTGATGCTTCCTGAGGCCCACTTGACTTTGCATTCCAGGATGTCTGGCTCTAGGTAAGTGAACACATCATCGTGGTTATCTGGGCCATGAAGATCGTTTTTTTTATTGATCTTCACAACTGTAGGACCTGGAAATCCTCTCCCCAGCTTTCTTCATTCACTGGCATCCTCTCTTCCCTTCAAGACCCAGGTCAAGAGGGACTTCCTTGGCCGTCCAGTGGTTAAGATTCCACACTTCCACTGCTGGGGGCATGGACTCGATCTGTGGTTGGATAAATAAGATCGTGAAGGGTATGCAACCAAGAAAAAAAAAGACCCAAGTCAAATTCCTTCTTATCCTTTCTGATTCCATTACCATATGCACATCTCTCTATGATAAACCTCCAAAGCACTTCTCTTCAACATGTAAGCCTTATAGGCTAATCATTTGAGTATTAGTTCTGTGCCACATCTAGGCCACAAACACTTTGGAGGCCTATATCATCTTTTCACCCCAAAGAGATTAAGATATCTTGCTTTTAGAAGACATGCTGTCACCGCCTTTCTCCTTCTCTGCTCCTCCTTCTGCCCACACACCATAACCTGCTCAGTCCCTTCTCTACATCCATGGTGTGCATCCATCAGACTTTTCTCTTCTTAGAACAAGACTAGCTTAACCACAAAGAATCGTTCTTACAGCTTCAACAACAGAGGTGGCTGCTTTTGCAAAGTAATTGCAAAATATCATGAGGTTCAGTACATNAATCGTTCTTACAGCTTCAACAACAGAGGTGGCTGCTTTTGCAAAGTAATTGCAAAATATCATGAGGTTCAGGACATAGGCTCTGAGTCAGACTAACAAAGTTCCAACTTTAACTCTAAAGGCACACCTCAGAAATATTGCAAGTTTGACTCCAGACCTGTAATAAAGAGACTATCTCAATAAAGTCACATGAGTTTTTTGCTTCCCAGCACATAAAAAATATTGTTTATTAACCAAGGAGGTGAAAGTCCTATATGCTGAAAACTGTAAAACATTGATAAAGGAAACTGAAGATGATTCAAAGACGTGGAAAGATATCCTATGCTCTTTGACTGGAAGAATTAATCTTGTTAAAATGGTTACATGACGCAAAGCAATCTATAGATTTAATGCAATCCCTATCAAAATACCCATGACCCTTTTCACATAACTAGAACAAATAATTCTAAAATTCATATGGAACCACAAAAGACTCAGAATTGTCAAAGCAATCCTCAAGACAAATAATAAAGCAATAATAAAGACAAATAATAAACCCTTCCAGACATCACACTATATTACAAAGCCACAGTAATCAAAACAGCATGGTACTGGCATAAAAACAGATATATTGGTCAAAAGAACAGAAAAGGAAACTCAGAAATAAACCCATGTGCCTACTGTTAATCAGTCTATGACAAAGGAGGCAAGAATATACAATGGAGATAAGACAGTCTTTTCAAGTGTTGGGGAAACTGGACAGCTACATGTAAATCAATGAAACTAGAACATTCCCTCATACCATACACAAAAATAAACTCAAAATGGTTTAAAGACCTAAAAATAAGATGTGATACCATAAAACTCCTTGAAGAGAACATAGGCAAAACATTCTCAGAAATAAATCCTAACAATATTTTCTTAATCAGTCACTCAAGGCAAAAGAAATAAAGGCAAAAATAAACAAATGGGACCTAATCAAGAGTTTTTGCACAGCAAAGGGAACCATCAACAAAATAAAAAGACAACCTATAGAATGGAAGAACATATTTGAAAACAAAGTGACCAACAAGAAGTTAATATCCAAAATACACAAACAGCTCATAAAACAATGTCCAAAAAAATACAACTCAATTAGAAAAGTGGCAGAGGGAACTTCCCTGGTGGTGCAGTGGTTAAGAATCTACCTTCCAGTGCAGGAAACACGGGTTTGATCCTTGGTGGGGCAACTAAGATCTCACATGCTGCCAGGCAACTACTAAGCCCATGTACCACAGCTAGAGAGAAGTCCATGTGCTACAACCAAGACCCAGTGCAGCCAAAAAAAATAAAATTTTAAAAAAAGATAGCCTGTGTTTTAAAAAAAAGTTGGCAGAGGACATAAACAGACATTTCTCCAAAAAAAACCATAGATGGCCAACAGACCCATGAAAAGATGTTCAATATCACTAATTATTCAAGAAATGCAAAGCAAAACTACAGTGCAGGCTTCCCTGGTGGCTCAGTGGTAGAAAAAACCTGCCTGCCAATGCAGGAAACACAGGATTGATCCTTGATCTGGGAAGATCCCACACGGCACAGAGCAACTAAGCCCGTGTGCCACAACTACTGAGCTTGTGCTCTAGAGCCTGGAAGCCCCCATGCCCAGGAGCCCATGATCCACAAAGACAAGCCCATGCACCCCAAGGAGAGAGTAGCCCCTTCTCTCAATGACTAGAACAAACACCTGTGCAGCAACGAAGACCCAGAACAGCCAAGAATTATATAAACTTTAGAAATTTATAAAAATTTTAAAAAATTATAATGAGTTATCACCTCACGCTGGTCAGAATGGCCATCATCAAAAATTCTACAAATAATTTCCCCAGTGTTCCAGTGGTTAAGACTCTGCACTACCAGTGTATGAAACACATCCCACATGCTATGTGGCCAAAAATTTAAAGATAAAGTAATGGAAGTGTTTATTTATTTTTTTTTTTATAGTTCTACAAATAGTAAATGCTAGAGAGGGTTTGGAGAAAAGGGAATCCTCCTACACTGTTGATGGGAATGTAGATTAGTGCAGCCACTATGGAGAACAGCATGAAGATTCCAGAAAAAGCTACAAATAGAGCTACCATATGATCCTGCAATCCCATTCCTGGATATATATCCAGAAAAAATAAAAACTTTTTGAATTCAAAAAGATACATGTACACCAGTGTTCACAGCAGCACTAATTACAATAGCCAAGATACAGAAACAACCCAAGTGCCCATCAATAGACAACTGGATTAAGAAGATGTGGTATAGATACACAGTGGAATATTATTCAGCCATGAAAAGGAATGAAATATTGCCATTTGCAGCAACATGGCTAACCTAGAGTATATTGTATTTAGTGAAGTCAAAGATAGATACTATATCACTTTTATGTGGAATCTAAAAATAATATAAATGAATCTATGTAGAAAATAGAAACAGACATAGAAAATAAAGCTATGATTACAAAGGGGATGAAGGTAAAGCTCAACATTCAGAAAACTAAGATCATGGCATCTGGTCCCATCACTTCATGGGAAATAGATGGGGAAACAGTGGAAATAGTGTCAGACTTTATTTTGGGGAGCTCCAAAGTCACTGCAGATGGTGATTGCAGCCATGAAATTAAAAGATGCTTACTCCTTGGAAGGAAACCAACCTAGACAGTATATTGAAAACAGAGATATTACTTTGCCAACAAAGGTCTGTCTAGTAAAGGCTATGGTTTTTCTAGTGGTCATGTATGGATGTGAGAGTTGGACTGTGAAGAAAGCTGAGTGCCAAAGAATTGATGCTTTTGAACTGTGGTGTTGGAGAAGACTCTTGAGAGTCCCTTGGACTGCAAGGAGATGCAACCAGTCCATCCTAAAGGAGATCAGTCCTGGGTGTTCTTTGGAAGGACTGATGCTGAAGCTGAAACTACAATAGTTTGGCCACCTCATGCGAAGAGTTGACTCACTGGAAAAGACCCTGATGCTGGGACGGATTGGGGGCAGAAGGAGAAGGGGACGACAGAGGATGAGATGGCTGGATGACACCACCGACTCAATGGACATGAGTTTGAGTGAACTCCAGGAGTTGGTGATGGACAGGGAGGCCTGGAGTGCTGTGATCCATGGGGTCGCAAAGTCAGACACAACTGAGTGACTGAACTGAACTGAACTGATACATAAAATAGATAAGCAACAAGGATTTACTGTATAATGCAAGGAATAATACTCAATATCTTGTAATATCCTATAATAAAAACTATCAGAAAAAATAACTGAATCACTACACTGTACTCCTAAGACTAACAAATATTGTAAGTCAAAAATACTACAATTTTTTAAAAAGTTATGTTTATACCATACTGTACTGTACTAAGTGGGCAACAACATTATGCCTAAAAACACTCTATACCTTAATTTTAAAATACTTTATTGCTATTAAATGCTAACCATCATCTGTCTTTAGCATGTGATTATCTTTTTGCAACAGTAATATCAAAGATCACCTATCACAGATCTCAAAAATAAATAATAAAATATGAAATAATAATGAAAAAGTTTGAAATAATGCAAGAATTACTATAACATGTGATATGGAAACACAAGTGAGCAAACATTTTTGGAAAAATGGCACTGATAGACTTGCTCAGTGCAGGGTTGCCACAAACCTTCAATTTGTAAACAAACAAACAAACAAAACCCAACATCTGCAGAGTGCAATGAAATCAGGTACACCTGTACCTTCATCTCTTACTGTGATCTTGGGTAATTCATTTCACCTCTCTGGGCCTCAGTTTCTTCATCTATAAAATCAAGAAAATAAAGATAGCACTTGTAGGTTTTTTGGGAGGATTAAAGGTGATAACATGTAAAAGTCCTAACATAGGACCCAGTGCATTATAAGCACTCAAGGGATGTTGCCTATAACAATAACTCAAAGGCTTCAAAAAGGCCACAAAGCCCAAATGTAATTCACCATCTGTGAGGTGGTACCTAAACTCTATATAAAGAGTATGGGCTGAGGAGCCAGACTGCCTTGGTTCAAGACCTGTTCCTCTAATTACCATCAGTGTAGCTTTGGGTACGTTCCTAAACCTGATGCTTTATTTCCTTTACAATGCAGATGATGCTAACAATGTGGTCCCTCCTAAGGGACGTTGTGAAGATCAAATAAATGAATGCGTGCTAACTTAAGATGATGCCTGCTACACAGTAAGTGCTCAGTAAGGATTTAAGTACAGCCACCACAGCTCCCTCCCACTGTAAAATGTTCTGTCCATTTGCTCACACCAGGGTAAAGATGACATATTTGTTTTGGTCTGTCATTGAACCCACAGTGATAATGACTCTTCGATTCCATCCTATCAGACACCCATAGCTGGAGTCTGAACTCAAAGATGACTCAGACATGACTCTTGGCCTTCAGGGATGTCCAATCTGGTCCAGTGGATCTGGTCCATAATGGCCAATAATTATGTAGCAATTTGCAGTTTATGGAGCACTTTCTCATTTACCATTCTGTGTTTGTTCACAATTCTGGAAAATAGACGTTATTGGCCCATTTTGTAATGGAGGAAACAGATTCATTTAGTGTAAATGGCTCACAAAGGTCACACAGGTACAGAGGGACTGAGTCAGGATTAGAACGTGAACCCTCTCCATGAAACATTCTTGCAGCCCAGAAAATGGATTTAGATGAGTGGAAGGGGACCAAGGCCCTAGGATTCTTGAGGGAGCCCTGAGGCAGCTCAGAGAGCAGGAAGGAGAGAGTGCATGTGAGTCACAAGTTCCTCTTCCTGGGACTTTCTTGGTGGTCCAGTGGTTAAGAATCCACCTGCCAATGGAGGGGGCGTGGGTTTGATCCCAGGTATGGTCAAAGCTATGGGTTTTCCAGTAGTCATGTAGGGATATGAGAGCTGGACCATAAAGAAGGCTGAGTGCCAAAGAATTGATGCTTTTGAACTGTGGTGTTGGAGAAGACTCTTGAGAGTCCCTTGGACTGCAAGGAGATCCAACCAGGCCATCCTAAAGGACATCAACCCTGAATATTCATTGGAAGGATGTTGCTGAAGCTCCAATACTTTGGCCACCTCATTGGAAAGACCCTGATGCTGAGAAAGATTGAGGGCAGGAGGAGAAGGGAGCAACAGAGGATGAAATGGTTAGATGGCATCATTGACTTAATGGACATGAATTTGAGCAAACTCCGGGAGATACTGAAGGACAGGGAAGACTGTGATGCTGCAGTCCATGGGGCCGCAGAGTCAGACATAACTTAGCGACTGAACAACAACAAGGAACTAAGATCGCACGGGCCATGGGGCAACTGAGCCTGTGTGCTGCAACTACCGAGCCCATGCACTCTGGAGCCCTCACGTCACAACTAAGACCTGATACAGCCAAAAATAAATACCTAAACCAGTTCCTCTCTTCATCTACCAGCAATGGAAGCCAAGGGGAAGGGCCTCCAGGCTGATGCAGAACAAGTAGAGGAGGCCTTTTCTGCAGGACTCCCCTTCTCTGATTATGGGCCTCCCTCTCCTTCCTGTCTGCCCCATCCCAGTTTTCTCAAAGGGCAATTAAGCCCCTCTCTCCTAACTGTCAGGGAGGCTGCAATTGTCATTCAGGTCTTTGAATTTCAATTCTGCTTTCTCCTCTGTTGTTTGGCAGCTAATGAGTCCTTGTCTAATTGGAGTTTTACAGTCACCTATAATTATGCCCCTTCAGTGCTTTTGAATAGGACCTATTTTGCCTTGTAATCAGAGGCCTCCATCCAGGTGTACACACACAGAAGCGGGCATAGGTGAGGGTAGAGAATAAGGGGCTGGTCAAAGGCACACAGGCCTATATACACATATATGCACATGCATAAATGTACATAAAAGCACACATATTCATACATGAGACTCTTGCTGGGTACATGCATGGGGTGACTGGGGGTATGACAGATGCATGGCTGCCTTGTGTGCATATGCAGAGTTGGGTTCTGTGGTACAAGGGAGAAGACTTGCTCTCTTTTAACTGTTCAGATGCACCTGTGGAAGGAAGGGGTGTGTGTGCAGAGAGTTCTAGCTGTGAGTACATTAAGCAAGGGGAGTAGGAAATAGTATATTGTTGGTGAGCTCCTACTATCTCTTTCCAATAAAGGAATTTATTTTTAATAGATAATACATGTACATGGACTTAAAAAGTGCAAAAGATACACAGTAAAAAGAGAGCTCCCTCCCACCGCTGCCCCCAGCCATCCAGTTATCTTCCCCAAAGGTAATCTTTATTACTAGAGATATTCTATGCAGCACAGTATATATTTACAACAGTGATACCTCAGAGGACACACTGTTCTGAACCTTGCTCTTTTCCTTTAAAAATAGATTTGCTGCCTGTTACTATTAACAATCTTGGTCAGTGTTCCACATCTATCTAGAGAGCTTTTTTCCTATCTTCTTAGGGACTACAGTGTTTTGTTTTCATACTATCATCACTAAATTAACAATACATTTGTGTAAGGATACAAATGAACTTATTTACAAAACAGAAATAGGCTCACAGACATAGAAAACAAACTTATGACTGTCAAAAGGGAAGTGGGGAGAAGAATAAATTAGGAGTTGGGGATTAATAGACCCACTCTTCTGTATGTAATATAGGTAACCAACAAGAACCTACTACATAGCACGGGGAACTCTACTCTTCTGTAATAACCTAGAATGGAAGAGAAAATAAAAAAGAATACATATATTTATATATATTAATATATAACTACTGTACACTTGAGAAATTAACATTATAAATGAACTATATTTCAATAAAAATAAAATACCTTAAATTGGGCAAAAAGCATAGCCCATATTTTAAAGAAACAACCAACAAATATGCTTATGAAGTAAATATGTTTCTTCCTACTCAAAAAACAAAACAAAGCCATTTTCTTTCATCTTCCTCCTAGGGCAGCTTCGTTTGCTTTCTTTTCCCTAAATTGTATTTATTTATTTGGGGCTGCACTGGCTCTTTGGTGCTGCTTGTGGGCTTTTCTCTAGTTGCTGAGAGCAGAGGCTGCTCTCTAGCTGTGGTGCACGGGCTTCTAAAGGTGGGGGCTTCTCTTGTTGAGAAGCACAGACTCCTGAGCAGGGAGCGAACCTGTGTCCTCCACATTGGCAGGCAGATTCTCAACCACTGGACCACCAGGGAAGTCCACCTACTTTCCTCTTAAGCTCACTCACCAGAGCGACTCAGGCAACTCTAGATTCTAAGAATCCAAGGCAGGAATTCTGAGGCGGGGCTGTGGGAGGGCATCTCCACACTCAGTGACCTTCAAGCATGATAATTTCCTGTGATTTCTGTGAGTCAGCAGTCAGGGAGCCACCACTTGGGCGGTTCTGCTCAGGATCTCTTGCGAGGCTGCCGTCAAGATGCTGAGGTATGCTGAGGTATGCTGAGGTTGCACCGGAACGTTCACCCCCATGCGGCAAGCTGATGCTGAGTTACACCTGGAACCTTAGCTTCGCTCCATGCAGGTCTCTCCACAGTGCTGGCTGAGTGTCTACACTAGGTTTTTATTGCTTCGTAGCAAATTACCTGACACTTGAATTAAAACAGCACCCATTTATTCTCTCACGGTTCTATAGTCAAAAATCCAGGCAAGTTGGACTGCGTCCTCTGCTTAAAGTCTTATAAGGCTAAAATCAAGGTTTCTGCATATCTGGGCTCCTATCTGGAGGCTCTGGAAAAGCAGTGATGGGACTGATGGGAAAGCCCCTGAAACTGGGAAAGATTGAGGGCTGGAGGAGACAGGGGTAACACAGGATGAGATGGTTGGATGGCATCACCTATTCAATAGACATGAACTTGGGCGAACTCCGGGAGATACTGAGGGACAGGGAGGCCTGGCATGCTGCAGTCCACGGGGTCACAGAGAGCTGGACACGACTGAGCCACTGAACGACAGCAACGTAGATTCGTGTTATCCCCACCGACACCCCCAGCTCCTGGCCAAGAATTCGGTAATCCCTTGATCTTACACATAAGAAAACCGAAGTCCAGGACAGCTCAGTGACTCCTCAAGGAGGTGCAGATAGTGCTGGAGGGCCTACATGAACTCCAGCCTCTGGAAGTCCCGGCTAAGCTTTTTCATCAGAGGCTAACGGACCAAAGCCCACAGTCACACTTACTGCAAAGTCCCGCCACTCCCTGCAGGTAAACCATTCTGGCTGCTAACAAACAAGAAAAGTGTGTTTTTCCTTTTGGAGGAAGTTTTAACAAAAGGAAAAGGGAAGGAGCCCATGGTTTCTAGGCAAAGACTGGACAGAGACTTCTTTGCTTTGCCGAGAGCTGAGCTGAAGACCTAAATAGCAAGAAAATTTTTAACTAAATTAAAAATACAATGAGAATGTCTCTCCCTCTTCTCAGAAAGGCCATCGCATCCTAAAGCCAAACTCACCACTCCAGAAGCACTCTGAAAACGGGACTGCTGGGGACTCTGAGGCGCCACCTGGTGGCTCCTCAACTAGAAAGAAAGGAAACTGGAGTTGAATTAAGATGTTCCATCCAGGTAGGACTGATGCTGGGTGTGGAAAACTCCCCACAGGTGAAGGTGGTATTGCAGGTAGATCAAAAGGTTTTACTTGGGCTGAGGTCAAAGCCACAGGGAGCTCAGAGGAGATAGGCTGGATTGAAATTCAGGACTTGAAAGCACCTTCCAGAACATCAAAGAAACAGACAACACAGGAGCAGAGCCAGGTATGGGGTGAAAGACAGAGGACAGGAAGTGATCAGGGTTTGAATTTCCCTACAGAAGAACCTGCAGGCATCTTCCTAGGAGTACCCAACCTCAGCATATTTCTCCAGGTTTTCTGGGTTATAAGAGAGAAACAACAACCCATATACATCTTGCTTTTTCAAAATATTTTTACAAATATTGTTCAGTTTTAAAAAAAGTGTTGATTTTATTACAAATTAATAACATAACCACAAATAAAGAGTGTGAAGAAAAAAAAAGTCACCCTAAGTAACTTTAGACAGTAATTTAAACTATGTATTGTAAGGCTAAAGAGTATATAGCATGATACTCAAAGTTTGTTTTTCAAATAGGTTGTAGGTTAGGAATTCTAAAATTGCTTTTTGTGTAATTTAGGGTTGAGTAAATAGGTAAATATATTGTTATTAATAAGCACCAGGTTTTTATACTGTCAGAGAAAGTAATCACAAATATGCCGGGGTCCAGCCCCGGTGGATCCAGGAAATTCGAAGGTGGGGATGGCGTCGGCGTCTCTGGAAAAATACATATTTAATCACAGATATATAGAGAGATTAGAAATGGATAGTGTAGTAGGAAAATTAGTGGAGAAAAAGAGGCTGAATAACTTGGTTTACATGGAATAGCATACAGGCTCCGATGGGAATTCAGCCAGAAAAACGGGAGCAAGAATGAAACGACATGGGGGAATCAGTCTTTCCGGAAACTGATCCGATTTCTTTATTTTTGGGTTTGTTTATATANAAACTACTATATTTCATTTTCTATATTCCAAATACATTGATCAATATATTCCCAGGTGCCTAAGGATATGGAGGCCTGGCAGCAATCATTGACTGACAATGAGAAAAGCCCTATGCTAATTAAAACTTTACTCCAAAACTCTCTGTGCTGTTTATGGTTGAGAGGTAGTAGACAATCGTGTGCGTAGTGGCAGGAGTATGGATAATCCTGTCACACAAGCTAGTCTGTCAGCAGAGAGGTTTGACCTAAGACACCCTTGTCACACCCAGGACAGGGAATTAGCAGCAATTATTGACACGACAAATGAAAAACCCTTCACCAATATAATTCCTAACCAACCCACTATACTAATAATTTCCAACTCCCCAAAAGAATTTGCCTTTAGTAAGTCTAAAACATCTCGTGCTTCTCAGGTTGGGAGGCTGTAAACACTCACATGTGGCCGGACGAACCTATACAGGTGAGTTAGATAACCTTCAGAGGAGTCCATAAGCTGAAACACTCTTGTCACGCCCAGGAATTTTTATTGCCTTGAAGCTGCACATTAACTCCTTCTCCGAGAGAAATGGCTATGGGGGAGAGCCCCCGGTAAAGTCAGAGGTGTAGGTGAGAGCATAAAACAGACTCTGGTTTTGGGGTAGATGCTCGGGAACAGGGGGTTTCCTGAGGCTCGATCACGCCTTTGCATATGCCGAAGCCTCCTTCCTCATGACCTTTGCCATGGGAGGAGTTCCTCACGCTGGCTCCCAGCACAAATAGAAAGGGAAAAGGTATGAAATGAATGTTAAGTGTTGGAATGAAATGGGAGGTATCAGTAAAAAGTCATGTTTTTAATAGACAGATGTGAAAATAAGTCGAGGTGTGTGTATATCGCATGTATATATATTTCCTAGCTATGTCCACTGAGTGAAGAAACGACACTGTAGTAGCAATAAGCCCCTGGTGTCCAGAACTTTGTTTCTAAATATTGTTCTTCAATAAAAAGGGATCAGGCCTACTTAAAGAGATGGCTGATGGTATGATTGGAGCAGGGGAAGTACAGCATGAACATGGGACATCAGCAAGTAAGGAAGGACTCAAAATATCATGGGGACATATGGAAATGACACAAGCTAACTTGATGGAGTTTCAAAATCTTGGGTAATGTGGGCAACAAAGTACGAAATGGTAACAAGCAATTATAATCTACAGAATAAAACACTATTCAAGAGTCCATATCAATATGAACAGATGGCTGAATAAATAAATAGATAAATGGAGGAAATGGGACTGTTCTTTCTTACTATGGCCTCCAGTTAATAAACGTAGAAGAAAGGATGGAAATGGACCATCACCAACAGCAAGCACCACCGTAGTAATTGTTTCAAGGAAGCATCATCGATGGATGCTAAAATTTGCAGGTCAAAATATGACTGGGAGCAGCATATTTACATAGTCTCAAAGTATCTCTCCACGAGATGGCTTATTATTATAATTATAGTCGATCAGCCAGCTTTTGCGGTGATCTAAATAGGAGAGGGTAGCAGGCTGGACAGAGAGAAATTGATAGATTTGAAAGATACTTAGTAGTCTGAATCAATTTAGTTCTCCCCAGTGGTCATGTATGGATGTGAGAGTTGGGCTGTGAAGAAGGCTGAGCACTGAAGAATTGATGCTTTTGAACTGTGGTGTTGGAGAAGACTCTTGAGAGCCCCTTGGACTACAAGGAGATACAACCAGTCCATTCTGAAGGAGATCAGCCCTGGGATTTCTTTGGAGGGAATGATACTGAAGCTGAAACTCCAGTACTTTGGCCACCTCATGCGAAGAGTTGACTCATTGGAAAAGACTCTGATGCTGGGAGGGATTGGGGGCAGGAGGAAAAGGGGACGACAGAGGATGAGATGGCTCGATGGCATCACTGACTCGATGGACGTGAGTCTGAGTGAACTCCGGGAGTTGGTGATGGACAGGGAGGCCTGGCGTGCTGCGATTCGTGGGGTCGCAAAGAGTCAGACACGACTAAGTGACTGAACTGAACTGAACTGAAGATATGAACGCTATACATCTTTACTCAGATATAATTCACATACACACAATTCACCCATTTAAAGTGTATAATTCGGGACTTCCCTGATGGTCCAGTGGTTGAGAGTTCACTTTGCAATGCAGGGGACATGGGTTTGATCCCTGGCCAGGAAACAAGATCTCACGTGCTGTAGGGCAACTAAGACTATGTACCGCAACTACTGAGCCCAAGTGCCAGAACTGTTTCCACATTGTGCCCTATGGAAGAGCCCACGTGAAGATGCAATGAAAATTCCACATGCTGTGACTAAGACATGATGTGGCCAAGTAAAAAATAAATAAAATAAAAATAAAGTGTACAGTTCAATGACTTATAGAGATGTGCATCTAACAGCACCATCAATTTTAGAACGTTTTTGTCATCCCATACCCTTTAGCAATCACTCCACATTTCTCCCCAGACCTCTTCCCTCAAACCCCTCCCTCAATCCTAAGCAACCACCAATCTTCTTTCTGTCTCTACAGATTTGCATAGTCTAGATATTTCATATAAATGGAATTAATGTAGTCTTTTGTGACTAGCTTCTTTCACCTAGCACAATGCGCTCAAGGTTCCTCTATGTTCTAGCACATCATTCCTTTTTACGGCTGAATAATAGTCCATTGTGTGGACAGACCACATTTTATCTACCCTTCATCAGTTGATGGGTGTTTGAGTTGCTGACAGTTTCTGGCTATTATCAATAATACTGCTATGAACATTTGTGTATGTGTACAGATTTTTGTGTAGACATATGTTTTCATTTCTCTTGGGTATATAAGTAGGAGTGAAATTCCAGAGTCACATGGTAACTCTCTGTTTACCTTTTTGAAGTACTGCTAGACTGCTTCCCAATGCAGCTGTACCGTTTTATGGGAATTTCCTGGTGGTCCAGTGGTTAGGACTCAGTTCTTTCACTGCTTCAGGCCTAGGTTCAATCCCTGGTCAGGGAACAAAGATCTTGCAAGCCTCAAGGCATGGCCAAAAAAGAAACAAACAAACTGAAACAAAGAGGCTGCACTATTTCACATTCACACCAGTGCGTAAGGGTTCCAATTTTTCAATATTCTAGTCAATATGAAATGTTATCTTGTGGATTAGAGTGCATTTTTCTGATGGGTAATGGTGTTGAGCATCTTTCCATGTGCTTCTTGGGCATCTGTATATCTTCTCTGAAGACATGTCTATTTATATCTTTTCCACATATTTAAATTGGGCTATTTTTCTTTTTGTCACTGAGTTGTTAAGAGTTCTTTACAAATTCTTGATACAAATCCCTCATCATACATATGATTTGTAAAATCTCTTTCCTATTCTTTTGGTTGTTGGTTGTCTTTCATTTTCTCGATAATGTCTTCCAACATGCAATAGCTTTTAATTTTGA
Organism: Redunca redunca; assembly: GCA_006410935.1. Taxonomy (NCBI): domain Eukaryota; kingdom Metazoa; phylum Chordata; class Mammalia; order Artiodactyla; family Bovidae; genus Redunca; species Redunca redunca. The sequence goes on along the minus strand of SJYQ01003368.1, from coordinate 27,278 downwards.
TGTCCTGTTTGTCTATGTTTCTCTTACTGCTTTTGTTTTTGGTGTTACAGCTGAGAAACCACTGAGCAAATCCAAGTTCACAAACATTTACACTATGTTTTCTTCTAAGAATTTTACAGTTTTAGCAATTATATTTAGGACTCTGATCAATTTTGAGTTAATTTTTGTACATAGCATGAAATAGGGGTCTAAATTCATTATTTGTGTGAAAGTGAAAAGTGAAAGTGAAGTCACTCAGTCGTGTCCGACTCTTTGCGACCCTGTGGTCTGTAGCCCACCCGGCTCCTCCGTCCATGGGATTCTCCAGGCAACAATACTGGAGTGGGTTGCCATTTCCTTCTCCAGGGGAATCTTCCCAACCCAGGGATTGAACCCGGGTCTCCCACATTGCAGGCACACGCTTTAACCTCTGAGCTACCAGGGAAGCCCTCATTATTTGTGTGGGTATCCAGTTATCTAGGCTTTCCAGGCGGTGCTAGTAGTAAAGAACCCGCCTACCAATGCAGGAGACATAAGACATGTAGGTTCAATTCCTGTGTCGGGAAGACCCTCTGGAGAAGGTCATGGTAACCCACTCCAGCATTCTTGCCTGGAGAACCCCATGGACAGAGGAGTCTGGCAGGCTGTATTCCATAGGGTCGCAAAGAATTAGACATGATTGAAGCGCCTTAGCCATGCACACATTCAGTTGTCCACCCTGATGAAAGTTGAATAGGAATTGCTTTGGAGTCACTGTGAAGAAGAGTGGGAAATGGAATCTGGCAAAGTACCTTGGATAACACTGGTTAAGGATCAGTGTAGAAATGGTGGCATGCCAAAGAGTTTGAAAAGTGGGAAGAGAGAAAAGACCCAGGAAAGTGTGATGTCAGAGAGCCCAAGGGAATAAAAAGTTTTGGAGAGAAGGGAGACACTAACAATGTCAAAATTCTCAAAGAGTTCAAGCAAAACAAGAATGGAGACTATGCATAGCATCTAGTGACTAGGTCATTGGAAATAACCAGAGAGCAGCGTTAGTGGACAGCAGGGTTCACACCAGAGTCAGGAATGAAGGCGAGGAGGAAGCAGAGATGGCAAAAGTAGACAAGTTTTTGAAATAGTTTGACAATGATGGATTGAGAGTCTAAAGTAGAGCAACTAGTATTTATCATGCATCTACGGCTATGGTTTTTCCTGTGGTCATGTATGGATGTGAGAGTTGGACTGTGAAGAAAGCTGAGTGCCGAAGAATTGATGGTTTTGAACTGTGGTGTTGGAGAAGACTCTTGAGAGTCCCTTGGACTGCAAGGAGATCCAACCAGTCCATTCTGAAGGAGATCAGCCCTGGGATTTCTTTGGAAGGAATGATGCTAAAGCTGAAACTCCAGTACTTTGGCCACCTCATGTGAAGAGTTGACTCATTGGAAAAGACTCTGATGCTGGGAAGGATTGGGGGCAGGAGAAGAAGGGGATGACCAAGGATGAGATGGCTGGATGGCATCACTGACTCGATGGATGTGAGTCTGAGTGAACTCCAGGAGTTGGTGATGGACAGGGAGGCCTTGGCGTGCTGCGATTCATGGCATCGCAAAGAGTTGGACATGACTGAGCGACTAAACTGAACTGAACCACGTGCCAAGGACTTTCATAAATATTCTGTTATTTATTCTCTTCAACCACTCTATTACGTCAAGACTTCCTGTGTCTAGAACATGTCCCTGTTAGATAACAGTCAGAGTAGAAATTATACCTCATTCTTGTTGTTCAGTCCCTAAGTTGTGTCTAACTCGGAGGCTTTGTTGGTGAGAATGTTGTTTTTGTTTAATCGCTAAGTCGTGTCTGACTCTTTGTGACCCCATGGACTGTAGCCCACCAGGCTCCTCTGTCCATGTGGATTTCCAGGCAAGAATACTGGAGTGAGTTGCCATATCCTTCTCCAGGAGCTCTTCCTAGATGAGGGATTGAATTATGTCTCCTGCATTGACAGGCAGATTCTTTACCACTGACCCACCAGGAAAGCCCCTAACTCATTCTCAGTGACCCACCATCTTCTTTCAAAGACATGTCTTCTTTCAAAAATGTCACAAAACAGTTTTTTCATAATATATTCTAGAACTTTGCCATGATCAGCTTCATTATTGGTCTACACTTGGCAGTATCTTTCCTCTACCATATTTGCCTATCTTTTGCTTTCTTGCATCAATTTCTTTTCATAATTCTTTAGCCAGAACTGATACAGTTTCCATGATTAAGTGGATTCAAGAATATGGCTTCAGAAATACACAAGATCTAGAAAAAACACTCTGAGTCCTGCTTTCTTCGCTTCCCACCTCCTGAAACTTCCACTTGCCCCCATCAGCTCAAAGTACAAACATGTCACTTCACAGACAACTCTCACAAAAGCTCCTCAGCTGCTCCCTCCTAACATTAAATACATTCATATGAAACCCAAACCAAGAGAATCTGGGCAAATTCTGTTATTTGGTTTTATCCATTGCCTGCCTTCCCATTTTCGTGAGCTCCACTGCCTGGCTTTTTAAATGGGGCCCACTCTGACTATTTTTAGGCATATGGGGCCAGGGCTGATTTTCTGAAATTGTTTTCAGCACAATAGAGCATTCTCACTTCAAACAAACAAACAAAAAAAAAACCCCATCATGCTTCTTCACCTGCTCAAAGATGCAGCCCCACCATCCGCATCTCCCTAAAAGCTTTCTGCAGCCCACTAAAAATATCCAATGTTGACAGATGCAAGCTATCAATACAGAGACTCAAGATCCCAGGGTGAGAAGGGGCCAGAGGCGAAGTCTTGATAAACAGCTCAAATTGGCTCTTACTCCACAGGTGATGCCTAGTTTATCTGGGTAATTGTAAAGGGCATTTTACAGCAAATCAATTAAATGAAAATCTTTTAAACCCTTTTTAAATGGGGGACAAGGGGGAGGGTGGAAAGGGCCAACCTTTGTAAGCTAACAGGTGATTTTAATTGGAACCAGCAGTGTTATACCATGGTTTTGACCCATTCGGTAAAGGCAGAAAAAGAAATCAATAAATTTCCATCAGCATTTGCCCTCCTGGAGTCTTATAAGTAGAATGGAGACACGAACCCCAGTTAATGGCTTCATCAAGCACCTCACTGATTCTCTAACAGAATTAAATAGGTTGCAGGTCTCTCGCCATTGTCCTCTACCAGTGAGACTCAAAGACCCCCGTGGGCTGGGTGCTGCTCGGTGACACACCAGGACCATCCTCCTCTTCATAAGCTCAGGCCCCCCTACCCTTTGCCAGGCCTAGTCACAGCAGAACCTGCTAAAGCAGCCCTGTGTCAGGGATGGGACATCAACATTGTGACCCTTTATTAAAACCAAAATCCTGGAGCTCCAAATTTCACTCCTGGAAATATATCCATAGAGAATCGACCTGGCCTGACAGTTAGGGGTGTGACTTCAGTTACACATTAGCTGTGTAACCTTGGGTAAATTACTTAACCTCTCTAACCTGCCGTTTTCTCATCTTTATAACGATAAAGTAATGATACCAGTCCCTTACCTCACTGGCTGTTCTGACATTATTATTGTATGACAATATACTGGGTTGGCCATAAAGTTCCTTCAGGCTAAAATGTATGGAAAAACCCAAATGAATTTTTTGGCCAACTCAATACTTTAAAAGTCCATGCAAAGATCTGAACAGGCAGAAAAATCAACACTGTCATCGATACACAGTAAGATTCACTATAATGAGACATGGCTTTACATCTGTCAGATTGGTAAAACCCTCAGAGTTCGAGAGTATATTCTATTGATGAAGTCATAGGAAAATAGGTACTCATCTGTTGTTATTGGGGGCTCAAAAAGGCATCACTATATTATGAGAAGGAAATTTGTAAATATGTAGAAAAATATGTGCATTAACCCTTTGACCCAGAAATCTCCCTCCTAGGAATCTACCCTAAAGACACATTAGCAAACATTTCAAATGACTTACACAAAGTTAATCTTTGTAATATTATTTTATGGTGTTTAATCACTAAATTGTGTCCGACTCTTGTGATCCTGTGGACTGTAGCCTGTCAGGATCCTCTGTCCATGGGATTTCCCAGGCAAGAATACTGAAGTTGGTTGCCATTTCCTTCTCCAGAGATCTTCCTGACCCAGGGATTGAACCCTCATCTCCTGCACTGCAGGAGAATTCTTTTACCACTGAACCACCAGGGAGGCCCTTGCAGTATTATATATCATTGCAAATGATCGGAAATGATTCAAATGTCCATGAATGTCTAGTTGAATAAGTATGGTACATGCATGCAATGGACTACAGAGAAGCTGTAAAGAGTAATGAGATAGATCTGTATATGCTGATGTAGCGAGAGATTCAGGATAAACCAAGTGAAAAAAGCAAGATGTAGAACATCTATATATATAAATGCTACCTTTTGCGTGAAAAAAACTTTCCATTTACAAATTCCACTAGAAGAAGTTTTTTTTTTTGGGAGACAGTATTGCATAGTGTTTAATATTATGGATATTAAAGAGACTAGTCTTCTCATTTATAAAATGGGAACAAAGTGTATTACCTAAGATTCTGGGGCAGACTAAAGTAAAAAAGCACATACAGCCATCCTGCGGTATCTGTGGGAGAATGGTTCTAAGACCCCCGTAGGTACCAAAATTCATGGATGCTCAAGTCTCTTATGAGCTTCCCTGAGGGCTCACTGGATAAACAATCTGCCTCCAGTGCAGGGGACACAGGAGACTCGTGTTCAGTTCCTGAGTCGGGAAGATCCCCTGGAGAAGGAGACGGTAACCTACTCCAGTGCTCTTGCCTGGAAAGTGCCATGGACAGAGGAGACTTGTGGTCTACATTCCAAAAGGTCACAAAGAGTCGGACACGACTGATGACCAAGCACAGCACAGCAAGTCCCTTATATAGAACAGCCTGGTACAGCCGGTCCTCCACACCCGGGATGCAGAATCTCTGGCAAGGAAGGGCTGACTCTAACAGTGTTTAGCTTAGCTGGCAAACAGAAAGTGCTCAATAAATGTTTACTGCTAATACACTGAGAACAGCTTTGAGCACAGGGACTTGCTCATCATTCATCTTTGTATCCTCAGCATATCCGAGGCGTTCAATAAATGTTCACTGAATGAGTCACTATATCTGGGGGTCGGGGTGCACACACAAGGACTTCCAGCAATAGAGTCATTTGCTCAAGGTCACCAGGCCACATGGCCACTTCAAAGCAGAGCTTATCAATCTCTCCAGTGTGGGTTTCCCTTTAAGTTTCTTGAAAGCTTCTTGCGCGTTTAGATCGTACCTGACTGAGCATAAGTCTTGGAGAGAAAGATTCAATCAAGGTTCCAAGTCTGATTCTATTCCAGCCAGAGCTGAGTGTCTGTCTCTCCTTCTGCTTGGGCCTGCAACAATCTCGACAAATAGGCTTTTAAATTAAGTAGTGATTTGGAATGTAAGTGAGTGCATTTAAGATGATAAGAGACAGAGAGATCCTAATGGCTGAAATATTTGTCATATCACAAGTAAACGGAGTATTTCGGGGAGTCACTAATATAACTAATTTCTCCAAACCCTCCTCTGCTCCGTGTGAGAAGATGAGGTCAGCGCGGGTTGAGCCAGCCGCAGTGAGCAGCTGTCGGGGGACTGAAGAGAATACTGATGGATGGCTGAAGGGGCCCGGACTGTTTTCCTTAGGAAACCAGAGCCCAATCGCTCAAATTAAGCTGCGGCTGCCAACAACCCACGGCAGGTTGCTGCAAATGAAAGGATGCGGGCATGATAGCGCAGCCCAGACAGCCGCCCCCAGAGAGCACAGACGCTGATGGTTTGGGCTCAGCCGTGTGCTGCGGGGTCTGAAGGGAAGGTGGAAATAATCTCATGCAACTCCTTCCTCCTCACTCACACCCCCAACTCTTTTTTTTAAAATTATGAACATTTTCTATTTAAAAAAAATTTTATACACAGTATCAAAACATAGTGTATAAGTGTCAAACCCAGTCTCCCAATTCCTCCATCCCCCCTTTCCCCCTTGGAATCCATATATTGGTTCTCTATGTCTGCATCTCTATTTCTGCTTTGCAAATAAGGTCATCTGTACCGTTTTTCTAGATTTCATATATATGCATTCATATATAATATTTTGTTTTTCTGACTTACTTCATTCTGTATGACAGATTCTAGGTCCATCCACATCTCTGCAAATGGTCCAATTTCATTCCTTTTTATGGCTGAATAATATTCCTCTGTGTGTGTGTGTGTGTGTGTGTGTGTGTGTGTGTGTACCATCCTGCTCTTGATTTTCCTCTGTTCTGCAAACCTCTTCTTAACTGCTCCGAGAGCCTGAGGCCTCAATACCTCCAAGACAGCCCATTTCAACCAGCATGTTCAGCAGAAACCAGCAGCACCCTTTACAGCAAGCAACCTTATTAACATTCTACTGTGTTGTTGTGAACCCAAATGTGGACAGCCCTGGTCAGTTAGGCTTGGCGCTTGGAGTGTTTAGGCTCTGAGCTCAGGTGTGAGTTCAGGTCTTGACCCTACCACCGAATTTGCTGTCATACCGTCAAGTATGAACCATGTTTCCTGACACTCTTCCAGTCTGTAAAAATGGGGATGACATCTACCCCATGGACTTTCCCAACAGGAAGGGTTGGAAAAGAGAAAAGGTCGTTTCACCTGAGCCTCACATGAAAGATGTGCTCCACATTTAGATCCTGACATTATCTCAAAATGAACATACATTCAACTGCTGAGAAATGCTATCAAGAGGAAAATGTTCATCCTCCACTTTGAAGCTGATGTGTAATTTCTGTGCCACCTTCCGTGGCAATTTCTAGAAGATTTTTAAAAATAAATTTTGTCTGGGCCAAGCACAGGGCATTGCATTTTAAAAAGCATTCATTTATTCTATGTTATAAAAATGTAAATACACCACAATTGTTATAATCTCGGTTTTTCATTTCTTAATATCTACAGAGCCTTAAAAAAAAGAATGGAAATGGTCCAGGCCTCTGTCTAAAAGGCTCTGTCGTACCTGCTTATAAGATTACTGTTGTAGTCAAATAGGATTAAGAATGTAAAATTAGTTAGCTATGCAAAGTCATATATATTATATGAGGTTTCTAGAAGAGTCATTCTTAGAAACAAAAAGTAGACTAGTATATCTATTTCCCCAGGGGCTGGAGGGAGTGGGAAACAGGGAGCTATTCCCTCATGGATGCAGAGTTTCAGTTTTGTAAAGTGGAAAATTTCTGCAGCCTGGGTGCACAACACCCGGAATATACTTAACGCTGCTGCACTGTACACTTCAAAATGGTTAAGATGGTAACATTTGTTATATGTATTTTATCCTAATTTAAAATATTTTAAACATTAAAATCTTTTTAATGATTAATATAAACATCAGTTGTTGCTGCTACTATGAATACTAACAGTAATTATCTACTCAGCCTCTCTTTAAATGCATCTTGGAGTATCCACTCTGCACAGTGCCAGACACCAGGCAAGGCCCTAGGGAACTTTTAACTACAGGTAGTAAATGAATATAACATAGTACTTCTTGAGGTAGGTGACAGGAAGTTTATAAAAATGTAATATAAATTAGCATCCACATGTTGGAAGGCTCGCCAAATGCGAATCCAGCTTAGAGTGACAATCTGCCCTCCCTTCAGCATGGTAGTAGGAGAATGCTAGAATGCAGTCAGTTGTCCTAGACTCCAGTCTGGGCACTGCTGCTAGTCACAGCAACAGAGAGAAAATGGGTGAAAGTACGAACTCAGGCCAGAAATGTTTGGTCCAAATCTTAGGTCTGAATTTACTATCTGCGTGACTTCGGTTGGGGCTTCTCAGGTACGTTAGTGGTAAGGAACCTCCCTGCAATGCAGGAGACATAATGAGATGCAGGTTTGAGCCCTGAGTCAGGAAGATCCCCGGAGGAGGGCATGGCAACCCACTCCAGTATTCTTGCCTGGAACATCCCATGGACAGAGGGGCCTGGCGGGCTACAGTCCATGGGGTCACAAAAAGTCAGACACAACCGAAGCAACTTAGCACACACCGTCTTGGTCAAATTACCTAACCTGTCTGTATCTTGGTTTCCCACCTGAGGAAAGGGGAACTAACAATAGTACCTGCCAGAGAGTGCTGTTATGGTTTAAATGAGCTATTTATCAAAGAGTTCACAACAATGTCTTCCATACAGTAAATAATATATATAAGTATTAAATGAAACTTCCTTGATAGTAGCTAAAATCCACACTAGGGGTTTCAATGGAAGGAATTTCCTGTAAGAAACTGGATAAATAGGTATCAGATAACTGACAAAGCTAAAAGGGGACTCTGAGGTAGCACAGATAATAACTTCAGTCACCTCATGCAAGGCTGGGACACAAAGGGAAAAGGAGGGGCTACTGAAGCCTAGAGGCTTAGCTGATTCCCCAATAAGCCCAGGACTGAGCCCTCTGAGGAAGGAAGCCTGGCTGTCGCTGGGACTTCATGAGCTTGGAGGAGAGCCGTGTGGACCTGAGACTGGGACGTCTGAGGGGACAGCGTCACCCAGTGCTGACAGCCTCTGAAGGGCCGTGATATTTGCTCTGGGAGGGCTGGAAAAAGCTAGATGCTAGAACCAACTGCTACTAGGTGGAGGGCCACTGCTGGATGAGGCTATCAGTAACGGTGAACCAGACTGCACGTCCCTATCCTTCCTCCTGCTCCCCAGGCTCCCTTCCATGCCCCCTAACAGAACTTAACAGGATCCCAATGGCAAAGGAGAAATATGGTTTTCAGAGTCCCAGACCCTTCATCAAAAGGCAGAGTCTAAAAGGATGGGTTCGGCACTAGCGAAAATAACTTCATAAGTGACAAGCACATATGCATACTCAGTCACTCCGTCATGTTTGACTCTTTGCAACCCCATGGACTGTAGCCTGCCAGGCTCCTCTGTCCATGGGATTCTCCAGGCAAGAATATTGGAGTGGGTTGCCATTTCCTCCTCCAAGGGATCTTCCGAACCCAGGGATTGAACCTGTTTCTCTCATGTCTTCGGCATTGGCAAGCAGATTCTTTACTATTGCACCACATGGGAAGCTCTCATAACTGACATAATAGCCCCCCAAATTGCTTTCTGTTATTTCAACTCAGGAAGAGTGAACATCAACATTTTAGGAATCCATGAACTAAAATGGACCAAAATGGGTAAATTTAATTCAGATGACCATTATATCTACTACTGTGGGCAAGAATCCCTTAGAAGAAATGGAGTAGCCCTCATAGTCAACAAGAGAGTCTGAAATGCGGTACTTGGGTGCAATCTCAAAAACAACAGAATGATCTCGGTTCGCTTCCAAGGCAAACCATTCAATATCACAGTAATCCAAGTCTATGCCCCAAACACTAATGCCAAAGAAGCTAAAGTTGAACAGTTCTATGAAGTCCTACAAGACCTTCTAGAACTAACATCCAAAAGAGATGTTCTTTTCATCATAGGGGACTGGAATGCAAAAGTGGTAAGTCAAGAGATACCTGGAGTAATAGGCAAGTTTGGCCTTGGAGTACAAAACAAAGCAGGGAAAGGGCTAACAGAGTTTTGCCAAGAGAATGCACTAGTCATAGCAAACACCTTCTTCCAAGAACACAAGAAACAACTCTACACATAGACATTACCAGATGGTCAATACTGAAATCAGATTGATTATATTCTTTGAAGCCAAAGTTGGAGAAATTCTATACAATCAGCAAAAACAAGGCCAGGAGCTGACTGTGGCTCAGATCATGAACTCCTTATTGCCAAATTCAGACTTAAATTGAAGAAAGTAGGGAAAATCACTAGGCCATTCAGGTATGACCTAAATTAAATCCCTTAAATTATACAGTGCAAGTGACAAATAGATTCAAGGGATTAGACCTGATAGAGTGCCTGAAGAACTATGGATGGAGGTTCATAATACTGTACAGGAGGTGGTGATCAAAACCATCTCCAAGAAAAAGAAACACAAAAAGGCAAAATGGTTGTCTGAGGAGGCCTTACAAATAGCTTAGAAAAGAGGAGAAGTGAAAGGCAAAGGAGAAAAGGAAAGCTATACCCATCTGAATGCAGAGTTCCAAAGAATAGCAAAGAGAGATAAGAAAGCCTTCCTGAGTGAACAGTGCAAAGAAATAGAGGAAAACTATAGAATGGGAAAGACTAGAGATCTCTTCAAGAAAATTAGAGATAGCAAGGAAATATTTCATGCAAAGATGGGCACAATAAAGGACACAAAAAATATGGACCTAACAGAAGCAGAAGACATTTAGAAGAGGTGGCAAAAATACACAGAAGAACTGTACAAAAAAGATCTTAATGATCCAGACAACCACGATGGTGTGATCACTCACCTAGAGCCAGACATCTTGGAGTGCAAAGTCAACTGGGCCTTAGGAAGCACCACTACGAACAAAGCTGGTGGAGGTGATGGAATTCCAGCTGAGCTATTTCAAATCCTAAAAGATGCTGCTGCTAAAGTGCTGTACTCAGTATGTCAGCAAATTTGGAAAACAGCAGTGGCCACAGGACTAGAAAACGTCAGTTTTCATCCCAATCCCAAAGAAAGGCAATAACAAAGAATGTTCAAACTACCCCATAAATTGCACTCATTTCACATGGTAGCAAAGTAGTGCTCAAAATTCTCCAAGCTAGGCTTCAAGAGTATGTGAATGGAGAACTTCCATATATTCAAGCTGGATTTAGAAAAGGCAGAGGAACCAGAGATCAAATTGCCAATATCCACTGGATCATAGAAAAGGCAAGAGAATTCCAGAAAAATGTCTACTTCTGCTTCATTGACTATGATAAGGCCTTTGACTCTGTGGATCACAATAACCTGTGGAAAAATGTTAGAGATGGGAATACCAGACCACCTTACCTGCCTCCTGTGAAACCTGTATGCAGGTCAAGAAGCAACAGTTAGAACTGGACATGGAACAACAGACTGGTCCAAAATTGGGAAAGGAGAATGTCAAGGCTGTATATTGTCATCTTGCTTATTTAACTTATATGCAGAGTATATCATGTGAAGCACCAGGCTGGATGAAGCACAAGATGTCATCAAGATTGCTGGGAGAAATATCAATAACCTCAGATATGCACCCTTATGGCAGAAAGTGAAGAGGAACTAAAGAGCCTCTTCATGAAGGTGAAAGAGGAGAGTAAAAAAGTTGGCTTAAAACTCAACATTCAGAAAACTAAGACCATGGCATCCGGTCCTATCACTTCATGGCAAATAGATGGGGAAACAGTGGAAACAGTGTCAGACTTTATATTCTTGGGCTACAAAATCACTGCAAACAGTGACTTCAGCCATGAAATTAAAAGATGCTTGCTCCTTGGAAGAAAAGCTATGACCAATCTAGATAGAGTATTAAAAAGCAGAGACATCATTTTGCCAAGAAAGATCCATCTAGTCAAAGCCATGGTTTTTCCAGTAGTCATGTACGGATGTAAGAGTTGTACCATAAAGAAGACTGAGCATAGAAGAATTGACGCTTTTAAATTGTGGTGCTGGAGAATCCTCTTGAGAGTCCCTTAGACAGCAAGAAAATCAAACCAGTCAATCCTGGAGGAAATCAATCCTGAATATTCATTGGAAGGAATCATGCTGAAGCTGAAGCTCCAATACTTTGGCCACCTGATGCAAAGAGCAGACTCACTGGAAAAGACCCTGATGCTGGGAAAGATGAGCGCAGGAGGAGAAGGGGATGTCAGAGGATGAGATGGTTGGATGGCATCACCGACTCAATGAACATGAGTTTCAGCAAACTCCAGGAGATGGTTAGGGATAGGGAAGCCTGGTGTGTTGCAGTCCATGGGGTTGCAAAGAGTTGGACATGACTGAGCAACTGAACAACAACAGCAACTTCAGCTCAGCTACAGATGCCAGTTCTGACCTCAGAGCAATCCCAGAATATATTCACACTCTTCAATTATCAAGGGTATGTAGCCCACAGATTCACTGCAATCCCTATCAAATTACCAATGGCCTTTTTCAACAGAACTAGAACAAAACAATTTTTAACTTTTTAAATTAAACACAAAAGACCCTGAATAGCTAAAGCAATCTTGTGAAAGAAAAACGGAGCTGGAGGAATCAGGCTCCCTGACTTCAGACCATACCATAAAGCTACAGTATAAAACAGTACGGTACAGGCACAAAAACAGAAATACAGATAAATGGAACAGAACAGAAAGCCCAGAAATAAACCCATGCACCTATGGTCAATTAATGTATGATAAAGGAGGCAAGAATATACAATGGAGAAAAGACAGACTCTTCAATAAATGATGCTGGGAGAACTGGAGAGCTACATGTTAAAGAATGAAATTACAACATAGAGTTTCAACACCATACTCAAAAATAAACTCAAAGTGAATTAAAAACATAAATATAAGACCATATACTATAAAACCCTTAGAGGAAAACATAGGTAAAACACTTTTTGACATAAATCACAGCATGGTTCAAAAGGATACAGGCACCCCAATATGCATAGCAGCACTATTCAAATTAGCAAAGACATGGAAGCAACCTAAATGTTCACCAGCAGATGAATGGATAAAGATGTTGTACATATATACACTGGAATATTACTCAGCCATGAAAGGGAATAGAAATAATGCCATTTTCAGTAACATGAGTGGCCCTGGAGACTATAAATACCAAGTGAAGTAAGTCAGACAGATAAAGACCAGTATCATATAATATTACTTATATGTGGAATATAATAAAACAAAATGATACAAATGAACTTATTTACAAAACAGAAACAGACTCTCACACTTACTAACTTATGGTAATCAAAAGAGAAAAGAGGTAGGTATAAATGGGGATTGAGTTTGGGACTGACATGGGACTGACATATACATACTACTATATTTAAAACACATAACCTATAAGGACCTACTACTGTATAGCACAGGAAATTCTGCTCAATATTGTATAATAACCTAAATGGGAAAAGAATCTGAAAAAGAAATATATACAACTGGATCACTTTGCTGTACACCTGAAATTCATACAACATTGTATATTGACTGTAGTCCAATATAGAATAAAATTTAAAAAAAAATAAGTTTTTAAAAATTAAAAAAGAAGAGAAGGTAACCTAGCCACCCCAAGCTTTCCTTTTCCAGCCTAACAGAGCCTTACACTGATTTCTTCACTGTGGGCTCCTTAAAACGGAGAGTTTCTGGCTCACTTCTGTGCCCCCTTGGATTCAGCATACCACAAACACACGTGGTGCTTTCTTGGCATTGAGGTAAGTTGTCAGATGGCTGTCAATGTTGGGAAATTCTTTGTATTGAGCCCAAACCAGCCTGTCCTCAAAGCAAGTGACCTGTGCAATTCAGGACACCACCTCTCCCGCTTAAGGCTGTGGCATGATTACAGCGAGTACTCCCCGGAAGAAAACTCTCCATCCCACCACATGGGAAGGAGGGAAGGAAGTTGGGAGGCAAATGCAGAGGGTGGGTGGGTGTGTCCTTTGCAACTTCCCCCATCACCTGGCCTGGCTGCCCTCTCCTCCTCAGGTCACCTGAGACCTCTAGAGCATTAGCTCGTGGAGATCCTTGTAAGAGCAGTGAGCTTTCAGGAGGGATCAATCTTTGCCAACTGCAGGGATAGAGTCTTGCCTGGCACTGTTCATGATAGACTCAGTGCAGCAGGAAGGGGAACCAAACCAGCTTGGGAGTCACCTGTGGTCATATTTCTGCCGTGTCACTTCCTATGTGACCTTAGGCAAGCATGGGCCTCATACTCAGTGGAAAATTAAGAGTCAATAATGGCACTGAACTCAGAGGGTTGTTACTATTCATGACACACAATGAATGTTCAGTATATATTAGCTATTTCTGAGCACTGGTTACTTGACATTGTACAGAGTGTCATTGGCTACCCTGTCATTTAAACCTTTACACATCTTGTGACTGGGTATATCACCTGCTTTTTACACTGAAAATAAACTGGCCATGCAGACAAGAAGAGGCAGTGCCAGGGTTTTTGAAACCAGGGCTAACTCTAGAACCAGGGCTTAGGGATGGTACTTCCCCCTAAAGAGCACTGGGGAAATTGGTGGGAGGTTTTTGTTGCTGCTGTGATTGAAGGCACTGTGGCTTTTAGTGAGGGTGGGGTGGGGTTGGGGGTGGGTTTGATTCTTTGCAATACCAAGGTGGTCAGTTCTGCACATCAAAGAAATTTCCTTCTACATTCCCAGTGATTTCTGAATGTCTCCTGGATATTCACATAGGTGGAAAAGCTTTCTATGATGTTGTACAAAAAAAAAAAAATGAAGAAGTTTTTTTAATTTAAAAATAAACTGAATTTTTCCTGAATGTAAATACCACGTAAAAGAAGTGAAATGTCCTTCTTTCAGTTAGGACAATACAAAGATTTGGTCAGCGTTTCAGAAGAGCCTGTCTTGACAACCATGCAGTGATGTCTGAGGCATCCAAACAGTGGGCTGAATTCTGCTTTCACAAGGATTCTGCAGAAGGGGTTCAGCACCCCACAGTTATGCCTTCCAGTTTAACCGAACTTGAGCATCTGTCTATTAAAACACACATCAATTTATTGCAAACAGTTTTTCTTTCACTTTTTCAGATTTATAATTAGAGTATTAAATGGAATATTTTGATTTCCTATGAATTTCATCCCAGAATAGTAAAGAGGATATTACAGAATATTTGTTATAAAAAAGAAGTTCAAGCTCAAGTGGGTTAGTAACTCCATTGCATTGTAGTATATGCTTTCCAAAGACTGATAGGATTTAAGTAATCACGTTTCCACTCAAATTCACACCCTGTGTCTGAGATCATGCAAGATTTTCCTTTTGTTCCTTTCTAAGCCACAACTAGAAACTATGTCCCTTGATTCAACACATATATACTAGGTGCCTACCCCCACCCCCCCCCAAAAAAAGAGCATGTAGCAACTACCTCTAAGATAGGTATTAAATGAGAAAATGGAATCTCCCAGAAGTCAGAAACAACTTTGGTACAACTTCTTAGAGGGAAATTATATTTTCAAATAAGTATTTTCAGGGACTTCCCTGGTGGTCCAGTGGCTGAGACTCCACACTCTCAATCCAGGAAGCCCAGGTTCAATCCCTGGTCAGGGAACTAGATACTACATGTCACAACTAAGACCCAGCAGAGCCAAATAAATTAATTTTAAAAAAAGAAAAGCATTTTCAGGAGAAAACTTATTGAGGTTTGCACAGCAGGGAGAACATGCTATGCAGACCCCAGAGCTCTGACTCTGCTCCGTGATCCCCAGGGAAGGAGGGTCTAGAAAGAGTGGGGGAGGAATGTGAATGAAGAAGCCATAGTCCGTACCTCAGAGGATCTCACTGGTGAGGAGAGAGAGAGCCAGACACAGAGACAGCTCCAAAATGTGTGCAAAGTACTCTAGTGAAGGTGCGGAATGATTAGGGAGCACTGAATAGGGGAGTCACCCACTTTGTCCAGAAGAATCTGGAGAGGGACTATTTCAGCTTTTGAGAAATGAATAGATCACCAAGGCGGAAAGGAAGAAGGAAGCCATTCTAAGCCCACAAATCCCATCTTGATGACTTTCTTCTCTCTTGGCCCAACCTATACCGGTTCTCCCCAAGCTATCTCTGAAAACCACATCTTGCAACACTTCCTGCTTTTAGTTTCAGTCATTTCCTTTAAATTGACAGCACCTGTGTTTCTTGCATTAGTCTTCTTCCTCCATCTTGGTCTCTGCTGGCAGTTTTACATTGGAAAGATTGCCATGCTCAAATTTACCCTTAATACAAGCATGACGCCAAAACTCAATTCATTAAAGAATATCTATGAAAAACCCAAAATTAGATGTCCATTGACAGACGAATGAATAAAGAAGTAGTGGAACATATGCACAATGGAATGTTATTTAGCTATGAAAAGAAACACATTTGAGTCAACTCTAATGAAGTGAATGAACCTAGAGCCTATTATACAGAGTGAAGTAAGTCAGAAAGAGAAAGATAAATATTGTATATTAACACCATACATATGGTATCTAGAAAGATGGTACTGATAATCCTATTTGCAGGGCAGCAAAGGTGATGCAGACATAAAGCATAGGCTTTTGGACATGGGTAGGTGAAGGAGAGGGTGGAATGATTTGAGAGAGTACACTGAAACATACATATTACCATATGTAAAATAGATAGCCAGTGGGAATTTGCTGTATGACACAGGGATAGCATGTTGAAAAGCAGAGACATTACTTTGCCAATAAAGGTCCATCTAGTCAAGGCTATGGTTTTTCCTGTGGTCATGTATGGATGTGAGAGTTGGACTGTGAAGAAGACTGAGTGCCGAAGAATTGATGCTTTTGAACTGTGGTGTTGGAGAAGACTCTTGAGAGTCCCTTGGACTGCAAGGAGATCCAACCAGTGCATTCTGAAGGAGATCAGCCCTGGGATTTCTTTGGAAGGAATGATGCTAAAGCTGAAACTCCAGTACTTTGGCCACCTCATGTGAAGAGTTGACTCATTGGAAAAGACTTTGATGCTGGGAGGGATTGGGGGCAGGAAGAGAAGGGGACGACAGAGGATGAGATGGCTGGATGGCATCACTGACTCGATGGACGTGAGTCTGAGTGAACTCCAGGAGTTGATGATGGACAGGGAGGCCTGGTGTGCTGCAATTCATGGGGTCGCAAAGAGTTGGACATGACTGAGCGACTAAACTGAACTGAATTGAACAGGGAACCCAAATCTGGTGCTCCGTGACAACCCAAGGATGGAGAGGGAGACTCAAGAGAAAGGGGATATATGTATCCCTATGGCTGAATCATGTTGATATATGGCAGAAACCATCACAGCACTGTAATTACCCTCCAATTAAAAATAAAAGAAAACTAAAAAAAAAAAAAGAAACTTCAAAGTTAGTATCATACTTAATGGTGAAATATTAAGTGCTTTCCTCCTAAGATCAGAAACAAGGCAAAGGATGTCCACTCTTACCATTCTATTCAACATTTTATTGGTGGTCTCAGCCAAAGCAATAAGGAAAGAAAAAGAAGTAAACTTTTCATACTGGAAAGGAAGAAATAAATCATCTTTCCTTGCAGATAACATGATTGCTTATGGAAAAGAAACCTTAAGAAACTCGGCAAAACCAGTACTGGAATTAATAAGTGAATTTAACAAGATCACACAATATGCGGTCAACATTTGAGTTCCACTGTATTCTTGCAAAGTAGAAGCAATTAATTAGAAAATGAAATTTTGAAATGATTCTATCTATAATAGCAGTAAAAAATGTAAACAGAAATCAATTTAATAAAAGGCAAAAGATTTCTTCATTCTAAACCACGAAACATTGCTGACAGAAATTAAAGAAGACCTAAATAAATGACAAGACAAGCCATGTTCATGGATTGGTATTTAGTGATATTGTTTAGATATAACTTTAGTTATTAAAATACCAAGATCCCCTGGAGAAGGAAATGGCAAACTGCTCCAATAGTCTTCCTAGAAATCCCCACAGACAGAGGAGCCCGGCAGGCTACAGTCCATGGAGTTGCAAAGAGTTGAAGACCATTGAGCAGCTAAACAACAACAACAACATTAAAATACCAATTATAAGAAGGCAATTTTTAAAAAAGAAATGAGTTGATTTTTAAAATACGCATGGAAAATAAAAAGATCTAGAAGAGTCAAAACAAACTTGAAAAAGAAGAACAAAGTTGGGGAACTCAGACTGCCTGATTTGAAGACTTGCTATGGAGCTATAGTAATCAGACTTAAACATAAACTTAACCAAGTTTAACTATTCCAATTATCTACCACCACATAACAGATCACCCTAAAACAGTAGCTTAAAACAATCAATCAGCTGACCAATTCTCACTCAAGGGCTCTCTGAATGAAGATACAGTGGTTGATGGCTGGGGCCAGAGTCATCTCCAAGGCTGCTTCACTCACATGTCTGGTGCCCAGACTAGGACCATGCAACACCTGGGGCTCCTAAGGCTTCTCTCATAGTGGTCTTTCCACGTGGTGGACTCAGGATCAGACTTCCTACAGGGCAGCTGAAGAGTCTACAGTGAATGTCCAGAGAACCAGGCGGAAGCAGCTGAAATTTAATAGTCTAGACTTGGAAGTTACTCAGAGTTACCTGCCCCACCTTCTATCCATTAGAAGTCTGGATAGCCAGCCTGCATTCATGAGAAGAATTAAGACTCCATACCTTGATGAAAGAAGTGCCCCGCCCTGAAAAAAAACCAAAAAACTGCAGACATATTTTAAAACCACCACATAAACCAAATAAGGGCCTGAAATAAAAATCACTCTTGGCCTAAAAGAAAGTATGGTAGAAATAAGAAAGCATCTGATAAAATGATGAGAAATACCATCTGGGACTATTTGAGCTTCCTCAAGCTCCTGATGAGCTTCATCAGCAATGACAGGCAGGCAGGTAGAAGACAAGAACCAGGGTGAGACAGGGACCTGTCCCCAGCTCATACGAAGCATGGTCTTACTCCACTACATGAGGTCCTCACCTTTCTTGGACCTGCTCTTTCTCATCCCGGGACCTGTCCAACATATTGCTCCACTGACTAGCGTGCCCTTCCTCTTTCCTGTGGCTACCTCTGACTTATTCTTCAGGTTCACTTTAGGCTTTTACCCCTCCAGGAAGCCTTCCCTGACCCCTAAGCCTGGGTCAAGGCCCCTCCTGTGGAGTGCCATAACTTCTTGTACTTTGCCTGTTTTCAAGGATCATTAGTGTCTTGTTGCTACTTATTTACTTATTGATACCTCTACTAGAGGTGAAGTTCCCTGAGGGCTGATGAACGACTTCAGTGAGGGCATGTAATTTTCCTGAGCTACAACAAGACTCAAAGCCACACAAGCAAGTAGCTGCTTTGTCCCAAGATGGCGTGCACCACGTCCTTGCACAGGGAGACTAAAGCTGGGCAGAGCAGGTCTGGCGAGTGATTAGCTCCGCTGTGTGAATAGCCGACAATGCAATCTGCTCAACCATGGCCTCCCCTCCAGCCTCCCCAAATCAGCAACACCCCTTCCCAGCTCCTCTCTGAGAACAGATCGACCTGCTTCCCACTAAAACCATAGACGCGATAATAGGAGGAAAAAAATAGGGTTGAGGGCAGGACAATTGGTGGCAACGAGATGAACACAGATTAATGATGCGGGCCTCGCCCTGGCCACCCCAGCCTGGGCTGGCGAAGGTTCATAGTTGATACCCATTAAAGAGCTTAATGAAATAATTATAATTCACACCCCAGAGTATCAAAGAATCAATACTGGGGAACTTTGGGCCACTCTGGGGGTGGCATCCCACCGGCTTCACAGTTCAGCACAGCAGGCAGAGCCAGTGGAAGTAAATGCAGTTGACACGGAAGTTGCATTAAAAGAGGGCAATAATAGATTAAAAGCTGCCGGGATCCTGGTGACTGACCGTCAATATCCTTTATCCCCTACCTCACCCCAATTCTGCCCCCTCCATGCACTATTAGTCCAAATCGATGGGCTGTCAATTGACATCACCAGCTCCAGCATTAATGCGAGCTCACAAAAGAAGCCTGGCCCTGTATTATCACTCCTCTCGCTTCCAAATTACCACATAATGCAGGCCACGGGCAGCTTGTGACATGTTAACACTATACACGATTTGTTGGGATTGGACTAAATATTTCATGGCTAAAGATTTCATCAGAGACTTGATGACAGAAATAAACTGCTGCCCAGAGGGAAATCACTGGAAATAATAGAATTAGGCGTTGTTGGAAAATCCAGAGGGACCAAGGGCTGGTAAAAGGATACAAGGAAACACTGTCCACAGCTGGCGGCCTGCGGTGTGCCTGCTTCTGAGAAAGAGACTGCAAAGAAAGGCCTTTTGGTTGGTCCCCCATAAGAACAGGTATTCAGATTTTGGCTGGTTTACTTTCTATTCTTGAGCAAAAGCTGGGGAAGGGATTCGTCTTCTGTGATGACCGGGAATGTGACCATCATGGGGTGAACTGTGTCCCCTTCACCCCAATTTAAAAAAAAATGGTTAAAAGTCCTAATCCCCACAACCTCAGAATGTGACCTCGTTTGGAAATAGTCATTACAGAGGTAATTGGTTAAAATGAGGTCACTATGGTGGGTCCTAACCCAGTATGACTGCTGTCCTTATTTAAAAAAAAAAAAAGGAATTTGGACACAGAAGCAGACATGCACAGAGGGGAAAAGATGTGAACCATACAGGGAGAAGACAGTCACGTGACTGGGCTGATGCATCTTTAAGCCCAAGGATGCAGGCAGCCATCAAAAGCCAGAAGGGAGGAGCCGGACCACTCCCTCCCTGAGTACTCAAGAGCATGGCACTGCCAACACCTTGATTTCTGACTGCTAGCCTCCAGAACTGTGACAATACATTTCTGTTAAGTTTTTGGTACTTTGTAGGGGTTTTGGGGAGCAGGGAAGTAGGATTTATTGCTAGGCATGCATGAGTAAGGAGGGGACGCCCCAAGGCTCTCATGCATACAGGGCCTGCCCTCTGTCCAGAGGACCATGGCTGGGCGTGTATCTGACCCCCAGCCCCAGGGGAAGAACCACTCTTCTGCCACCGTGTTTCTAAAGTTATCCACATTAAACTTTGAAGATCCCCACTTCTGAGGATCTTCTGGCGTCCAGAGAACTTGAACTTGGCCCTGAGGAGGGCCTCAATCATATGCTTCTTGTTCTGCAGCTTGGTGCAGAGGGACATCGTGACTTGGCCAATGTGGACCCTGGCCACTGTGCCCTGGGGCTTTCCAGAGGCCCCGCACATACCTGTCTGGAGCCTGTCAGCTCCAGGACAGGACAACACCTTGTTGATGACGATGATGTGGAAGGGTGGAGCTGCACTTGGATGTGAAAGCCACCTTTGCCACAGCTTTTCACCACTTTTTGTACTTGTCGGCACAAATACGGGCAGCCTGCAGGGCTTCAGAAGAGAGCTGCTCATACTCATCTGACCCCATGTGGCCACAGAGAGGGAACTCATCTAGTTTTGCCTTCTTCCGCACCATGTCAAAGATGCATCTCAGCATCAGGGACACCTTGGCAGAAGTGAGACTTTGGGTACGGCTTGCTCTTACAATACCGGTAACACTGGGCACGGCAGTGGCCCATGATGACACCAGGATCTTCAGCGGCATGTCGAAGGGAGAGTTACAGATTTTTGCTGTGGACCATTTTTAAAGTCTTTATTTAATTTGTTACAATACTGCTTCTGTTTCATGTTTTTGTTTTTTGGCCATGAGGCTTGTGGGATCTTAGCTCCCAACCAGGGATGAAATCACCGCACACCCTGGATTAGAAGGTGAAGTGTTAACCACTGGACCACCAGGGAAGTCCCCTAAGGTTTTGGTACTTTGTTATGGCAGCCTTAGGAAACGTTAATATTATCTAACTAATAGTAATACTAGCTCTTCTAACACTTACTCTATGAGTCAGGCACAGAGCTAAACACTCTACATACACTGGCTCATTTAATGTTCATAACAAGCCTAATGGTTGATGACTATAATCCCCATTTCATAAGTAAAGATACTCAGTTTCAGAAAGAATAATTTGCCCAAGGTCACAAACCCAGTAAATGGCAGAGCAGGTCCCAGACAGACACATAAGAAACACTAAATCAACAAAAAGATTTCTGGTGAATATTTGCAGGGTCTCTCAAGTGGTTACTTGCCTGCAGCTTGTTTCTGTCAGCCCACCAACCTGTCTCAACTCCTGGGTTTGGAATCTCTATCTGCTTGGTTTGAGAGTCTACAATGTCTCAAAGGGAAGTGTAGGCATTAGAAAACAATAGCACATGACTTCCCTGATGGTCCAGGTCCAGCAGTCAAGATTCTGCACTTCCGCTGCAAGGGTCGTGGGTTTGATCCCTGGTCGGGGAACCAAGATCCTGCATGCCGCAGGTGTGGCCAAAAAAATAAAACAGCACAGGGCACTGGGGCGATGGGAGAGTACAGCGAAAGGGTCTAAACTTTCAGTCACAAGATAAGTAAGCTCGAGGATCTAATGTACAGCCCCATGATTATATTTAACAATATATGTACTGGATACTTAGAAACTGCTAAGAGAGTAAATCTGTTGTTTTTTTTTTTAATTGGAGTATAACTGCTTTACAGTACTGTTAGTTTCTGCTGTATAATGAAGTGAATCAGCTCTATGTATACCTACATCCCCTCCCTCTTGAACCTCCCCACTAGGTCACTGCAGAGTACCGAATTGAGCTCCCTGTGCTATACAGAAACTTTCTATTTTACACTTGGTAGTATATATATATTCCAATCCCAATGAAAGGCAGTGCCAAAGAATGCTCAAACTACTGCACAATTGCACTCATCTCACACACTAGCAAAGTAATGCTCAAAATTCTCCAAACCAGGCTTCAACAGTACATGAACCGTGAACTTCCAGATGTTCAAGCTGGATTTAGAAAAAGCAGTGGAACCAGAGATCAAATTGCCAACATCTGCTGCATCATCGAAAAAGCAAGAGTTTCAGAAAAATATCTACTTCTGCTTTATTGACTACGCTAAAGTCTTTGACTGCGTGGATCACAACAAACTGTGGAAAATTCTTCAAGAGATGGCAATACCAGACCACCTGACTTGCCTCCTGAGAAATCTGTTTGCAGGTCAGGAAGCAACAGTTAGAACTGGACACGGAACAACAGACTGGTTCCAAATCAGGAAAGGAGTACGTCAAGGCTGTATATTGTCACCCTGCTTATTTAACTTATATTCAGAGTACATCATGAGAAATGCTGGGCTGGATGAAGCACAAGCTGGAATCAAGATTGCCAGGAGAAATATCAATAACCTGATATGCAGATGACACCACCCTTATGGCAGAAAGTGAAGAACTAAAGAGCTTCTTGATGAAAGTGAGAGAGTGAAAAAGTTGGTTTAAAACTCAACATTCAGAAAACTAAGATCATGGCATCTGATCCCATCACTTCATGGGAAATAGATGGGGAAACTGTGGAAACAGTGACAGACTTTATTTTGGGGGGCTCTAAAATCACTGCAGATGGTGACTGCAGCCATGAAATTAAAAGATGCTTGGTCTTTGGAAGGAAAGCTATGACCAACCTAGACAGCATATTAAAAAGCAGAGACATTATTTTTCCAACAAAGGTCCATCTAGTCAAAGCTATGGTTTTTCCAGTAGTCATGAATGGATGTGAGGGTTGGACTATAAAGAAAGCTGAGCACTAAAGAACTGATGCTTCTGAACTGTGGTGTTGGAGAAGACTCTTGAGAGTCCCTTGGACTGCAAGGAGATCCAACCAGTCCATCCTAAAGGAGATCAGTCCTGGGTGTTCTTTGGAAGGACTGATGCTAAAGCTGAAACTCCAATACTTTGGCCACCTGATGCAAAGAGCTGACTCATTGGAAAAGACTCTGATGCTGGGAGGGATTGGGGGTAGGAGGAGAAGGGGACGACAGAGGATGAGATGGCTGGATGGCATCACCGACTCAATGGACATGAGTCCCGGAGTGAACTCCGGGAGTTGGTGATGGACAGGGAGGCCTGGCGTGCTGCAATTCAGTGGGGTCACAGAGTCGGACACGACTGAGCGACTGAACTGAACTCAGTGTATATATGCCAATGTTACTCTCTCAATTCATCTTACTCTACCTTTCCCCCCAACCCATGTCCACATGTCCATTCAAGAGAGTAAATCATAAATGTTCTCACCATAAACAAAAAGGAAATGGCAATTATGTAAAGTGGTGGAGGTGCTAACTAATCTTACTGTGGTAATCACTTCACAATATGAGAGTACCAAACCAACACGTTGCACCCGTTAAACTGATACAATATTATATGGCATTTATGTCAGTAAAGCTGGGGATAAAAAGGAAAACCAATGCACAGCCAACATTACTTGGTTCCTCGAGAGTAAAAATCTTATATTCACATACATCCTCTTTCTCCCTCCCTCCCTCTCTCCCCTCTTTGTGGAAGCCAGCTCTGCAACTTCTTTTCCAACCCCTCCCAAATCTTTAAGTGCTTTGTTGAAATACTATATTTGTACCACACAATTCATTAATTTATCTATTTAAAGTATGCAATTATTTTAACATATTCACAGAATTATACAACTATTGCCACAACTAATTAGAATGATCTCATCATTCCCAAACAAAACCCCATACCTGTCTGCAATAACTCTGCACCTCTCCCCAGTAACTGTCCTTTCCCCCAGCGTTATGAAAGCACCTATTTCTACTTCCTATCTCCAAAGATTTGCCTATTCTGGACATTTGATATAATCAAGGATCATCTACGTTAGAGCACGTATCAATACTTCATTCCTTCTTATAGCTGAGTAATACTGTGTGCATATACTGTTTTATTTATCCATTCATTAGTTGATGGACATTTGGGTTATGGTCTTTTTTGAGGTATTGTAATACTGGGTGTGTGTAAGTGCTTGTGTGGATGTATATTTTAATTTCTCTTGAGTACATAACTGGTAGAATGCCTGGGTCATATGTTAATTAATTCTAAGTTTAACTTTTGAGGAACTGCCAGACTGTTTTACAAACGGGTTGCCACATTTTACATTCGTATCAGCAGTGTATGAGGGTTCCAATTCCTATACATCCTTGCCAACTGTTCCTGTCTAGACATCCTAGTGAGTCTAAACTTCTCACTGAGGTTTCGATTTCCATTTCTCTGATCGCTAATGATATTGAGCATCTTTCCCTGTGCTTATTAGCTATTTGTGTATCTTCTTTGGAGACATATCTATTTAGATCAGTTGTCCCTTGTAAACATTGGTTTCTCTCTTTTGCGTTTATAAGAGTTTTTTAGTACATTTTAGATAGCAGTACTTTATTAGGTACAATAGAGCCTGTCTATAATGCAGGAGATGCCAGAGATAAGGGCTCAATTCCTGGGTTGGGAAGATCCCTTGGAGGAGGGCATGGCAACCCACTCCAGTATTCTTGCCTAGAGAATCCCATGCACAGAGGAGCCTGGTAGGCTACAGCCAATAGGTCACAGTTAGACATGACTGAAGCAACTGAGCACATACACACACAAGTATTTTCCCCAATTCTGTGGGTTGCCTTTCTTCACTATATTGATAGCGTCATTTTAAGCACATTTTTATGAAATCTAACATATCTATGTTTTCTTTTGTTTTGTATCTAATCCAAGGTCAGGAAGATCCACGGCCTTTTTCCTTAGGGTCCTGGGGTTGACTGCATCCTATGAACTATAGCCCAGCTTATTAGGACAGGCCTCAGTCTTCCTGGCAAGCCCTGACTGTCCTCATACTGCTCAGCACACTCACTCCCTGTATCACCCAGATCTCAGGGGCAGTCTAGAGGGAGCAAGCAGTCCCTTAGGCCAAAGACTGACAGCTCTGTTACTGCCACGTCTCCTTTGGCTAGAGCTGCTCCAGACTTATCGTTTCCTCACCTCATGCAGCCCTAATTTGGTTCCCCAGCTCTGCAACGAGCAACTGTAGCAAAGATCTGTAAGGAGCCTGAACCCAGCCAGCCTCTCACCAGTCGAAGAGCCATGACCAAACCATCACACAGCTCAAAGAAAACACATTCTACCACTCACCTCTTGGGTACCTGCCCCACCCCCTCTCATTTGCTATTACATGCTTATATAATGTGCCAGACATTATATGGGAGTGTGTGGATATTCTTACATTCATTCATGAGCTTGAGTTTTGTGAGGAATTCAAACATTTCATACAAGTATTGAGAGTCTAAGGAGTCAGAGTCAAGGGTGATGAGGGAAATAATGTTAACAGTTTAAACTTGGAAAAATGGACCATGAAAGAATCAGAAGAGACTATTTTCTCTTCCCACGGAGACTCCCCTTTTTTTCCCTTCATCCCTGCACATTTCAAAGCTCTGTATCTGACCTACCTGTCTCAAGTTACCCTAAAATCTCTACTTAAACCCATACACCCCATCAGGGCACCTGTTCAACTTACTCAGCTGGGAATGCTTCGCCTGGAATGTGAATGTGAACATTTGAGGCTGACTTCCTTCCTCGGCATTTGCTGTACTTCCAGTTAGGCAACTTGTGAAACAAACAAAAAGCACAAACCTAAGTGAAAATGTTCCAGCAGCCTCCTTCAGCTGTCATTTTCTAAATTGCTTACCGCCATCTAGTGGATAAAGATGTCCTTACAGCCATACAAAGAGTACTGAAAGCAAAGCCCTCAACCCTTTCCAGTCTGTCCCACCAATCACCCCATTCCACCTGGCTGTTGTTCAGTCCAGCTGAAACGAGGGTGTAACTCTTAAAAGTAGACATGAGACTGAGGGACCCTGAACTTTTTGCTCTCTTCCTAAGTCAATGGCACGCTGTGCAAAATTTAAAAGCCAGGCATCCAGAGGCATGACTCTTTATAACCACATTACAATAATCCACACAGAAGTAAAGATGCTTTGGTCATCCTGTGGAGACTTACATATGCACAGCCAGACGACCCAACCATCGTTCTATGGTTGTTAAAAGATAATCAAATAAGGTAATATTAAATGGAAACCACTTAACTTCATTTAAACTGAATGGAAAAAAATGTTCTTATGGCCTTCTCCACATCTTTTCCTAAACTGTAATAAACAACCTAATTCATACACATTGCTAGTGTCTTCCCACAATAAGGATGCCGCCTTGTGACTGTCTTCCATCAGTCTCTCCTGCTACTCTAGAAGTTTATAAGGCTGGAACACATCTTTATCAGCTTCCACATCTTCTGCTGTCAGGGCTTAGCCCACAGCAAGAAATTAAAAAACACTATCACTAAAGTGAAAGATAAAAATTGACTTTAGTCACTGGGTTTCTCAAAACCCCAAATTACTTCAACTTCCTGCAAAAGGTAAGTCTCCAAGTTTGAACACCAAAGACTGGGGTGAGCAGGGAAATAGCTAACAGGGAACTTTTTAAGTATCTGATGAATATTAGGACCAAAATCATTAGTTGCATGTCAGGTCTATTCAGTGATATCTCTTTCCAACCCTACAGACTGTAGCCTGTCAGATTCCCCAGGCAAAAATACTGGAGTGGGTTGCCATGCCTTCCTCCAGACCTTCCTGACCCAAGAGATCAAACCTGCATCTCTCCACCTCCTGCATTGGCAGGCAGATTACTAGTGCCACCTGGGTATGTAACTCCAACTTTTCTGATTACAAACTCCCTTGCTTAAAAAAAAAAAAATTCCTCAGTAAATGTGAAGCCCAGCTCTACACTGAGATGAGCCA